>JAJHZJ010000779.1:969321-1544321 GCA_023548195.1 Bettongia penicillata ogilbyi | reverse complement strand
TCACCTCTCCATCAGGAGGTGGGTAGCATATTTCAATATGAGTCCATCGTTGTTCACTATATGTCAGTTTCCTACTCCCTCTTTATAAAGAAGAAGATGGCGGTCAGGCAGAATGCAAGTAGTACAATCTGCTTCTGCTTTTCTACCCTTCTCCTTTTTCCCTAACTTAAAGGCTGGTCACAAGTCCTTATACTTTCCATTTAAAATCTTTGCAATCCACGCCCCCTAGTGAGAATTTGTATTCCTTAGGACTATTCCCTCCCTTGATCTACCTGTTCTTTTATTTATCCTTCTCCCTTCTCTCCTCTGCCTCCTGTTTCACTGTGAATTAAATTCATTTTTGTACCCAGTTGAATGTATGTGTATGCTTCCCTCCTTTCACCCTTTGGGGACTCAACTTAAGTCCCCAAATTATGAGATAATTTCCCCTATCCTTCCAATCATTTTTCTACCCCATATACACATTCCTTTCCTTCCTCCCTTTCCTTTCTGCTTTGAAGATCATCAAAATGTAACAATCTCTCCCATTCTCTTGGGCTATGACACCTGATGATGAGTGGGGCACATATGTCACGTCCTTATATTAGAATGTAAATAGTTTATCTTTGCTTCATATTTTATGGTTGTTCAATCATATTTACTTTTTAATGTTCTTTTTATTTCTGTATTAGTATTTCAAATTTTCTATGCAGTCTGATCTTTTCTTCTCCCCTAATTTAATAATTTATTTTTTTTTCTGTTTTCAAGAATCATTTCCATAAGTTTAAATTTTCTCCTCCTCCCTTCTGCTTCCCTCTCCAAGATGGCATGCAATCTTATATGGGCTCTACACAAACATTCTTATCAAACACATTTTCACATTAGACATATTGTATAGAAGAATTAAAATGAATGGGAGAAACCAGGAAAAAAACCAAACCAAACCAAACCAAAACATAACATAACATAAGAGAAAATAGTATGCTTCATTCTGTATTCTGACTCTATAGTTCTTCTCTGGATGTGGATAGCATTTTGCATCATGAGTCCTTTGGGAATGTTTTAGGTCCTTGCATTGCTGTGAAGGGCTAAATCTATCAGAAATGGTCCTGGTACACTGTGGCTGATACTGAGTATAATGTTCTCCTGGTTCTGCTCACTTCACTCAGCATCAGTTCATATAAGTCTTTTCAAGTTTTTCTGAATTCCACCTGTTCATCATTTCTTACAGTACAGTAATATTCCATCATATTTATATACATCACATTTATATACAATTGCACATTCAGCCATTCTTCAATTGATGGGCATCCCCTTGATTTCCAATTCTTGTCTATCACAGAAAGAGCTGCTATAAATATTTTTTACATACGGGTCCTTTCCCCATTTTTATGATCTCTTTGGGATACAGCCCTAGAGGCGATATTGCTGGTTTAAAGGGTATGCACATTTCTACAGCCCTTTGGGTATAGTTCCAAATTGCTCTCCAGAATGAGTGGCTCAGCTCATAGCTCCACCAACTCTCCCACATCTTCTCCAACATTTATCATTTTCCTGTTTTATTATGTTAGCCAATTTGATAGTTGTGATGCGGCACCTCAGAGTTGTTTTGATATGCATCTCTCCAATCAACAGTGATTTAGAGCATTTTTTCACATGATTATATATAGATTTAATTTCTTCCTCTTAAAACTGCCTATTTATATCCTTTGACCATTTATCTATTGGGGAATGACTTGTATTCTTGTAAATTTGACTCAGTCAAACAAGGCCTTTATCACAGACACTAGTTGTAAAAATTCTTTTCCAGTTTTCTGCTTCCCTTTTAATGGTTGCATTGGGTTTGCTTGTGCAAAACCTTTTCAATTTAATGTAATCAAAATTATCCATTTTGCATTTCATAATGTTCTCTATCTCTTGTTTGGTCATAAATTCCTCCATTCTCCACAAATATGACAGATAAACTATTATTTGCTCCCCTAATTTGTTTGTAGTATCAACCTTTATACCTAGACCTTGTACCCATTTGGACTTTATTCTGGTATTTGGTTTCAGGTGTTGGTTATCTCTTATCTTTTCAATACAATGGCTTGGAAGCCCTCTATTTCATTAAAACTTCCCTCTGCAGAATTATACTCAGCTTTGATTGGTATATTATAAGCCATTATCATAATAGCTCATTTGCCTTTTGGAATATCACATTCTGTACTCTCTTTTTCTTTATAATGGTATCTCTAAATCTTGTGTGATTCTGACTGTGATTCCTCACTACTTGAATTCTTTCTTTCCTAATGTTTGCAATATATCAAACCTATGTGTGCTTCTCTGAAACTTCTCCCTATTACCCTTGGGCATCACTGGTCCTAGGGACAAGTAGAATAAATCTAGTTTCATTCAACACAACAGCCATTCTATTACTCAAAGATAGTCATCATATCCCTCTCATGTCTCTTTTTCTTCAGGCTAAACATCATAGTTTTTTCATTTGATATAATGTCAGAGACCCTTTACCATGCTGATTGTCTTCCTCTGGGTGTTGTTCAGTTTATCAATAGCCTTCCTAAATTGGGGTGTAGGGTGTGTTCAGGGAGGACCATTACCTTTGGTGTGATGGCTGCCAACCTCTTTTTGGGGCTCCTTCCACCTTTGGTGTCCACTGTTCCACCTAACTCTCACCTGTGGCTCCAAGAAGCTGCAGCATGCATAGCAACCATACCCTGCCTTCAGAAGATGGGCCAAACCAGGTTGAGGGTAACCAAGGGTTCTCAAACCCATTGGTGAGTTAGGGGAGTGTCTACCCCAAGCATGTGAAGACTTCATTTGGTGGAATGGGTGGATGAGAGCAATTTGTTCCAACAGCCATGAAGGCAGATGAAGCAGGCAATGTGGAGTGCTTTGTTGTTGTGTTTATCTTTCCTTGCTGAAGAAGACCATGACATCAGAGAAATGATGATACAACTTGCACTTGACTTTGTTTTGAGTGAGGGAGTGCTTTGGGCTTGGTTAGACACCGAAGATGCCAAGGTCATCCACTGCATCCTGAGCCATCACCAGTCATCTTAACTCTGTCCTGCCATTGGACTATGATGACTCTGGAGGAGAGAGTGAGGCTGATAACTTCACGCAACTCTGCCTCACTTAAATCTGATTTAGTGTGAATCAAAAGGCATCACCTATGCCATTTCACTATGATGCCTCAAAGTCCTATGGCGACAGGCAAGGGATGAAGCAGCAGGTGTGAATACCTTGGGAGCTGTAGTCACAGTCTTGCACACAGGCAGCTCAGGTCATAAGGTTGTTTCTCACTGGAAGCAGTCATGGGACTCGGCAAGCCCTGAATGTCTGAGCAGCCTTTTAAGGATTGTACCACTCACCTCCTGGTGTGAGGAAGGGGGCTAGAAAAGGTGCCCTAAACATTGCCTGCTTACCCAACCCTCACCTTATTACTGTGGCAGGTGAGGAATCCCACTATACAGTTGAAACAGAAAAAAAATATGAAAACGTCTGCAAAGAAGATTCCACTCACCATCAGCACATGGAACATGTGCACACTAGTAGACAACACAAAATCCAGTAGACCTGAAAGAACTGCTCTTCTTGCAAGAGAACTCAGCAGTATCACATCCAAATAGCAGCCCTGAGTGAAACAAAGTTGGCAAATGAAGGCCAGTTTACTGAAGTTGGAGATGGATACACCTTTTTCTGGAGTGGGCATGGTGAAGAGGAGTGCCATGAAGCTGGCATAGGTTTTGCAATCAAAACCGATCTAATTAGCAAGCTGGCATGCCTGCCAAAAGGAGTGAATGACAGGCTCATAACAATGCGATTGCCACTCACAGGAAAATGCAATGCCACCATCATCAGTGCCTATGCTCCCACCATGACAAACCCTGATGTAGTCAAAGAAAAATTTTATCAATGTACCAAAAGAGGACAAGCTTATAATTTTGGGTGGTTTTAATGCTAGAGTAAGCTCAGACTGCCAGACTTGGCAGGGAGTCCTAGCGAGGAATGGGGTTGGAAACAGCAACATTTACTGCTGAAGCATATGTGTTGCATGACCTTCTCATCACCAACACTGTCTTCTGCTTACCTAAATGCAATAAAACTTCATGGATGAATCCTCACAGCAAATGCTGGCATCTAATAGATTATGTGATTATAAGGAGAAGAGACAGACAAGATGTGAGAGTGTCAAAGGCAATGTGTGGTGCAGAGTGCTGGACTGATCATAGATTATCCTTTCCAAGTTAAATATTTGCATTCATCAAAACACCACCCCAAAGCCAAATGACTACCAGAAGAATTAAAGTCAACAAATTAGAGTTCTTCTCTGAGTGTGAACAGTTTGCTGCTGACTTGGAGGGAAAGTTGAGCCAACATGTGAAGCAGAAAAGAAGTGGGCAGCTCTCAGAGGTTTGGTGTACAGCATTGCATCTGCTCATCTGGGTCAGAACACTCACAAACACCGACTGGTTTGATGACAATGATGAGGAAATTCAGAAGCTGCCAAATGAAAAACGAGAACACAGGATTTACCAGCAGGTAGTTCATCTACCTCTAAGAAGGCAGCATTTAATTCCATCAAAAGCAAAGTACAAACAAAGCTTAGAGAGATGCAAGATTCCTGGCTCAGTAAGAAGGCAGATGATATTCAGTTTTTATGCTGCTAGTAACAATCCAAAATGCTTTTATGATTCCCTGAAAGCTATTTATGGACCAAAAATCTATGGTGCATCACAACTACTCAGTGTTGATGGAGCCACATTGATTACTGATAAGGACATGATCCTAGAGAGATGGGCTGAACACTTCCATAGTGTTCTCAACAGACCATCATCAATTGATGCTGAGGCCATTGACCATTTACCTCAGGTTGAAATCAATCCCTCCTTAGCTGAACTTCCAAATGAAGAAAAGGTTTTTGAGGGCCATGAGGCTCCTTTCATGTGGCAAAGTACCTGGCGCTGGTTCTATTCCAGTTGGGATTTATGAGATAGGGGGACTATTGCTCATAAAAGGCTGACTGAAATTTTCCAAGTTATATGGCAAGAGGAGGTTGTCTCCCAGGAGTTCAAGGATGCTTCCGTTGCTCATCTCTATAAGGGTAAAGGGAATAGATTGTCCTGCTACAATCACAGAGGGGTCTCTGTCTTAGTCATTGTTGGCAAAATTCTTGCTAGAGTCCTCCTTAATAGGCTGATTCTTCACTTGGAAGATGATCATATATCTGAGACCCAGTGTGACATCAGAAAGGGCTGAGAAACAGTTTATATGATGTTTGCTGCCTGACAACTCCAGGAGAAATGTCAGGAGTAGAACAGAGGTCTGTATGCAACGTTTGTAGATCTGACCAACGCCTTTGACACTGTAAGTCATGAGGTCTTATGGAAAATTATGTTGCCCAGAGAAGTTCACCAATATTGTACACCAATTTCATGATGGCATGTTTGCCCAGGTTCTGGATAATGGACAAAGCTCTCGTGCCTTCTCAGTCACCAATGGAGTGAAACAGGGCTATGTGCTTGCTCCCATGCTTTTTAGCATGATGTTTTCAGCCATGTTGACAAATTCTTTCAACGAGGATGAACATCGCATCAAAGTTAACTACCGTACTGATGGTAAGTTCTTCAGTTTGAAAAGATTACAAGCCAAGACCAAAATGGAGGCAGTGTTGCTGCATGATTTTCTGTTTGCAGATGATTATGCATGCAATGCAGCCTCTGTAGCTGAGATGCAACAAAGTATGGATCAATTCTTTGCTGCCTGTGCTAATTTTGGCCTAATAATTAACACCAAAAAAACACAGGTGCTCCATCAGCCACCATCACACCATCCATATGTGGAACCATTGGTTACAATAAAAGGAGAAGTTTTGAATGCTGTGGGTAATTTCGCTTACCTTGGTAGTATACTTTCCAGGGATGGAATTGACACATTGACAGTGAGGTTGATGCACGCACTGCCAGAACTAGCTCAGTGTTTGGGAGGCTCCAAAGAAAGGTTTAGGAGAGAAGAGGTATTAGAATGGCTACCAAATTGAAGGTCTACAGAGCTGTTGTGCTGACCTCATTGACAGTCTACCAGCACCATGCTAGAAAACTTAATCACTTCCATTTGAAATGTCTTAGGAAGATTCTGAGGATCACCTGGCAGGATAAGGTACCAGACACTGAAGTCTTTGCTAGAACTGAACTGCTAAGTATTCGAACTATACTTCAGAGAGCATAGTCCAATAGACTGTCCACGTTGTTCAAATGCAAAATATACACTTGCCAAAAAGACTATTTTATGGAGAACTTGCATGGGGCAGGTGATCACATGGTGGCCAGAAGAAACAACACAAGATCTCTCTCAAGAACTTTGGATTTGACTCTGCAACATGGGAGACACTGGCACAGGACCCCTCAGCATGACGTGCCCACATAAGAAAAGCTGCCATGCTCTTTGAGCAAAGCAGAACTGAGACAGCACAAAGGAAACGCAGGATGCACAAATGTGGGCTATCCACCCCAAATATTCATACAGACTATCTGTGCCCAACCTTGGTAGAGCATTCTGAGTTTGTATGGGTCTGATCAGCCACAGTTGGATACACTGAAATTTCACTTTACAGTGGTGATGTTATTTTGGTCCTCTTTGAAGACAAACAACCAACCAAGCCTTCCTAAATAAAATATGGTAGCCACAATGAAATACAGATGTGATCTGACTAGAGAATACTCTAGTACTATCACTTCCCTAGTCTTGGGTACCATGCTTCTCCCATGTGCTCCAAGTTGCCTGCACTCCAGCCTTTTCCTCTTCTACTTTCTCCTCCTCCTTCTCTTCTTCCTTGTCTTCCTTTTTCTCCTTCTCCTTCTCTCACTTGAACTCAGTCTCCTGCCCCTCCGACTCTGAGCTCTGATTAGCAAGCTTTCATCTCATCTTGTTCACTTCCAGGCTCACTGCACTACCATGGGCATACCTTCAATCTACCTTCCACCTCTCACTTTCCAGCTCTACCAGCTTTAGTTTCTCTATACGGGTTGTTTTCCTCTACCAGAATATAAACTTCTTGATGGCAGAAACAGTCTTGCTTGCTTTGTATTATATCCCTAGCATTTAGGGATATATGTGTCCCCTCAGAAGCTACTCATCATCAGGTATCATAGACCAAGAGATTAGGAGGGATTGTTTCATTTTGAAGATCTTTAAAGCAAAAAGGAAAGGGTGGATGGAAAGAAATGTATATATGGGGCAGAAAAGGAATAGGAAGGATAGGGGAAATTTTCTCATAGAATTTGGGGTCTCAGGAGCCAAAGAAGGGAAGAATACACTTAAACAGGTTGTTTAGCCTGAAGAAAAAGAGATGTAAAAGGAATATGATAACTATCTCGGAATAATTAAATGGCTGTTGTGTTGAAGAGTAATTAGATTTGTTCTACTTGTCCCTAGGGTCAGTGATGCCTAGTGATGAAATTTCAGAGAAGCACATACAGGTTTTTGATATATTGCAAACTAAGCCCCCAGTGCACAGTGAGCACTTAATAAAGTACTTTTTAGCAGTGCTTAGCACGTAGTAAGCACTAAATTATTTTTTATTCCTTTGATCATCATGAAATAATACAAGAGAGTCCATAATAAAGCAACAAATTGAATCTAAACAATGGGGAAAGGGAAAGAGTCATTCAAGGGATAGCCTAAAGTCACTGATGGGTGGTGATGAGGGTAGATGGGCTCAGAAACTAGAATGGGGGAGGCATGAAAAATTAAACTCACTTTCATCTTATAGTTGAACAAATTAATTATCAGAGAGAAGTTACTTGTCTAAGGTTGTATAGGCATTAAGGAGAAGAGTTAAGATTGGAACCTAGATCCTCCCACTCCCATGGTTCCTTTTCCATTACAACATGCTACCTTTTTTGCAGGCAGAGAAATGGATAGAGCATTGGTCCTGGAATCAGTAAGACCTGAGTTCAAATCTAACATCAGATACTTAAGTAGTTGTGTGATCCTGGGTAAACTGTTTAACTCTTGGCTGACTCAGTTTCCTTAGAGGTAAAATGAGAATAGTAATAAATCCTAATCTCCAAGGCTGTTGTAAGAATTGAATGAGTCGACACATGTAAAGGACTTAGTGCAGTGTCTGACACTAGTAGGTATTTAATAAATGCTTATTCCCTTCCTTTTACTTTACAACAGTCCATCAGACCATGATGGCTCTTTTTCTTATCTCTAACCCTAACCTAGGGTCACTCTATTGGTTTTGCTTCCTCCTTGAAATCACAAGGAAGGTCCAATTTGTGAAAGTGATAAAGGCTTCCACTGTAAATCATTTGCTAAGAAGTAGGAGGACCTGTCACATCGGTGAACATGATGGCGCACAACACCAGAGAAAAAATTATTGGGACAAATTTTCTGATCAGCAGGAATCTCATCTCATAGAGTTTTATGGAAAGTCTGAAGGAGCAGCATTTTAATTTCATATGTATTGTGATATATTTTTATCATAACAACAATTTAGAAGGCATTATGAAATTGTGCAACTAAAAACTTATAGTCAGTGGGCCACAAATCTGGAAGAACACTATGAGGGCACTCGGAGATAATTGATTGCATCTTAGTGATGAAAATGTAGACTTTAGCTTTAATCCTGGGTCTACTATTAATGAGTTGTGTGATTGTGAGTAAGTACCTCTACTTCCTTGAGCTCCCTTCCTCATTTTTCAGTGAGGAGCTTGGATCACACGAGTTCAAAGTGAAGGCCCAGAAAGCAAATGCAACATTGGGTAAGAGTATGAGAGTTGTATGTTTCCAGGAATAAGGAGGAAGCAAATCTTTTACTCTTCTATGGTCATACCATATCTGGAGTATTGTGTGCATTTCTGGGTGCTTTATTTTGAAAAGGACATTGATAAGATGGTGAGTAGACCAGGAGAAGGCAATTAGGAGGGCTTTAGTCTCCATGTTCACGCCATGTGAAGGTAG
Organism: Bettongia penicillata ogilbyi; assembly: GCA_023548195.1. Taxonomy (NCBI): domain Eukaryota; kingdom Metazoa; phylum Chordata; class Mammalia; order Diprotodontia; family Potoroidae; genus Bettongia; species Bettongia penicillata. The sequence continues at coordinate 1,535,372 of JAJHZJ010000779.1, read as the reverse complement.
GTTAAAGGAAATGGGAATGTTTAACCAGAAGAAGAGAATGCTCAGGGGGAACATGGTAACTGTCTTCAAGTTTTTGAAGGAATGTCACAGGAAGCAGGATTAGATTTGTACTCAGAAGACAGAATCTATAGCAATGTGTGGAAGTTGCCAAGGGTCAAATCTATGCTGGATGTCAGGTAGAGGGGAAAAAGGAGGGGATGAACATTTCCATTTTGCCTACTGTGTTCTTTACACTGTGCTAGGTGTTTTTATAAATATTATCTCATTTAATCCACAAGCCTGTGAGGTACCATACTATTATCACCATTTTTATGGTAGAGGAAACTGAAGAAAATAGAGTTAAGTGATTTGCCCAAGGTCACACAAAGAGGAAGTGTCTGAGGCTACACTTGAATTTAGGTCTTCAGGACTCAAGATCTAGTGTTCTGTCCACTGCACCACCAGTACATACATACCTTTTTCACAATTAGAGTTGCCCATACCACTTCTAGGTCTGTCTCCTAAAAAGATCATAAAAATGGGACAAGGACCTACATGTACAAAAATATTTATAGCAGCTCTTTTTTGGGGTGACTAAGAATTGGAAATTGAGTGGATGTACATCAATTGGAGAATGGCTGAACAAGTTGTGGTTTATGAATGTAATGGAATACTGTTGTTCCATAAGAAAGGATGAGCAGGAAGACTTCAGAAAAATCTGGGAAGACTTGCCTGAACTGATCCTGAGTGAAGTGAGCAGAACCAGGAGAACATTGTATGCAGTAATATTGTGCAATGAGCAGTTTTGATACAATTAGTTCTTCTCAGTAATGCAATGATGTAAAACAATTCCAAATGACTCATGATGGAAAATGCTATCCACATCCAGAGAAAGAACTATGGAGTCTGAATGTAGATCGAAGCCTACTATTTTTCCTTTTGTTTTTTCTTTCTTGTGATTTCCCCCTTTGGTTGTGTTTCTTTTTTACAACATGACTAATGTGGAAATACATTTAATAAGATTGTACATGTAGGTCTATATCAGATGACACACTACCTTGGGGAGAGGGGAAGATAAATAGGGGGAGAAAATTAAAAACTAAAAATCTTAAAAAGGTGAATGTTGAAAACTAAAAAGAAATATTAAAAAAAAAACCCACACAATTAGAACTGCCCAAAATTTGAACAGACTGCCTCTATCCTTTGAGGCCTTTATGCAAAGTTTGGATGACAAAGATTTTGTCATTCAAATGGTCCACAATGTCACCTTTTAACCCCCCAAATTTCTTAGCCAAAGTTGTACCATACCTTTTAAAAACCAATTATTTGACAGGTCTTACTGCACTTGAAATCCAAGTCTGAAGCCTTTTATTTGAGATTGAAGACAACGTGAGTGTAAAATCTTGGGTGATTCTTTTTCTCCTCAGGAAGAATGGATTAAATGCCAAATACAACCCTTTTATCTGTAATTTCTTTTGAAGCTTTATGACTCAAACACACATGTTTGATTGTTCATCTTTGAAGATTATTCATTTTGAAGAGTGGCGTCCAGAAAATAATGTTTCGTTGAACAAAAACCAGAGTCTCATTCCTTTTGAGACAAATTGGCACAAATTGTCTCCACGGTGAAGTTATCAGTTCTGACAAGGAGCATAATTAGCACAAGGGGAGTTTTCATTTTAGATGTAAATTAAATCCTAGTTTGAGAAATCTACTTTCCCACTCTGTGAGGTGCTGCCTAAAGGAAAAAGCAAATTTCCAGGGATTAAAACTTTAAGAAACTTATTTATGTCCAGGGATAATATAACCTTCCTCACTTAGGTCATTATAACTTTAGACTTGGTGATTCCCTTTGGTGAAAGAAGTTGCTCTAGTCTTTGCATCAATTTGGCCGTGGATTTACCAAATTTAATTACTAGTTACCTTAGCTTATAATTGCAGCTATTTTATAGATTAAACACTTTTTAGGACTACAAAACCAAGACTATTTTTCCTGAGTTATATTGTGATGTAAAAACCATCCTAAGCAAGGCCTTTTGCCCACATCCGCTGTGAAGAAATCAATTGCCTAACAGTGTAAATTCAACTTCATTAAAAAAATTCCTTCCTTATATATTAAATTGATCAATCAACACACATTTATGCCAGGAATTGTACTAAATTTTAGGAATCAAAAGACAAAAAGCAAAAGAATCCCTTCCCTTAAGGAGTTGGCAATTCTTTTTTTGAGGGGGGGAGGAGAAGAACATGTACATATGTAGTAATACTCAATATAGAGACTGGTTTATCTTTAGAGTAACACAATAGTAGCTGGGGGTAGGGGAAGAGGTGGGAAGGGAAGATTAGGAAGACTCGTGTAGATAAGGAGGATAAGGAGGGAAGGAGTGTGTTCCAGGCATGAGGAAGCAGTCATTAGTTATGGACCTCTCATGTTACAAGCATCACAATTATTTTTAGAAGCAGAGATGGCTTGCAGCTGCTGAGTATTGATCAGATTCTGTGTCCAGGGCCTATCTGTACCTGTAGGTGTAGCTAACTACTAGTTGTGTTTAAAAATCAATGTGGTCCTTTGAAATGCAAAGTTTGCTAAGCCATTCAGCCAAAAGTCCTATGGTTATACATATGTATCTATATCTATAGATTGATATATACAACTATGTATCTATAGATATATACATATCTTATATATATATATCATGGATATGCATTCATGCCATTGCTATGGTATTTCCCTGTGGATTCGAGGTTGTCCAAAGCCTAAACCACTGTTGGATCTACTATGCTAAACGATCTATGCTTGGATAGATGTCAGTTTTTCTGAAGAAGATCACTAAGTTTTAATGGACATTAACATGAGGCAGTTCTGCAATATGGCAGATAAAAAAGATAAAATGATCTTGAACTACACAAAAAATGATCTTGAACTACACGAAGAGAGACTTAGCTCCTATGGAGGAGATAGTTCTACTTTATCCTCCTGGTCAAACCATACCTGGATTGCTGTGTTCATTTCTGAACTCTGCACTTTAGCTAGGGTATTGATAAACTTGAGAGCATTTGTTGTTGGTTGTCCTTCATTAATAGTGGCAAAGGGTCTCAAGTCCATCCCACATGAGAATCAGTTGAAGGAACTAGGGTTGGTTAGACTGGACAAGAGAATATTCAAGGGGTAATGGGACAAACTGCAGAGCATGAAACCAGAAGGAAGAAGAAGTTCCACTGAGCAAATTTAAACTTGAGGTGAGGAAAAGCTTCCTAATAATTAGTGATATCCAAAAGGGGAATTAAACTCTTCAGAAACTGATGGGTTCTTACTCACTGGACATTTTCAAGAAAAGGCTTCATCACTGCCCATTAAGTGTGTCATATTGGGGAATCTGAGGGGCTTCCTTGAGAGGTAGTGTGTTCACACTTGATGAAAGTCTTCATAAAATGGCTAAATGACCTGTTGAGTGTGGTTTAGAAGTATTCTTCTTTAGTCTGGATAAGGCTAGAATCTGACCACCAAGGCTCCTTCCAACATGAAAAAAATCCTGTGACTGCATATGTATTCTAATCAGATTCTATCAAGTTTTAAGGTAAGTCAAATCCTGCTTCTGATGCTTACTTGCTACATTATCCTGAGCAGATCACACCTTTATGTGCATTGGACAAGTTCCTAGGACTTACATACCCAATCAGACTAGTTGTAGAATATATTGTTGGATGGATTTTCCCGCCCTAGGATTTCCCTAGACTAAAGAAATCACAGATCCTCAATGTATAGGTTTCCTTATGCCCTGGTCTAATAAAAAAAAAATCAATTAAAAGCCTACAACAATAACTTGGAACTGTAGGGCAAATGCCTCCTAGCTGAACCAATGAAAAGTGGTCAAAGAACTGAAAACATTTCTGAGATCTGAACTTGTGTTGAACTTAGCATATTTTTTTTTAACAGGGCCCAAGGGTTTACAGCAGACTCTGTTGACTGGTCATGATTAAGACAGGAATTTCAATTACTCTTTGTATTTTTAATGCGTCCTTTAATAATGACCATTTCCCTTCTCTCCTTCTTTCTCACTAATGAGTCCTCTGAATATTTCTTTGAGATAAGAGGAGGAAACTGGCACCACTGGTTACTTGCCCAAGGTCATCTAGCTAATTAAATGTGATTGGCACCAGTGCTCAGAACAGTATTCCAACTAGCTGACTGGTCCTCTGAAACCTTCACTCACAGATACATTTCACATGTATTGGTTTAAATGCAGTCTCCTGTTAGAGGGAAGTTGTAAACACAAATGACAGCCTGTAATTTCCCTGTCCTTCTTTCATTGAAATTTGCAAGATTATCTGAGTTGATATCAAAACTCACACTTCTTTCCCTCCAAAAGAGGTTCCCTCTGTTTTCCTTTTACCTGGTTTGAAATGAAACTCTTCCTGAAAAAACACTGTAGCTGACCTTTGGCACCTGTGGGTTAAGGGATCTGCGAATCGCTGCTGCTGTGACTGGAGATTCCACACCCAAGGACTATTTGCAAGCTGCGTGGCCAAGGCTGGGCTGGGCTCTGCTCCGCGACCAGTGCAACAGACGTTTCCCATGGGCCTTTCAGGTCATCCTGGGCTGGAAATCTCCTCCACTCTGTTGTTCTCCATTTCTGCTGCTCCAAAATTTGTTGAGAGTCCCTCTCTACAGGTATTTTATGGGCATATGTGTGTCTTTCTACTCTGCCATCTTGGCTCCTCCCCATGAAACTCCTTCCTAATGCACATTTTTGTTTTGTTTTTAACATTCATTTAAAAATTTTGAGTCTCTCCTTTTAGCTCCTCTTCAACCCAGTGAGAAGGCAAAAATATGACACTGTTTTTGCATCATGTGAAATCATGCATACATTTCCATATAAGCCATGTTGCCAAAAAAAAAGCAAGAAAATTAAAAAGTAAAAAAATATACTTCAATCTGCACTCAGAGGTCAGTTCTTTCTCTGGAGGTGGATAGCATTTTTCATCATGAATCATTGTTGTGGATTATTGTATTGATCAAGAGTAGCTAGTCTTTCACAGTTGAGCATTATTAAAATATTGCTGCTACTGTGTACAATGATCTAGTTCTGCTAACTTTACTTTGCATCAGTTCATATAAATCTTCCCAGGTTTTTCTGAGCCCACCCCCTTCAGTATTTTTTATTCCATCACAATAGTACCCCACATAATTATATGCAACAACTTGTTTAGCCATTCTCAACTAAAGGCTATTTCCTTGATTTCTAATTCTTTGCCACCACAAGAAGAGCTGCTTTAAATATTATTGTAAATATAAGTGCTTTCTCTTCTTAATGCATTGTTAAATGTCTTTTCCAAATATACTGTTTATCAGTACTCTCTCTTTGTGGGTAGCTTCATCAGTGAAGTGTGTTATATAAGTCATTGGGACATAGAATTTAAGCTGGAAAGGAATTTAGGGACCATCTAGTCTAGCTCCATTATTTGAGAGATGAGGAAAATGACTCTCAGAGAGTGATATTTGGATCCAGGTTCTCCTATTTCAAACCAAAACTTTTCCTCTGTAACATACAGGAGACTGTTTTTTGCCTTTCTTTGCATTCTTGTCCCTTAACATATTGGTTGGTACACAATGGGTTCTTCATAAATGCTTCGTAATGCTGACTTGCTCTTAACACCTAAGGAATTGACTCTGACCTAGGAGGTCAGGAATGCCTGAATCCAAGGCCTGCCTTTGATGCAGACTGGCTATGTGACAATGGGCAAAATATTTAACCTTTCCATGTTGTCTAGGTTCTCTAGATCTCTCTAGGCAGCCTTCTGAAACATTGCATGTAATACTAGCCTTCTTCAACAAAGAAATTAGTTTTGCTGAAGTGTTTTTTTTCTTTCAGTTTTTTGTTATAAGAGATTTCTCTCTGGGAGGGATAAATACAGGTAATACAGTATGGGAATGTAGGTGATATAAAAACAAAAGGTACAGAAATGTATTTAGGGGGGCAGAGCCAAGATGGCAGTGTAAAAATCTATCTTATACTACAGAAAAGTAGGGGAAAAGGGGATAAATGAGGGTGGGAAGGATGATAGAAGGGAAGGTAAATGAGAGGAGGAGTAATTAGAAGTAAACACTTTTGAAGAGGGACAGGGTGAAAAGACAGAATAGAATAAATTGTGGGCAGGAAAGGATGGAGGGAAATATAAAATATAGTGAGTCTTTCACAACATGTCTGCTATGGAAGTGTTTTAAATGACTATGCATGTATAACCTATATTGTATTAGTTGCCTTCTCAGTGGGGATTTGTGGGGAGGGAGGAAGGGGAAGAAGTTAAAACCCAAAGTTTCAAAAGTGAATATGAAAAATTGTTTTTACATGCAACTAGGAAATAAGACATATAGGCAATAAGGCATAGAAATCCACCTTACCCTACAAGAAAATGGAAGGGATGGGGATAAGAGAAGGGAGGCAGGGTTAGAAGGGAGGGCAGATTGGGGGAAGGGACAATCAGAATGCATGCTGTCTTGAGTTGAGTGGAGAGGAGAGATGGGGAGAAAATTTGAAACTCAAAATCTTGTGGAAGTGAATATTGAAAACTAAAAATAAATTTAAAAAGCAAATAAAACAGGGGGCAGAGCCAAGATGGCAGAGTAGAAAGATGCACATACACTAGCTTTTCCCCCACAGCCCATAAAATACCTGTAAAGAATGACTCTGAACAAATTCTAGAGCAGCAGAAGCCACAGAACAACGGAGTGGAGGAGATTTCTAGCCCAGAGGTCTGTTGCACCAATATGGAGCAGAACACAGCCAAGCCTTGCCTGTGAGGCACCAGGAGGAGCAGGACTGAGAAGAGGGAGAGAATCTACAGCAGCAGCATAGATCCCCCAAACCCACAGGCGCTAAAGGTCAGTGAGAGGGTTTTTTTGGCTGGCCGAGAAGGGAGCAGGGTGTCCCCATAACTCAGGCCTCCTCAGCTGGCGGCAGTGGAGGCAGCAGATGGGGGCTCCCAAGGCAGGCAGCAGCCCACATCCGTTGTTGAAGGCCTCACCATAAAGCCCCTGAGGAAACTGAGCCCTGGGTGGCTGCCCTGACCCCACCTGAGCAGCTGATCTTAATCTCACACTGAATAGTGACCTTGCCCCCACCTAAAGCCCCTGGGGGATTGGAGAAGCTCATCTGAATCTCAGCTTTTAGTGCTGGGTTGACAGAACTGGAGGCCAGGTGGTTTGTGAGAGGAAACTCAGAAGTCAAGTAACTGGCTGGGAAAATGCCCAAAAAAGTGGAAAAAAATAAAACCATAGAAAGTTACTTTCTTGGTGAACAGGTATCTCCTCCCATCCTTTTGGATGAGGAAGAACAAGGCATACTGTCAGAGGAAGTCAAGGCCTCTGCCTCCAGGGCCTCCAAAGGAAACTTAAATTGAGCTCAGGCAATAGAAGAGCTTGAAAAGCAAGTTAGCAGCTTACTAAAAGAGAATGAAAAAAATGCTGAGGAAAATAACACCTTTAAAAAGAGGCTAATTCAATTGGAAAAAGAGGTCCAAAAAGTCAGTGAGGAGAAGGAGGCTTTAAAAAGCAGAATTAGCCAATTGGAAAAGGAGGTTCAAAAAGCTCACTGAAGAAAATAGTTCTTTAAAAATAATGATTTTATGAGAAACCATGAAATCACAGAACAAAATCAAAAGAATGAAAAAATGGAAGATAATGTGAAATATCTCAGTGGAAAAACAACTGACCTGGAAAATAGATCCAGGAGAAACAATTTAAAAATTATGGGACTACCTGAAAACCATGATCAAATAGAGAGCCTAGATACCATCTTTCATGAAACTATCAAGGAAAACTGCCCTGATATTTTAGAACCAGAGGGTAAAACAAATATTGAAAAACTCCACAGATCACCTCCTGAAAGAGATCTAAAAAGAGAAACTCCTAGAAATATCATAGCCAAATTCCAGAGTTTCCAGATCAAGGAGAAAATATTGCAAGCAGCTAGAAAGAAACAATTTGAGTATTGTGGAAATACAATCAGGATAACACAGGATCTGGCAGTTTCAGTATTAAGGGATCGAAAGGCTTGGAATAAGATGTTCCAGAAGTCAAAGGAATTGGGATTAAAACTAAGAATCACCTACCCAGCAAAACTGCATATAATACTTCAAGGGAATAAATGGTTATTCAGTGATATAGGGACTTTGAACTCATATTGAGGAAAGGATCAGAGGTGTATAGAAAATTTGACTTTCCAATACAAGAATCAGGAGAAGCATGAAAAGGTAAACAGGAAAGAGAAATCATAAAAGACTTTCTAAAGCTGAACTGTTTACATTCCTACATGGAAAGAAAATATTTTTTAACTCTTGAATCTTTTCTCAGTATTTGGATAGGTGGAGGGATTGTACACACACACACACACACACACACACACACACACACACACATATATATATAGACAGAGAGTACAGGTTGTGTTGAATCAGAAGAGATGATATCCACACACACACAAAAAAAATAAAATAAGATTCTTATTTATGGCAAATAAGAAAAGCAAGTGAAGACCTAAAAACACATCATGCTGTTGCAATCTTAATGGCATGCAGAGTCTGCACTGCTATTAATTGGACTGGTATGACCATGAATGACGGTAGAACCTTTAAACTTTCTAAAAACAATGGATAGCTATTTCTGGTTGGATTGCATGAAATATGCAAATGGCAGAATAACACAACAATTACAACTCTAGTTGTTGGGTCAAAATAGATGCATTGTTCTATGATTTCCATTGTTGTGATATTTGGGGCATGTTCTTCTGGAGGTAAAAGTCTATTCTTTCATTTATTACAACAAGATGTCCCACAGGCCACATCAGTACTTTGCCCATTCATTTATGTCTCCTCAACCAGAAATGCTGTAGAGTTGGTCAATTGAATGTAATTATCTGTCTACCCAAATATACTATAAGCTTTTTTTTCCTCATAGCAACTCCATAGGGTTTTGGATATGTGTGTATACACACACACACACACACACACACACACACACACACATACATACACATATGCATTATATAAACCAAATCTTGATCTTGACTTTGCTGAAATACAACAAATTTAAGTTTAACAAACATTTATCAAGCAGCCACTGTAAAGAAAAATGTACTAGGAACCAGGGGAGGCAAAAGTTTTAAATAAAGCTTGGTCTCTAGCCTCAAGTAGCTTATAGTCTTGTAAGTGACAATAAGTTCTCCAAATTCTCCTAATGCAATGTTCCTATTTAATTGGAACATATATTTAGAGCTAGAGGAGATCTTAGAGGTTATCCATTCCAAACCTCTCATTTTGTAGATGAAGAAACCAAAGAGGAAATTATAATAATATCAGAGGATCCCACTATCACCAAGTTGATCCAAATTTTATATTTGTTCTGTTGAATATATTTGGAAAATAACTAGAGGAATAGAAGTAGCTAATAGAAGGTAAAGAAAATAAAATTACAGAACAATTTCATATACAGTACTGTGTTCGAAATGAGTAGATTCAAACATGATTAAGGTATGTGAAAAGGTAAGATAATCTAGAGAGCTTTTCCAAGACCCTTCCATGGGAGGGAGGCTGGAAAAATGACACTCCCCCTCTGCCAGCCTAGAAGCTGGGAATCTTTCTTGTCACATGCATAACATTAAAAGGTGTTAGATTCTAATGTGATGAAGAGTGGGAAAAGTCCTTTGGCAATGAAGTAGCCTATACAACAAGATGCTCTGACTGTAGAGGAAATGTACTTTGAGGTCTTTTAAAAAATAATTTATGGAATAAAACAAGCATTTCTATAACACAGCATAATAAAAAGATAATTGCACATGAAACTGCACAAAAATAAATAAATAAATAAAAACAAAAAATGTACTTAAAATATTTTGTACCAATGTAACTCATGACTCAGGGTCACCTAACACTCTAGGCTCATATGGATCAGGTTCAATTCTGGAAACTGAATCCAAAGGGTTATATTTTCCCTTTGGCTTTTTGTCTTTCAGCTGAGAGGATGGGGTGGAGGGTGGGAAGCCATGATTGGTCTGAGGAGAGATAAGAAATTTTGGAAAAGCCACTGCTGTGAGTGTAGCAATGCATCATTTCAGGTAATGTAAAATGATTGCCTTACCTTAATGAGGACCCAGCTTGTGTGGTTCTAGTCAGCACAAATTGCTACTTTCTCATTCAGCATCATGTGAGTAGGAGTAAAGGCAGAGGAGAGATAGTAATACAAAACTAAGAGTTGGCAGGAAAATATCTTCAGTAGGACATAGGGTAAATGATTCAAAAGAAAGGACAGTGGAGAGTTGAATTGGTTCATCAAGAGGTCAAGATGGGGGAGGGCAGCTAGTGTAGGTCCTGCAGAAGAGGCCTGGAAAGTGGCCCTGGAAAGGATTGAGGGAAGGAGGGATTATGGAGGTCATACTGAAAACAATGAACAGAGTCTGGGATTGCAAGACAGAGGCGGAGTGGGGATGACAACAGACTGTGGTCAGATAAAAGAGTTTCAGAATCCGTGGATGTGGAAGTGGAGCATTTATGGGTAACAGCCGGGTCAAAGTATGAATATCTTTGTGTGTAGCTGGCATGGGGTGGAAGACTAGATCACAGTAAATGAGTAAATTGAGGAATTAAAAAGAAGGAAGAAAAGGAGGGGGAAGAAAAGTATTTATGAAGCACCTACTATGTGTCAGGTACTGTGCTAAATGCTTTATTGTAGAGGAGTAAGTTACCTTTCCAAACCATACCTTTCTCCTTTCATTAGGAGGCCTGGGATGAGGGACCACTTTTTGTTCCATACCTCCTGGCTCCCTTCCCATCAGAAGATGGAGTTTTTCACTGAAGCTCTCTTGTTCTAAATCCTGGACACAGCACTGACTCATTTTAGTGTAGGGGTAATGGTCATCTTTCTTTGAGTTTATAAAAAAGTCATTAATATGAAATATCAAAACCACAAACACTTATTTTTATTATAGTTCAGAGCCCCCAAATTAGAGCAAACTCTGTTTCAGATTGTGGTGCTGCCCTCTGTCCAGATTAAATCTTATGGAAATCCAGTTAATCATTGGGTGCCTCCATTGTCCTCCCTCACATTCAACTAATATATAGACATGGATCTCAAAGCAGATATGGCTTATGATAGTTTTCTTGTAGCCAACCAAAGTAGGAAATAGAAACCATTTAAAGAATGAAAATTCATATATAAAATTCTTGCCAGGACAGGCATTATCCTTGTGTTAACTAACCCTCAAGGAGTTTCTCTCAATAGTCACCCCTCATCAGAATTCCAATATTATCGAATGGAGGCCTGCAAAGCTTAGTTTCTAGCCTCCGAGCTAGCACTGAAAACGCCTTCTCTCTGATCACCACAGGGTTGCTGTTGCTGCTGCCTACATTTCTCTTGGCTTCCTCATTTTCTCCCTCATTCTACCACAGTTTTGTTCAAAAGTCCTGGTTTGGAGGAACTGCACGTTCTCTTTCTGCCCTCCCCTCTTACTTCTTTCCCTTTCCCCAATACACTTAGAGCTCTCCTCTTCTGACCTTTCCTTTGTGTCTCTGGACGTGTCTCTAGGACTACAATTCTCAGGATTCATAGCCTTAAGACACTTCTTCTGCCCTTTGTTCACAGAGGGATTGGTGTCTTTCAAAGTCCATTTATATTCCTGTGGGTCCCTGAGGTCCTTGGGCAGCAGTTGGGTCATACATATTTTCTATCTAATCTTTTTATCCAGCTTCTAGACTCTGGTCCTTGGGAAATATTTGAGAAGCCAGGGAGGGTAAACCAATTTCAAGAACTGGTGTTAGTAAGGCAGAGGCGTCTCCAGAAAGGCACAATCTAGCCTTCCAGGGTCTGTGTCACTTCCTCCAAACTGACTCCCTCCACAGGGTTCCATGGTCCCTTACCAGTCAGATGATCTGGTAGAGGGGCAGAGGGCAGAGGAAGGAGTGCCTCCCAGGAGGCCTGAGATACTCTGTGAATCTGTCCCTGAAGTGCCACCCACTGTCCACTGCCTGCACGAGCTTGCTATGAGTTGGGCCTCCTCTACCGTGAGGTAGACTAGCCTAGGCCTTTGCCTTAGGAGTATTAGCAGACAATCAGATTGCTCTTTGAGGTATATCCTACATCTTTTCTTACCAGCTGGGCCTGGAGCTAGTTCAATCCTTACATACTCCCAGTCTCTACCAACTGCCTCTTTCTGAGCAAGGGTTCTTAGCCAGAAGTCTAAGAAGTCCAGAGGTAGATTTCAGGAAGTCTATGATGGGAGAAAAAAAAATATATCTTTATTTTCTCTAACCTTTAACTAAAATTTAGCATTTCCTTTAATTACAAATCTGGTCAGTAACTATTCTGAGGAGTCCTTACACTTCATCAGATTATTAATGGACTGCAATATCACTCAAAAAATTTAAGAACTCCTCTCTAGTCTTTCCACTACAATGATCCTTGGTCCAGGATGCAGTTCCAGACTCATTCTGTGACAGAGTTGGGGAAACTGAGTCCTTGAGGCCACATGTGGCCTTCTAGGTCCTTGGGTGCAGCCTTTTGACCCAGTCCAAGTTTTACACAACAAATCTTTTTATTAAGGGGATTTATTCTGTGAAGTTTGGATTCAGTCAAAAGGTCACACTTGAGCACCTAGAGAGCCACATGTGGCCTCGAGGCCACAGGTTCCCCACCCCTCCTCTATGGCCTCCGTTTGGCACAGATCACAGAGGTCACACTTATTTACCTCCTCAGGCATCCGGCCCCTACTCTCCTTGGTAAATTTAATTGATAAATGGGAGATTATTAGGTGTTAAAAAGTGGTGCTAAAGGCAGTTAACCTGTGATTATAACTTTCTTCCTCAAGTAATCAAAAGAGTTGAAAGAGCCAAACATTAGAGAGGAAATGGGTAGCTGCTGGAAGCATTTTATATGGAGATAATTGGTTACAGATTTAGCTATTTTCTGAGATTTCTAGAACCTCCTCCTACACATGGGGAGGGTGTCCCGCATATTGAGTGCAGTTACATTCTTTAGTGCCTGAGAATAATGAAAAACCACTCTCACTCAATTTCAGGGAAAGATTGATGGACACAGTAAGCAGAGACTTTTAAAATAACATCTTCCTGCTGGGCAAGGGAATGAGCAGCATTAGAACCAGATGATAGTAAACCACAGAGACTTTCAAATTTATCCATTAAGTGAAGCACAAGAAATCCCTCTTTAGGGAGAGGACACATTTACTCATGTTACCTAAAGGGTCACTTTGTAATAATAGCTAGCATGTATATAGCACCTTAAGGTCTGCAAACCACTTTTGCAAATATCACCTTTCTTTCTTACAACAATGCTAAGAGATGACCCTGGGCAAGTCACTTAACCTGGTTTGGCTCACTTTTCTCAACTGTAAAATGAGCTGGAGAAGGAAATGACAAACCACTCCAGCATCTTTGCCAAGAAAACCAAATGGGGTCACAAAGAGTGAGACACTAGAAACAACTAAGCAGCGGCAACAAAATTATTAACTAGTGGCCTTCCTTCCTCACCTGGCAATGCAGGAAACCCAGATGACGGGCAGTTCTGGACAAGTGCTCATTTCCCCTTACTAACAGGTTATAAATATGAAATTATTCTGGAAAGATACCTTAGAGTAAGATTGTGAAGGTCTTTAAGGCCAAGTGAAATATTTTGTCCTAGAATCAATAGGGAGCTACTGAAGTTTTTTGAGCAGGGGAGTGACAGGGTCAGATCTGTGCAGTAGGACCATTAATTTGATTGCTGTGTGGCAGATAGCTTGAGAAGGGAGTGACTAAAAGTTATTGTTCAGTGGTGTCCAAGTCTTCATGATCCCATTTGGAGTTTTCTTGCAAAGATATTTGAGTGGTTTGCCATTTACTTTGTCAGCTTGTTTTACAGATGAGGAAACTGAGGCAAATAGGGGTAAGTGAGTTGTCCAGAGTCAGACAGCCAGAAAGTGTCTGAGGCCAGATTTAACTCAGGAAGGTGAGTCTTCCTGATTCCAGGCCCAGCATTCTGTTCACCGTACCACCTAGCTGCCTGGTTAATATAATTAAAAAATTCAATAAGAAAATGAATAATTGTATTCTAGGGCTGAACACAAAGGCAAATGATTTGTACTTGATTAAATCGATGCTACATAAATGTTTACTGAGTAAGTCTACTAGGTGCAAGACGACTGAAGGGCTGAAAGACATATAAATGCTTATGTTCTCATGGAACTTGGAAGCGTGAAAACTTGGAACATGGAAAGGCAATAGGTAAAAAGTAATATGTGAATGATGCAAAAATGCTTCTCTTTGGAGTTCGGAGGAAAGAGAGGTCATTTCTGGAATGATCATCGAAAGCTTCCTGAAGGAGGTAGTTTTTGAATGTTGAAAGAGAATTAAGATTTTGTTAGGCTGAGATTTTTTCACTGTGGAAGGAAGAAGAGAAAAGACTGTAGGGGTCAGCAACGTAAGAATACTTTTGGATACTTATCCTTACCATAACTTCATCCACATGAAACCAAACAGCTAGATTCAATTGTATAGTTAAAATATCTAGATAGGTAGAGTGATTGAAGAGGTCTTAGTGTGCTTTTCAGACATCAAACCTTAATCTATTAAAGTTTAAAGCTTCGCTATTATTTGTGAAACACCTTGCATCATATCACATAGAAAAGTTTATGCATAGCAACCATTGAATGAATCACAGTTTCAGAGATGAAAGGAATCTTAGTGGTCAATAGCCTCATCCATGCTCAAAAAAGAAGCCCCACTTCAACACAATCCAACATATGGTCACCCAGTCCAAACTGTCCCTTCTCTCTGAGGCTTGGATGGACCATCACCAGTTGTGCCCTGACCTGTCTTGCCACTGGACTCCAGTGACTCTGGAGGAGAAAGTGAGGCTGATTGATGACTGCACAGTCCTGTCCCACTTAAATTCAATTCAATTGTAAGTCAAGACATCACCCTCCTGATGTCATTGTGATTCTTCTAGAATGAAAGGCAGACAACAGCACCTTCTAGGGCAGCCCATTCAACTTTTGGAAACTTCTAATCATTGATAATTATTCCTGACATCATGACTAAGCTTATCTCTCTGCAATTTCCATCCATTGCAATGAATTCTACCTTCTAAGGACTTGGTGGAACAAATCTAATCCCTCTTTGACTAGTCAGACTCTGAGATACTTAAAGACAACTATCATCTTCCCCATGAGTCTTCTCTATTTTAGATAAACAGACCCAGTTAATTCAGTTGCTCCTCATTCAGTTGCTAACTCAATTCAGTTATCCTCTTCTGAATATATCTAGCTTATCCGCATCCTTCCTCTGCCCAGAACTGAACCCGATATTCTAGATGTGGTCTGACTGAAGCAAAGTATAACGTGACTATTAACTAAGTCTCACTTAACACAGCCCAAGATCACATTAGCGTTTTGGTTTTTTTTTGTACTGGCCTTTCATATTATTGACTCATAGTAATGTAGCAATCTACCAACCCATCCTATTCTTTTTCATGCAAACCCAAGTCTTTTTCTACCATCATCTCATGAAATTAATTTTAAAAACCCAAATATAAAACTTCATATTTATCATTCTTTAATTTCCCTTTCTTAGATTCTGTCCAATATTCTCGTCAGCCAAGATCTTTTTTAGTACTATTATCTATCATATTAGCTACCGCTACTAATTTTGTTTTGACTATAGATTTAATAAGTATATCACCACATCTCTGTGTAAATAATTGACAATAGCATTAAACAGCAAGAACCAAGCATTGATTCCTGGGGTAACCCATTAGAATTCTCCTTCTCAGTTGCAATGGAACAATTCATGACAACTTCATTAAATATGATCATTTAGTAAGATCTGCCTCCAACTAATTGTATTATTTTCTAGTCATATTCTCATATTTTCCACAAGAATGACATGAGATACTTTATCAGACTCCTTGCTACAATCTAATATATTTATAGTGTTCTTTAATATTCCAGTTTAACAATCCATTAAATAAAGGAAATACAATTTTGTATGACCTATTCTTGCTGAAACGTTGCCTGCTATTTGTGAGTATAGTTTCATTTTCTAGATGTTTACTGACATCTTTCCGATCATATGATCTAGTATTTCCCCAGGAACCAAAGTCAAGCCCACTGGATTACAGTTTGCTGACTTTTGTCCCACCCACTTTCCCTTAAAATAAGGACAACATTTGGCCTTCCCTAGTCCTGAAGGAGGGAAGCCAATGAAGTTTTTTGAGTAAGGGAATGATATGGTAAGATCTGAGTTTTAAGATTTGGGCAATTGTGTGGAAGATGAATTGGAGGTGAAGAAGGCTTGAGGCAGGAGACCAGTTAGACTAGTCTACATCAAAAGTGATTGTAGGGATGGAGAACCTGTGACCTCAAAGCAACAGGTAGCCCTCTGAGTTCTTAAGTGTGGTTCTGTGACTGAATTCAAACTTTACAGAACAGTTTGGATTCAGTCAAAGGGCTGCACTTGGGGACCCAGAGGGCCACATGTGGCCTCAAAGATGCAGATTTCCCACCCCCGGATTAGGGCCTCAATAAAGGTGATGGCTACACGAGTGGAAAAAACAGACAAGTTACATAAGCTACTACAGAAGTAGAATTAACAAGACTTGGGAATTGAATATGGGAGCCGAGATGAGGAAGAGTGAGAAGTTGCAGCTGACTCTGAGGTTATGAATTTGGGTGATGGAAAGATAGTTGTGTCTTTGACAGAAACAGCTTAGTTAGGAGGAAAGGTGGGTTTGGGGGGGAAATGGTCAATTCTGTTTCGGACATGTTGAATTTGAGATGCTTTCAAGACATTTTGTCTTGAAATGTCACCTATGTAGTTGATGTTGTGAAACCAGTGTTCAGGAGAGAGGCTACAGCTGGATATATAATTCTAAGAGTCACCTGCATGAAGATAATAATTAAATCCATAGGAGCTGATGATATCACAAGAGAGAAGAAAAACGGGTCAAAGAAAGAGTCTGGAGCTCTACCCCTCTTGGATGAGACCAATGGATGTCTGAATAATTAGAGTCCCTCTTAACTTCTATATCATGCCTCTCTCTGTGCAAGGTTTGTGCTCTGTTTCCCTAGCTCCTCATTCTGTCTAGATGGTATATGATATATTTTAGATCAAATATGGAGCCCTCTGTTTAAAATATAAGATCCTTCACAGTCTAATGGCTTCCTGCCTTCCCAGTCTTCTTAATCTTTACCCAATCCTGTGCATTCTGATCCAGCTGAACTTGATTAAATGCTGTTCCTCACACGTGACACTCCATTCCCTGATTCTATGAATTTGTACTGGATGTTCCTCATGCCTGGGAAGTGCTCCTTCCTCACCTTCAACTCCTAGACACTCTGGTTTTCTTCCAGACTCAGTTCAAATCCCTTTTCTGATATCCTCCTCCTACCAACCCTCTAGGGCTTCCCTTATGATAATACCTTCTATTTACACTGTCTATATCTTGTATGATCAGTTATTTGCATGTTATCTCCCTCATTAGAATATATACTTCTTAATGACTGGACTCAGATATTTACTTTTTTCTATATCTCCAGTTCTTAGCACCGCGCCTACGGCATAATAAGAACTTCAAAAACGTTTGTTGACTGACTGAAGCCTGCTTGATGCAAATTCCTTTCTAGAGTCTCTAGTCATAGAATGGATGCTGTTTCTCTTAAAGCAGCTCTTAGCTTCTGTATCACACTCTTGATTTACACTGAGCATAATTACAATCCATTGAAATCGTTTTTCATGCCTTTTTATGCCTCCCCCATCTTGAATTTATGGAGCAATGATTTTTTTTCAACATAGGGTAAAATTTCATATTATTCCCAGTTTCAGTTCAATGTTCCAACCTGTCAATACAGCTTTTGGTCATGATTCCACCATCCTGTGTATTAACTCTCCTCTGGATTACAGCAGGTGTTCCCTGTTTATATTCCCATAACTGTTCTTTCTACACCATTTCTATCCTTTTAATTTTAACCTCTGTGTTTCATGTATCTGTAAGAGAGCTGGTAGAAAAGAGGAAGGAGAACTGATCTAAAAATACTGAATTACTGTTAGTGTCAACTCTCACACTAAGTGGTTTCAAGATACTTAGGGAGTACTAAGGGAAGGTTTAAAAAAATAGCATTTAACAAAGGACTTTAGTGTTTTTAGGTCCCCCTTTAAGGTGAAAATCCAGAGGTCAGCACTCTCATAATAGCTCATGGCTAAGAGCCAGTGTCATTTTGTAACAACCTAGGAATGTCTGAAGGAGTAAGGAACATATTTGTTTCCTTTGTAATACTCCAGGATAGATTCCCCAGCAGCTATAGCTCCTGCCAGCATCAGGACTGGGTTTGTTTGATGAGAACTGAAACAACAGATAAGTCAGCCAGTTTCTGGAACTTGCCCCTGTCTCTTCTCTCTTCCTCCTCTCCAGTGATACTGTCCATAGGCTGGCCTCAATGCAACAAGAAGGGCTTGGCATACTTGTGGAAGGGGAGATGAAGTCCTGCCCTGGGCATCTGTCCTTCCAGAGCCCTGGGTCACGCTTCTTCCTGCTTATAGATGTGTTTCTCAGCCAGCTGTTCTCAGGTCTCTTATCAGAGGATGAAATTTTCCAACTATGCAAAAATTAGTCAGTTGGCAGGCCCCTAAAGATATGTTTTTGAAAAACAAGCATTTCCCCTCCTCATAAGAAACCCCCTTTGGAGGAAGTTTAACATGACTGGAAAAACTCCAAATTGTCCAGAGTGGCTTTGCATCCCCTGTCTCTTTATAGAAGGCATGTTAAGCAGAAAAGTAAGCTACTTTGCATTCCCTTTGAAACATCTTCTCTTTGAGGATCTCAAACTTATTTTGTTATTTTAATGAATCTGTGATCTCTCCACTGTGCACAAATAATGGAAGGAAGAGAGTGTACTCATACAGGTATCCATGGGTTGCACAAAACCACCATGGAAAGAAAAGTGTTAGGAAGTAAAAAATCCCAAGCTGGAGTTTGTAAAAATATTGATGACTTCAACAGTTCAAAATATTCAAATTTTCATGAATATGGATACTTCTGCCAGCAACACAGATCCCCATCTCTCTAGACCTTATTAGTACACAGTTTCATGAGATTGTGTGATCAAAAAACAGCAACAAAGGAAACCTATCGCTTGGCTGCAGCTAGATAGTGCAGTGGATAGAGCACCAGCCCTGAAGTCAGGAGGACCTGAATTAAAATCTGGTGTCAGACACTTAGTAACTGTGTGACCCCAGCACAAGTCGCTTATCCCTGACTGCCTCTAAAAAACAAAGCAAAAGCAAAAAACCATCACTTGGTCAGAAATTTTCTGGTGAAAAAAATCTCTAAATTTAGCCAGAGTGAACCTTGGATGACAGACACAGAATCTGGTACAAGAGCTGGATTTAAGGCCTTTTCAGCTTCATAGGATATGAAAACAGAAAATGATTTTCTATCCACCTTTGAGGGGTTCAGGAGAGCAGAGAACTGCAGGCAGAGAGAAATATGGAGAATGTCAGCATTCAAAAGATGAGCCATTGTTTCCAGAAAGAGACTGGAGTCGATAAAAGGGCATTATCATTTCATGAAATAATCTAACCTGCTCTCCTCTTCCTGTTCAATCCAGAGCCAACCATATTACATACTGATAGATAAGGTCTATGGGTTGTCCTTCCAAATGTACATCATGTAAAAAAATGGTAATAGTGTTAAAGGGATTGTAGGAAAAAAAGGCACACATTTAATACACTGTTGGTAGAACAATGAATTGGTTCAACTGTAGGATGTACTCTGAGACATTGTCCCCCTAACCCCAACCTGAACTGGCAAGGTAGGTCCCTAGAGCATGGCTGCCACTTATACCTCAGAGTTCTAGAATCTAGGAATAGCTCTGAGGGACTGGATTTGCCTATCAATCTGTGTACCATATGTGTGTATGTGTATAATGTATGTGTGTACATGCACATGCATGTAGGTATATACATATTGTACCATATCAGTATATTCATGTATATAACATATATATCTGTATGTATATAGACATGTACAGATGCACATGTATGTGTATTGTCCTATTACTCATGAGCCCCCACTAGTGTACTTTCCTTTCCCTTAGCTAGATTTAATTTAGTTTTTTTAGAAAAAGGTATTTATTGTAGTGGTAGGGTGGTATATTTGTAACAATACAGTCACAGTCTGTGAAACATTCTCTAATCGGTCCAGGGGAGTGGTCTAGGGGAGAGTGGTGTCACACTCAGAAAGCATATATGTAAAAGGGGTAACCCACAACTCCTCTAAATTCTTTTGCTGCAGTCTTCAAGATGTTTTCTTAGTTATGGTGTAGTTTTCTGCTGAACTCTTTGTAGACTTTGAAGCTAACCTTTCTCATTAAATCCAGCCCATCCTATGTTACCAAAGCAGACACCACTGTTAGCTGTTGCTGTCACAGGAACAAGGTTAGGATGTGAATGAAAAAGTCCAAATCCTCCAGTCCCATGAAATGTACGAGGTGCTCCTCTGGCCAAGGGGGGAGGGATCCAAGTGCTCTCCATCCTTTTCCTATGTCTGCAAAAGTGATTGCTTCTCAGAGGCTTTGCAGGACACTTCTTTCTTTTTCAAATCCTTGATTAGATGTATCTAACTGGTTTTAA
The DNA here is from genome assembly GCA_023548195.1 of Bettongia penicillata ogilbyi. Lineage (NCBI taxonomy): Eukaryota > Metazoa > Chordata > Mammalia > Diprotodontia > Potoroidae > Bettongia > Bettongia penicillata. The sequence continues at coordinate 1,514,723 of JAJHZJ010000779.1, read as the reverse complement.
AAAAGCTCTGAAAGGTGTGACCAAGTGCCTCAACTCTTCACAGAATTTTGCAGTTTGGATTCAGTCAAACGGCTGCACTTGAGGACCTGGAGGGCCACATGTGGCCTGGAGGCTGCAGGTTCCCTACTCCTGCAAACCAATCTGAACATACTTTTTGTGTAGTCGTTCCAGTCTATCCAGGGGCTTTTGAAGACATTTAAATTAAGGCTTTTTGTACTTAGTCTAATGTCAATGAGTGACTGTTTGTTTCAACAAGGGTATCCAGCTCTTGTTTATACCCAATGAAAAATCAAGACTTGTTCTCATTGTTTAAAGTGTCATGGCATAGCATTTTGTCACTTACTTAAAGAGGGGATGGAATAATTATCTGAGCTGACTCCCACCTTTGGGGTCTGTCCTGAATTTTAAAATGTGGTATTCCGAGCAACTCTACTGGCGTGTGTTTGATGAAGTCCATAGTTCCAAATACTGGATAGCTCTTTTGCAACTTATAGAGGGTCTATATGATCATTTTTGAATGTCTTTTCCTGTGCCTTGCACTAAAGTTTTAAGCACTATATGGAATTGTTGATAATCAGATTCAAAAATTAAGACTCTTTTATACTTGCAAATACATGGTGATTCAATTTCACAAACTAACATCATTTTTTACAAAATTCTAGTAGGTCTTAGTGCTAGCAAATCCAGATACAATAAAAGAAAAGAAAAGAAAGCTAAGTCTCCTTTCTGGTCCTTTCTTGAACACTTGGGGTTTTCTTGAGAGGGACCCCAGGACCAGGGCTCTAATGGAAGTCATTCCCTCAACCCTTCAGGTGAGAAACCCAATGATTTGACTTGATGTTTGTGTTAACTATACTGATCCACTAGTTCCAGAGGGACTGGGTCCTTTATTCTTTTCATTCTTTACTGAGGGGCTGTACTACTATGGGCATAGTTGGGCACCAATGTTGTGACACAATTGACATTGGGTTCAAAGGGCACTTGGGCACTTGTCCTTATCATTTGCTCTAAGGGGCTTCTTGACAATGGAACCCTCCCCACAGGCTGAATTTAATTATTGACTAACATAAAAGGAAAAGAAAATCAAGCTCTTAAGAAACACATTCCTTGCAGAAATCTCAGTGCATTTACTCCATGTCTGTCTGTCTGTTTCTGTCTCTGTGTCTTTCTGTCTCTCTCTCCCTGTCTGTCTCTCCCCACAGAGACTGAGGATCTAGAAAAAACTAGAAGGCGTTCTCTCACTTTTCAGCTGGAAAACCAAAGTATCCTGGATAGAAACTCTTTCAAGATGCTCTCCTTGCTTAAGGCCACGAAACTGGGGATTTACTGAGGAGGAAGAGGTGATCCATAACAAGCTTGACATTTTCATTATAAACCACAAGAAAGAGGGAAGTTGTAGCTACATGGAAAGATGGTTCATAGTCAATAAGCATTTATGAAACTCGTACTATGTGCTAGGCACTGTGATAAGTGCTAAAGATTCAAAGAAAGCAGAAACACAGTCCCTGGTTTCAAGCAGCTCACAATTTAATTAGAGAGACATCATTCAACCAACTATATACATACTATATATATATATATATATATATATATATATGTATATGGCAGATGGAAGGCAATCTCAGAGTAGATACTACTAAGTGGAGTCATGGGGGGACGTGGGTTGCAAAGACCATCAGAAGGTAAGATTTGTGCTGAGTCTTGAAGGATGCCATGGAGACCAGGAGGCTGGCATGAGGAGGGAGAAAGTTCCAGACATGGGGGAAAGCCATGGAAAATTCAGAAGACAGGAGATAGAGTGTCTTGTGTAAATTAAAGCAAGGAGGCCAGTGTCACAGCATGATGCAGTAACTGCAAAGATCACAAGGGGTCAGCTTGGGAAGGGCTTTACAAGCCAAACAGAGGATTTTATATTTGATCCTAGAGGTGACTGGAAGCCATTGGGATTTATTGCGCATGTATGTATGTGTGTGTGGGAGAACCCATAGGAGAGGCAAATAAAGGAGCTGGTAGAGTCAGCTTTATAACAAGCCTAAAGATTAACATTATGGGCTATTTGATCATCGTGTATTGAAGTACAATGAGTACTTGCACAAAAGGCCGCTATGCAAATAATTTCTAGCTCTTTCATCAACATCAATTGCAGAGGATGAAGAGGGAGAGAAATTACATCTGTAAATGATTCTAAAGAATAAATATTATGTAGATTTCTAGTTTGTCTCAACTTTTGCCTCCTTCAAACTGAGAAAACAAAACCTCCAACCCTCTCCTTCTCACCAATAATTTCAAAATTTCTAGAAAATTTGCATCTTTAGTCTGAATAGAATGTTCTGAATTGAAATCATTTTGGACCATTAATGATTCAGGAAAGTGGGGGAGTGTACAATTACCAAGAGGAAAATGAGAGGATGAGAGACTAGTGCTGATCTGAAAATTCCACGTAACTGAAGACGGAGGCTAATTGACCTGGGAGGATTCAGTAAACACGTGGGATGAACCATCTTTTTTAGCAGATGCTCTTTGTCTTCGAGACATTGGGCTTTACTGCCACACAGACATCGGCATTTGTGATAGCCCGCTTCCTAGCTCCCAGTCCTTTACTTAGCCTTAACCTTCTAATTGTCCTCTTACTGTTTATTTTCAGTGGGCAGATTTTGTAAATCACATTAGAATGGGGCCCAGGGACAAAAATAATACCAATTTTAATTTGGTGGGAACACCAGATAAGTGACTAAATGGGTCTAGGGAACCCTTAGGTGAGGAAACTCTCTTTCCCAGTTCAGGTATGCAACTGCTGAGAGTGACTAGTATAGGATCACATAACCAGTATGTGTCAGGGGTGAAGCTTAAACTTAGGTTTTTCTTCCTCTGAAGTCAGCTATCTATTTACTAGTTCGCATTAATCAGGAGGAAGATGGAAGAGGAGAAGGAAAAGGAATTTTGTAGATAAATGGAAAGATAACTCAGAGTCAGTTAACAAGCATTTATGAGGAAAAAGAGGAGGCTACCTCAGTATTTTTATACAATGGGGCTTAGTGGATACAGAGCCAACCTTGAAGGCAGAAACAATTGGGTTCAATTCCCACCACTGCTACATACTGGCTGTGTGACTCCAGGTAAGGCACGTACCCTCTTTGTGCTCTAGTCAAATAAATTTCCAGGAGTTTTCTTGTAATGATGAAGTTATACGTCTAGTCCCTGTTCCTATACCAACAAAGCAAATGATTCATGATTTCATCAGTATGGGTATTCCCTACTCCTTGCAGATTTTGATGCTTCCACACCTTGGTTTAATGAGCTTAACAAGTTTTAGTGTCCACTAAAATTCAAACTTGGTGGCCAATATTTAGGTGATATTCCTCTCAGAACTTGGCTAGGCTGGTAGCTTGGGGGCATTCTCTCACCAGGCCAACTTGGCAGAAGCTAGCAGGGCTTACATTCTATTGGCATAGTCTGAGAACTTATCATCACCTCTTAGCCATAATGAGGTGCATCACCCCCTTCAGGCTACTCCACCAACTCATACTCACAGACTGGATCCTCCAGAGGGTGACAACCTCAGCTTGAAGGTATTGGTGGGTCTGCTTTCCTAAAACTCTTACTCATAAGCCTCTACCGATGCATTTACCTTTAACAATCAACCAGAGGATACCAGAGTTCATATTTATTGTAGGCGTAGTAGCTGCAAAAATTCCTCAATTAACCTGGGATATCTTATCCCACAACTATACATAACATCTATAAGAAAAGTTGTTGTTCAGTTGTATGCAACTCTTTGTGACTTCATTTGGGGTTTTCTTGACAAAGATATTGGAGTGGTTGGCCATTTCCTCTGCCAGGTCATTTTACAAATGAGGAAACTGAGGCAAACATGGTTAAATGGCTTACTCAGGGAAACAGAGCTGGTAAGTGTCTGAGGTTGTATTTGAACTCAGGTCTTCTTGATGCCAGGCCCTGTACTCTATCCACTGTACCACCAAGCTGCCCCTATAGGGAAAGTGGTAATGCACACACAGATGTATTAGTAGAGAGGGGCATACACAGTATATACTTATGGCTTAGACCGCTCACACCTCTGGCACTACGAGGCCCCAGTGTACTTTCCCTTCTTGAGCTATATCCATACTATTATCCCCCTGGGTGCAGTGTCTCTCCTGGGCAGATCACTCAGGCTCCCTGTTCCTCTTGGTTTCTGTGGCGCCATTCTGAACAGTTGGGACTGACAATCTTCCTGACTTACATTCCTCTGACCTGTCTTCTTCTTAGATCTGTCACCTGTTTCAGCTCACTGAACCCTGTCTCCTATCTTTTCCCAAGCAAATAGAATCATCCCTTCCATATCACAAGTGTTAGGGGCACTGTGTCTCTGTGATCTGGAAAGTCTGAATAAAAATTTTTGGTTCTTCCTTTGTACCAGAGAAGACTGAATTGATATGGTATTAAAAGATAAAATATGTTGATATTACACAATACTATACATATGTTTTATGCATTTCTGAGTTTCTAAACTTTTTCTGTGTTGTCTGCAGCTTCTGTAAAACTCCCCCCAAATTTCCATTTAGTTTCTTATGCCAATTTACGATATATCAAAATCATGATGGGGAGAGTTGTGATGTGGAAGAGATAATTGTAGTTTTGCTGTAAGATGCCATGATTGATAGTGGAGAGAAATTCCCTTCTCCTTTCTGAAAGTTAAGAACATTACTACCTAGGTTCTTTGTCTACCTGTCTCCTGCCTCTATTGAATTCCTAGACAATATAGCTGATCCTTTGGTCAGCAATGGGCTAGCCACCCTTTCATTTTATCAGACTTGATTCAGCTTCCCTTCAAGGAAGAGTGTTGGTTGGCACTTTGTTTAAGACAAAACCTGCAGTTACATGCTTCTTACTTTCTGTGATCACTTCATATAGACTGGGGCAGAAATCAATTGAACAGAAGTGTTTTGGTCAACTCCTGCCCTGTTCCCCACATGACAGTGGTGCCAGAAAAGGACTTTGGTGGAGGGAGGCCAGTCCCACTCCCAAAGGGTTATACAGGGGAAAATGTTCACACTAATAGAACTTTAGAGCTTACAAACCTTTATCCCAGAAGGATGCCTAAGCCCAGGAAACCACTCTGGAATTTTCCCACAGCTGTGTCAGGACAGCAAGAGCTGGCAGAACACTTTTTATCAACAAGGCAGCATTTCTTGGACACATTGCAGTCACAAGACGAGCCTGCTGTCAGTAAGATGGATTCTCCAAAGGCGAGAAATGCCCTGGGGCAAAGAAAGAGACTAAAAAGCTTTTAAGAGTTCAGCACCTTCCAGTTGAACTGAACCCATCCCTGCTCAAACAGCCATGGAAGAAAAAAAAAGGTGACTGGGAGAGGCCATTGCAATAGCCAGCTGAGGAGTGAGTCCCAGTAATTGTAATACACAATGAAGGTAAAAAAAAAATAGCTTCAAACCCAGGAAACAAAGGTCCAAAGCAAATAGCCATAGCAGAACCAAACTGAAACAGATTGCAGGACAAACTGACTCAAAACAGACGATGAGGATGATGAGAGCTAACATTTATAAAGTGCTTACTACATAAATCAAAACAGGTTCTAAATCTCTTTAATGAAGACCATCCAATCCTTTCCCTTGCCTTCTCTTCCACTCCCTCCTGGGCACTTACTCGGTATTTTCTTTTACAGTCCTTCAATGCACTTACTACAACTTATTGTGTCTGTAATAAACTGGAGAAGTATCAGAACACACAATTTTGTGGAGGGCCTTGAATGCCAGGCCAGAAAGTTAGATATTTACCTGGTTTATAATATCACTCTATCACTGTTTTTTAAAATGAAATTTTATTGATTTTTATTTAAAAATATTTTCAATATATTGTGTTTTTCCATTGCCAAAATTTCCTACTGTTTAACCTCCTTTTCTTGCTCCCAGAAAGTCATCCTGTAGGACAAAGAATATTTTTAAAAGAAATAAAGAAAATGAGGATCTGTAAAATGTGGATAATAATAACTACCTCCCAAGAGGATAAAATGAAACAATATTTGCAAAGTGCTTTATGCTATATTAATTTTAACTATTATAATATCCATATAGATATCTGTGAATTTACTTATTTATGAACGTGTTGCTGATTTAAGCCCTCTGAGGGCTGAGGTGGACTCAGGTTTATCTCAGGTTGTGTCTCTAGCACCCAGCACCATGCCTGGTACATCCCAGGTGTCTAAAAAGGCTGCTTACTTGCTTGATTGGAGACAGGAAGTCACTTAAGAGGAGATGGTGTGGGGGAGGTTTCGTGGAGAGGATCTGAAGTCAGAAGACTTGGGTTTGAATCATGGCTCCCATATTAACCTTTGACTGTGGACATCGAGTCCTTGCTTCTCCTTGTATAGAATGAGGGGCTTAAACCAAATGGTATTTTCACTTTCTACTCTCCCTCAGCCCACTTCTCCATTGAACAAGGGCTAATTATAACTCTACAGATATGAAAGATACCTGGGCACCCTAAAGAGGGAAGTTATAGTAGGTGGCACTACATTACTGTGGCATTTCATGCCCATGGTTCTGCCAGGTCAGTGGCATTGGATTAAAGAGTATGTGTTGGGGATTAAAGTATAAGAAGACTGGAAAGGTAGGAGGGGGCAAGTGATGGGAGGCTTTGAAAGTGAAACAGAGCATTTTATATTTGTTCTCATGGCAAGAGGGAGCCACTGGTGTTTATTGAACAGGAGGGATGGTGTGATAAAATCTGTACTTGAGAAAAATCACTTTAGAGGCTGGAGGATGGATTTGAGTGGGGAGCAAACAGGTCCCATCACCAGGCTTACAGTCAGGAAAACTCCTCTTCCTAAGTTCAATCTTAATAGCTGTATGACCTTGGGCAAGTCACTTAACCTTGTTTTCCTCAGTTTCCATATCTATAAAATGACCTGGAGAAGGAAAATATAAACTGCTCCAGTATCTCTTCAAGAAAACCCCAAAGAGGGTCACAAAGAGTGGGACATGACTGAACAACGTGCTACTCTTTTTGGAGATGAAGACCTAACACCTGGACTCAGGAGGACCTAAGACACTAGCTGGGTGACTTTGTGTAAGTTACTTAACTTTGCCTCCATTTCTGCATCTGTAAAATGGGGATAATGATAATAGCTTCGACCTCCCAGGACTGTTGTGAGGCTCAAATGAGATAGTAAATGCAAAGTGCTTCTTAGCACAGTGCCTGGCACATGGTAAGTGTGATATAAATGTTAGCTATTGTTCTTGTTGTTTTCATAAGCACTTAATGGAGGTGGCTGGGTGGCTCACTGGGCCAGGAGTCAGGAAGACCTGAGTTCAAATCCAGACTCAGACACTTACTAGCTGTGTGACCCTTGGGCAAGTCACTTAACCTCCCTTTGCCTTAATCCATTGGAGAAGGAAATGGCAAATCACTTGGGTATCTTTGCCAAGAAAATGAGATGGTGAATGTAGTCCATGGGGTCATGAAGAGTTGACATAATTGAACTATAGTAAAATGCACTTAATAAATGTTTATTCTCCCTGTCCCCACATTCTAACCTGCTAAAATGCAATATTAAATATTCACATAAATATTCATATTTCTATAGTGCTTCACAGTTTGCAAAGTGCTTTTGTCACAACAGTCCTGTGGGTAGGAATATGATTTTCTCCATTTTGCACATCAGGCTTAAAGATACTAAGTGATATGCCCATGGTCCTACAAGTGTCAGAGCCAGGACTGAAACCCTCATCTCCTGAGTCCCAGTCCAGCGGTCTTTCTGAATATTTATTTATCATTAGAGATATTTCAGCATGTATTCCTGGACTAAAAAAAAAATGAAATTGATTCCCTGCCACCAGTTCCTTTTAGTATTTAAGAAATGAACACCATTCCCTGAAACTGACCTTATTCCCCAATCGCAAAATTGGGCTCCCACTAGGCATTGAGGACATGTAAGTGTTTATGAATAATTATCTTCTACTATTTTGATTTCCTAAAATCTTCCTGGGGAAGACGTTAGCTAGATATAGATTAACTCGATAACCTGCTGAGAATGACATAACCCAGACAGCAGGCCTAAAAACATGATGCGCTCTCCTGAGCAGAGGGAAAGAAACCTAGAAATCTTTCTATATTTGAATACATAAGTCTGAAATGTAAAGATGACTGTAAAGGGGAAAAGAAAATTGGAAAAATGTCATAAACCGATTTTACACTTTTGCGAAAATTACTTTTACTGTATGCTTACAAGAACACAGGATTTAGAAGTGACTTTAGGGATTATCTAACTTCATCATTTTAGAGATGGAAACTGAGGCCCAGATAGGTCTACTCTATGACTTAAGTTTCTGCATCTTCTATCTCTCACTGCTGTGCTTTGCACTGGCTGTGCCCCATACCTCGAACACGCCTAGAATCCCTTGTTTCTTTCAAGATTCTGGGTGGGCACTGTCTTCTTCTACATGAAAATTTTCCTGATTTCCCCAGTTGCCTTCCCCTGTCCTTCCCATGCTCGTTGTCATTGTTTGTCCTTCATTCTTTTTTTAAATTATTTTATTTGTTTTCAGTGTTCTACAATCACTTCCATATATCTTAGATTTTTCCCTCTCCTCCTCCTTTGCCCCAAATCCCCACTCCCTCCCTAAGACGGCATACAATTTTATATAGGTTCTACACATACATTTCTATTAAATGCATTTTCACCTTAGTCATGTTGCATACAAGAATTAAAATGAATGGGAGAAAACATAAAACAAAACAAAACATAATAGAAAATGGTCTACTTCATTCTGAGATCCAATTCCATAGTTCTTTCTCTGAATGTGGAAGGCATTAAGAGCCCATTGGGAATTATTTAAGTCCTTGCATTGCAATGAAGTACTAAGTCTACCAGAAAAATTCCTCATACACTGTGTTTGTTGACATGTACAAAGTTCTCCTGGTTCTGCTCCTTTCATTCAGTATCAGTTCATATAAGTCTTTCCAGGTTTCTCTGAAGTCTTCTTGTTCATCATTTCTTATAGCACAATAGTATTCCATTACATTCATATACAACAATTTATTCAGCCATTTCCCAATTGATGGACATCCACTTGATTTCCAGTTTTTAGCCACCACAAAGAGAGCTGCTATAAATATTTTTGTACATGTGGGACCCCTTTCCATTTTTATGATCTCTTGGGGATACAGTCTTAGAAGTGGTATTGCTGGGTCAAAGTGCATGAACATTTTTGCAGCCCTTTTGGGCATAGTTCCAAATTGCTCTCCAGAATGGTTCTATCAGTTCACAACTCCATCAACAATGAATTAGTGTTCCAACTCTCCCACATCTTCTCTAACATTTATCATCTTCCTGTTTTGTCATGTTAGCCAATCTGATAGGTGTGATGTAGTACTTCAGAGTTGTTTTGATTTGTGTCTCTCTAATCATTAGTGATTTAGAGAATTTTTTCATATGGCTATAGATATCTTTAACTTCTTCCTCTTGAAAACTGCCTGTTCATATCCTTTGGTCATTTATAATTGGGAAATGACTTGCATTCTTGTACATTTGACTCAGTTCTCTATATATTTTAGAAATGAGGCCTTTATCACAGACGCTAGTTGCAAATATTCTTTCCCAGTTTTCTGCTTCCTTTTTAATCTTGGTTACATTGGATTTGTTTGTACAAAAACTTTTCAATTTAATGTAATCAAAATTATCCATTTTGCACTTCATTATATTTTCTCTCTCTTGTTTAGTCAAGAATTTCTCCATTCTCAATAAATCTGATAAATGTCCTCTTCCTTGCTCCACTAATTTGTTTATACTTTCAATCTTTATACCTAGATCATGTACGCACGCATTTGGACTTTATTCTTGTGTACAGTGTCAGGCATTGGTCTATGCCCAGCTTCCGCCACACTGTTACCCAGTTTTCCCAGCAATTTTGTCGAACAGTGAGTTCTTATCCTACAAGCTGGGATCCTTGGGTTTATCAAACATATCATTGTTTGTCCTTCCTTCTTGGAGAGGACCATGACCTCAGGAAGGTGATGCCATGACTACTTATATATATATATATATATATATATATATATATATATATATATATATATATATATATATATATATACTGTCTTCCCACTGTCTTCCCTCCCCATCTCTGCCCCAATTCTCATGCTTCTTAGAATGTGAGCTCTCTGAGGACAGGAGTTATTGACTTTTCTGCCTTTGTAGCCCTTGTGCTTAGCACAGAGCCTTGAATGTTAGTTGCAATTAATAAACATTTGGGATTGATTAATAGCAGTGATTTCCCTGAAAGGCACATAAGTAAAAAGTTAACTGAAATCCAGGCCCCCTGACTTCAGATCCAGTTTTCTTTCCACATAATTAATAAGAAAATATTATTAGCCCATGTTTTTTAAAATGAGCCTGTCCTTTTGGCCTTATGGTTGTATAATGGTAGTAGAATTATTGAAATAGAGAATTATGGGATCTCAGAATTGCAAGAGATCTGAGAGTTTATCTATTCCAACTCCTTCCTTAAAACAGAAATTTCTTCCATGATATCCCAGACAAGTGGTCAACCAGTTTAACTCTGAAGACTTCTTATGTCTACTCTGCCTCCTTGTGGCTTCTCTAGCTTCATTCTCTGAGACTGAGCTCACTTCTCTTCCACGCCGATGACTCTAAATAAAAATCAACCTCTAACTACAGAGACTTAAAGGTATAGAGAAGACATTACAGGAAAGAGTGATGTTTCAGATTTCATATATTTGGAATAGAAAGTTTTTTTAAAAAAAAATCCCAGATAAGAATAGTTACCCTCCAATTAGTCTCAGATTTATCATTATTTATCCTAATATTTTAATAATCTCACTAACATTTTTCTTTCCTTACATGAGCTTTCATTATATTTTTCAATAATATATTCAACTTCACATTTTATCGATTGTATTTCTAGAGTAGGTTCATAGAATTGATGGAAGAAATCTTAGAGACTTGAAGCCAAACTCCATATATTTACAGATGATGAAATGGAGGCCCAGAGAGGAGAAGAGATTTGTCTAAAATGACATAACCCAGGTCTTTGGATTCAGTATCCAATATTCTTTTCATTCTAGCAGTCTGTGTGCAAATTCAGTTTTTCCATCAAGCCTTTTTCAAGGTAAAGACCAGTTTACCTTCAATATATTGTTACATTCCTTTTTTAATAGGAATCATAAGATTTTTAGAGTTGAAGAAGTGTTAGATATCATCTAGCAGCTCAACCATCATTTTCAAGATGAGGAAATGAAGGATGTAAATGACACTTTATTTCCAAAGTTTCTTTATTACAGACATGCAGACTAGGCTTGGCTCTGAAAGACCCGGTCCTGTCCAAATGTGGAAAAACGTTAAGTGCCATTCAAAATCTATCGAATGTAAACATACTTTAAAAAAGGCAATTGTTGATGGAAACATGATAAATACATGGAACACAATATATATATATTATCTAGCACTTTGGAATTCTCTCATGCACCTATCATGTAAATAATATTGTCTGATAGGTTGTTAAGGGCATTCAAAGGCTTCGGGGGTAAGTTGAGAAAATGTATCTGTCTCGTTATGGGAGGAGCAAAGGTGTAGAATATTGTATATTCTTTCAGATATGGTAGCTGTGTTGACTGGTTTTTCTATTTACTTAGCATCTACTTATTTTCTCCTCCTGTTTTTTTTTTTGGCCAGGCAATGCAGTTAAATGACTTGTCTAGGGTCACACAGCTAGTAAATGTCAAATGTTTTGAGCCAGATTTGAATTTAGGTCCTACTGACTTCAGAGTTGGTGCTCTATCCACTGCATCACCTGGTTGTCCTTCCCCCTCATTCTTAATCTTAATTAATTAATTAATCTTTACAGGGGATGGCCTGCTAAGGAGAGGACTGAGAAGGATATTTTTGGAGATGAATAAGATATAAAACCAAAAAGCATCAGTTAAAATGAGAAATTTTTTTAAAAAAGAAAATGATGTTCCCAGAAACTTAGTTCCCTTTATATACCAACATCTCACTGCAGAGAAGTTTGATTGGAGACTAGAGAAGAGAATTTTGTTCTCAAGTTTTTAGCTTAGTAAACTACAGCTGAGTTTAGGACTATTATGGTTACAGATTTGCTACCACACACCTACTGTCATCTCAACAGAAATATTAAAAAGTAAAGATCATGCCACTAGAGGAGAAGCGGGAGAATTTTAGATTTTGGTTTTCTTTTTATTGGTCGGTTGGTTTGGTTTATTTGGTTTTATTTGCTTTATTTTTCATTTATTTTATTTTATTGGTTCATTCATTTATTGTATCATAATTTTTTAAAAGTATATTTCTTTTTATTTTCTTATCAGTTCAAAAGTAGGCAAATGGTCAGCAATTTTTTTGTGACCCAGATTCTCAATTCCGCATCTTAATGGTTATTATGGATCCTAGAAAAAGTAAGTTGTTGGTATGCCTGCCTCCTTGAGTAGACCTCAGAGTGAAGGGATGGGTTAAAAAAAGACTTTCCCTTAGGCTTTTTTTTTTATCACTTAAGCCAAAGTCAGGACCTCCCTTGTGAGTACTTTATATAGCTTAACCTTTGTCTCCCATTCAGATAACCCAGGACACCATGTTCCCTTTTCATTTGGCTCATTCAATGAGTGGGCAGCTGGTCAGTTTTGTTTTTTAGTTCAATTATGTCTTTGGAAGGTTTATTTTGTCTTCCATGCTATAGCCAAGTGAAACACACGTGCTCTGGAATTTCTAAAAACTGCACAGGGTCAGCCAAGGCTTAGGGGAAGTTAGGTTTTCTGCCTCTTACAGAGTCATCCTCTGAGTTTGAGGGCAGCTCAGGCCCACCTGTGATGTCTGTCATCAGGGTTCCTTTGGCTCTTCTGGCTGACTCGGACATGTGCCCCCCTCAAAGAGGAGGACTTTCCCTAAGGCAGTGGTAGTATTCATCAGTCTTTTGATCTTGTGAATAACTGTGTGCCCCTTGCTCACTACCTGTAGAACTTCCAGAGTTATCATCTTGTCACAAAAACTGATTATTTTGTGTGATGTCATTTAAAAATATGACTTTACAGTAGATGGGTTGAGTCTGAAGTCAGAAAGACCCGAATTCAAATCTTACCTTGGACACTTACTAGCTATGTGACTGCACACAGGGCATTTATCTGTAAAATAGAAATAACGGTTGCGCCTACATCTCAGGGTTGCTGTTAGGGTTAAACAAGAAAACAGATGGAAAGCACTTGGCAAACCTTAAAATCCTGTAGAATGTTAGTTATTATTACTACCTTTGTTGTTAAAAATACATATTTTCCAAGCCAAGGAACATTATGACGTATGTGCAGTCAGATGTAAACCTTCAGAGGCCAGTGTTCTCTTCATTTAACCCAGAATAAATTTTCATTAGAGCTTTACAGGACTCCAGTTTGTACTTCACGAAATGCCTCCGATATCAGTGCCCGGGAGACTCTTTTGGGATATGAGTCTCTGTCTTTTAAATAGATGTGGTTCTCACAACTTCCCTCTCATTCCTGCTAAAGTGACTGATAAATGTTATCAGTTCCTGGAGATTTAGTGACCCTTTGCCGTGTGAGTTAACTAGAGGATAACAGAATTTTTTTTGTTCTGGGGGAGAGTTATGACTAGGCCTGCTGTTAATAACAGATACTGGAAATACAACAGCCCCTGGTGTGCAGGTCTATCTTCAGGATCCTTTGGTGTTCTCTTCCATTTAATTCAGAATATATTTTTCTCATTTGACATGTAGCTTGCATTACTACCCTCTATGAAATCCGTCCAAATAATTCCATTTAATTTGACAAATAAATGACTACCTGGTTCAAGGTACTGTGCTAGATAATGGTCATATGAAGATGAAACAAAAATCAGTACTTGACCACAAGAAACTTACATTCAACTGGAATAGATTGCATCCATGTATAAGTTATCACAAGGTGACTTAAGGAGAGAGAGAGACCTTTAACAACTGGGAAGAGAGGGGTCAAAGAAAGTTTGCTGAGAAGCTAGTTAGTACTTGTGCTGAGCCTTGAGGGAAGGTAGAATCGGAACATCACAGGACTTTGGAATTGGAAGAGATCACAAAAACCATCTAGTCTAACTTTTACCCAAAAGGAAGGAGGAAAAGCATTTATTAAATGTCTACTATATGCCAGACACTGCTAAGCATTTTGCAAATATTATCCCAAATATTATCACAACCCTGTGAGGTAGGTTCCATTACCCCCATTTTACGGTTGAGGAAACTAAAGCAGGTAAAGATTAAGTGACTTGTCCCAAGGTCACAGAGCTACTAAATATTGGAAACACAATTTGAGCTCAGGTCTTCCTGACTCCTGGTACAACACTCTATTGACTGTGCCACCTAGATTTCTGTATGTTGAAGAAAGCAATTCTTTCTACTGTGCACCCATAGAAAGAGCAAATAGCCTGTGCCTCAAGGTCTCTAATGAAAGGGAGGCTACAATGTCCTAAAGTAACCCATAACACTGTGGTATCTAAAATTCTGGGTAAGTGGGATGTAAGATCCTTAAGGGTAGGGACTGATTTCTTTCTGTTTTTGTGTCCCTAGTACCCAGCACGATTCTTGATACATAGCTGGCAATTAATAAATGTCTATTGGTTGGTTGATTTTGAAAGGAACGTCTACAGGCCTTTTTGGCTTCTTTCCTTCTAGCTGTCTGCGTCTATATTTTAGGAGTGCTGGTAAACCATTCATCGGGAAGAGTGTGGCAGTAGCACTGGCCATATTTGGACTGTATTGAAAGAGATCCAGTAGGGAAGATAAAGTCCATTCTAGAAAGAACGGAAGGAAAGGAAAGGGGGCAGGGCATGAAAGCAAACAGAAGGAGGTTTTTGTGTTTAGTGACTTTAATTTATTCCTCACAGGGGCGAGGGGGTAGAGATTAAATCTCAGTTATATACTCTGACTCTACCACCACTGACTAATTTGCCCAAATGATTCTGCAGATGGCAGCCCCATTTCCTATTCTGAGGTAGCTCTTTTCCTGTTTTCCTGGGCACATCAGAGAATAGGAAATAATTGGGCAGCTTTGATATGCCCCTTGTGGTGAGTCACTTGGCTACTAAATCAAATGGCATAAGTAAACGTCACAGAACCCTCAATCTATTTTCAGTGGGCCAGCTCAAAATTTATATATGGTTTTTGAAACATATGTAAATACTGGTTACCAGGAAGTTACTCTTGGAACATATCTTTAATAATTTTCTGTGATTGATAACATTTTTCCTTTGCAAATACAGATACTTTAAAATGCATTCTAATTTTGCTTCTTTTGTTTCATTTTCCCAGAAAAATTTTACCCAAAGAAATGTAGTTTTTAAAAGGGAAATTCCAGGAATCAATGTTTGGCCAGTCCAACCTCATTTTCACCCTTGAATTATTCTGGATCCTGAAGGATTTTGCCTCTAGGATAAAATGAAAACTTCCAAGCTTGGTATTTAAAGCCCTTTACAATTTGGCTCTAGTCTCTCTTTATAATTTCAGTCATCATTATTCCCTCTTGTGTACTCTATGATCCATTCAAACTAGCCTGTTTATGGTTCCCCATACTTAACACTTCATTGCCAAACCCCATGCCTTTGCATAGGTTGACCACTAAGCTAGAAATGCACTCAGCAAAGCTGTCTCTTAGACTTGCTATTCCCTTTTTTTCAGGTTCAGCTAAAGTCCTGCTTCCTACACAAGGTGCTTCACCAAGGTGCCCACTGATTTATGTTCGATATATTTCCTATTTCTCTATGTAGCCCATGTGCTCTGTCTACTTCTTCCAATTTCCCTTGATCTCACTTGGTTTTGAAACTATTCTAATGGGTCAATTTCTCTTTGGTTTTTATACTTACCCAAAGTTTACTCTGTAATATCTGCAAACATACTCATGTTTAGTTTTTCAAAAATGTGGATAACAGGGTTCCCAGTTCCTGTATAAGCTCTTAAAGTAAAAAGTGCATTTTGGCTCAAGGACAGTCTTTATTTCATCATACAAAAAAATGCATAACTTGAAAGGACTCATAGAAGCCCATATACAAGTTAAAAAAAAAACAACATATGAAATATTCATGATCATTCCACTCGAAAGGGAACTTCCAGTGTTATAGTCAGGTAACACCTTGGTATTCTGGTGAAATTCCTCTCTCCCATGGAGTCTAACACTGTCTTCCCAAGATTTGTAGAAACACCCTGCTGTTTGTACTCCTCCCAGAAGGCAAGTAGATTTTTGCTCTGCTTGATAGGTGACTCTTATTGGATCTACACTGTTACCATTACTCATGATAAGATCAGTAAGGTCTCCTCAGTTTTGTGGTGTTAGATCTTTAAGGCATTATGGGATTCAGATGGGTATTTTCTTTTCCAACAGACACGATGCTCAGAAAACTCCCTTCTATCTCTAGAAAGTCAGACCTGCCCAGTCTCTCCCCCTAAAAAAAAACAAAACAAAACTATTGAACCTGGGATTTCTGATGAGGGACCCACCAGGCACCAATGTTACTAAAGAAGTCTCCTTTCTCTGGCTAGATGGCTAGATTCTGTCATCACTATGCCTAGGAAATAAACATCTCCACCTCTTCTTTACTTAAGAGTTAGTTTCAAGGTTATTGTCCATGAACTTCCTTATCAGGCCGTTCAGAAGCACATGTCTACTTTTGCCATGTGCTTCTGCAGAACTTTTCTGTTTTTTTTAAACTAAATTTTATTTATTTCAGTGATCATTTAATTTTTTCCCTTCAACTTCCTCCCCTTCCCCTGACAAAAAGGAAAAAAAAACCCAACCTTGTGACAAATAAATACAGTTAAGCAAAACAAATTCCCATAATGGTTATGTCCAAAAATGAGAGTCTCATTTTGCATATTAATCCTCTCTGTCAGAAGGCATTCTTCATCCTCAGTCCTCTGGGATTATGGTGGATCAGAATTCTAAAGTCTTTTAAATTTGTTTGTCATTAAAACATTATCTATTTTTTATTATAAATTGTTTTCCTGGTTCTTCCTGTAAAAAGTCTTAATACTCCATAATGATTATCGCTGCTTTTATCTCTTAGGCTGGAAAAGTCCAATCTCAGGACTCCAGTCTCTGACCTATGCCTGGGGAGGAAGAAAAAGGACAGGCTGTCACCCAGGAAATCACATAGGTAAGCAGATAGATCCATGTATTTCTGTCAGAAAATAGCTATTGCCATTTACGAATATTTCAATCCTTCACTGAAGGGAGGAAGGTGATTTTTTTAAAAGTTAAAAAAAATGGATCAAGCTTAACTATTATAATTATACAGTATTGAGTTTCCTTTTTTCTTTCCATTCTATTTCTGTGTATATTGTCTCCTTGGTTCTTCTTATTTTGCTCTGCATAAGTTTATATAAGGAGGCCCAAGTTTCTTTGAATTCTCCATGGCTGTCATTTCTTATGTTTCTGTATATTCCATTACAATCATGCGGTATGATTGCCTTTTAGAGCTCATGGAGGATACTGCATTTAACCTTATGGAATTTCATCTTCTTTCTTCTTATTCATCTAATTGCCTAATGACCACCACTTCTTCTGAGTATTTATAGGCTATCCTTTTAATAATGCATTACAGAATCTTACAACTAATAAGCTTCTGAGGAAAGATTTAACCTCAATCTCCCTGACTCCAAGTTCAGTACTCTGCCCACTATGCACTTACTGCTTCTCCAAAAAAAAGAAAAAGACAGAGAATCTTTCACCTACTTCATTATTATTTTTGACTGGTAAAAGTTCCTCTTCTCCTCCTTCTCTGGCAGGTTCTGTCTTGGTGTCTCTGAATACGTCTCTGTATCTTTCTCTGTCTTTTCATCTGTTTTTCTCTGTCTCTGAGTGATTTGGAGCTGGGAGGTATTTCCATCTGGACTCAGGTGAGGGAATCTCATTTCATTCTCTTTACATTATTACTTGTGTCTTTCTGATTTTAGGGTTACTTAACATAATATATTCAGAATCCATAGCAATGGGAAAACTACCGAGTTGAACAACACACTCTGGAAAGTCCTGTAACAGATACTACTCAAAGCCAGAGAGACTGAGTGCTAGGCAAAACATCTCCTGATCAGGTTAATTCATCTACCATTCATCATTTTTCTTCATGAGATAGGACTAGCTTGTAGCCCTTAAAATTAAAGTACCTAAACCTTAAAGTTGAAGGCTACACAAATCTGGTCCTTAGATATTAGTTTCGGTGATTAAACATTGTTAATCGGTAATTAATAGTCAATTCCACACTCCTGAGCCACCACAAAAAGCCCTGATATAAGATTTCTTTTTGTACAGAGGAGGCATTTTCATCTTTCTTTGATCTCTTTGGGATATAGACCTAGTAATGGTATCACTGTATCAAAGGATACTCACAGCTAAAAAATCTAGGAACCTATTTCCAAACTGATTTCCAGAATGGCTAGATGGATTCTAGCTCCACCAATAATTTATCAACATTCCTCTTTTCCTGTATTCCCGCCAACATTTGTCATTTTTCTTTTTTGCCAACTTTGCTTCTCAATCTGAAGTGAATTGTCTTCTTTACTTCTAACCCATCATGCCTTTCAGCTCATATCTGTGAGTTCTTGCACAGTTGAACACATACTTTATGCACAATGCTACCTGAATTCTTTTTCTAATATCGTCTGGGGCTGTGGATTCGTTTGGTTTTTTTTGCATAAGGGGATACCTACGAAGCCGTATTGAATATGTTGATATAAGATCTCTAGTTCACATTATTTATTACTTATTTATACTCTGTGTATTGAGTAGGTAGGCAGATAGGTAGGATGATAGATAATTTATGAATTCCTCACTCTGTACTAGGCACTGTGCTAAATAAACCAGATGAAGTCCTTACATTCTAATGCGGTGCGATGGCGCATAAAGGGAAGTGGAAGGTAGGGGGTTCTCAGCTGAAGGAAGCCTGGGTTTGAGAAAAATGAGGCAAATGCTCAACTATCAGAGCTTGGGATGCAGAGGCAGAGAATAAGGTTCCATTGGGGTAAAGGTGAAAATAATGATCAGTGTGGAAGAGGCATCTGAGAACATTATTCTACCTAAACGGTTCTCTTACAGTGTGAAGGCATTAATACACCTCTTCAAAAATAAACCACTTCCTTTTCATTGATTAGACTTTCTCCGGTATCTTTAACTATATTGATGTGCATGGAAATAATTTGGTGTGCAAATGATTTTATTTTTCATTTTATGTGACCAGCTAATGTCTCCTTGAAATATTTCAGTATCTAGAACTTTCCTTTCCCTTTATTCTGAAGAAGATTCCTCTTTTTTTTTAGAAACTTTAATAATATGAACAGTTTTACAGACCAGCTAGTGTCTCCTTGAAATATTTCATTATCTAGAACTTTCCTCTATTCTCAAGAAGATTCCTTTTTTTTTTTTTTAGAACCTTTCATAATATGAATAGTTTTACATGGAATCCTCAGTTTGGAAGGAATTCCAGAGCTTACCCACCCTCAGCTCATACCTCAGTAGTGTTGCTGCTGTCTACAAAACTTTGCATATGTGACTGCCCAGGCTCTTTTTGAATACTCTCCAAAAATGAGAAACTCATTTGTTTTTAAATGTTACTGATCTCTTGTTCATTTTATATCACCTTCTTTTAGAAAGAAAATGTCATTCTTCCTTAATCAAAAAGTCAGAGCTTGTAACAGAGTCAAGAAGAGAGGGGAGAAAAAGCAGGTCAATGAAACTGACCAATTAATACATCAAAGTAGAGGCAGCTAGGTGGCACAGTGGATAGTGAATTCAAATCCTGCTATTATTTTCATTTTCAAGCTTCACAGCATCGCTACTCACTCAAGTTGCAAAGAAGGGAGGCAATAGAGTTTCTCTTTTTTCTCTGGGAGCCAAGCTTGATCATTATAATTTAAGTGGAGAACTCATTTAACAAGGTAGCTTTTCTGCATGGTAATAGCTGGAAATCTCTTCTCTATATTGATTCAAACACCTCCCACTTATTTTGGTCCTGATTCTGTCACCTGGGGTTAAATAGATTGGTCATAATCCTTCAGTCACATTACTTACTTTCAAATATTTGAAGAAAGCTAATTATATCTCCCCTCTCTCCATTACCTTCCCCCTCTCAAGACTTATCCAGGATTAATGTCATGAGGGCTTTGGACCATCCTTCATATGACTCATCCTCAATCCCCTCCTTAGACTGTGTCCTGCTGTGACTATGCTGTAGCTCATCAACCAATAAATGAGCATTTATTAATTATCTATCATGTGCCAAGTGCTGGGGATAGAAAAACAAAAAAATGAAAAAATCTTGTTTCAAGGAGTTTACAATATATCAGAGCAGAGCACATGTACACATATAATTACAGAATAAAAACAAGATAAAGACAAGATGGCTAAATGTAAGGTGGTTGGGAAGGGAGGGCACTAGAAATTGGAAAGTTCAGGAATGGTTTTAGGATGTGATGGATTTCATGAGGGAAAGGGGAGAAGGGAGTGCATTTCAGGAGTGAGGAACACCAGTGCAAAGGCATGGAGATAGGAGTTAAGAGTGGCACACATGAATGTGGAAAACAATATTCTTATTAAAATTTGGCAAAATAAATGAACATACCTACTAAAATTTGGTACCATATCCTGTGGAATTTTAGCAAGGAAGCATAATTTAATGAAAATGTCAACTCTATATCTATCTAAATTCTTTCAATATAATGCCAGAGTAATCCCTAGAAAAGTAAAACATTGTCATCAATTTAGAGTAAGAATATCTCTGGGAGGTCATCGAATTCAACTACTTTATTTTACAGATGAAAAAATTGAAGCCCAAAAGTTAAATGACTCACCCAAGGACATACAGGTAGAAAGTGGCAGAACCAAGAGTTGATCCAAGATTCTTTGATTCCAAGTCTATTCTTATTTTCCCTATACCACACCACATTACTTCTAGTTAAACTAGTTATCCAACGTCTTTTAAATGAAAAGAAATTAGTTTACCTCTATTTAAAATTTTTTACATGTATTTTTATTTATTTCATTAAATATTTCCACATCACATGTGACATTCTTTAACATACATATTTAAAAATTTTGAGTTCTAAATTCACTTTCCTTTCTGCTTCTTTCCCATCCATTGAGAAGGCAAGTGATATGATGTCAATTATACATGTGAAGTCATGCAAAGCATATTTCCATATTAGCTATGTTGCAAAAATACACACAATAGCAATAAACATAAAGGAAGTTTTGAAAAAGTATGCTTCATCTACCTTCAGAGTTCATCAGTTCTCTCTTTGGAGGTGGACAGCATTTTCCATGATGGGTACTTTGAAACTGACTTGGATCATTATCTTGATCAGAGTTCCTAGATCTTTCACAGCTCATCATTCTTACAATATTGCTGTTACTGTGTACAATTCTGCTTATTTCACTTTGCATCAGTTCATACAAAGCTTCCCAGATTATTCTGAAACCATCAAGCTCATCATTTCTTATAACACAATAGTATTCCATAATAATCACATGCCACAACTTGTTCCACTATTCCCCAGTTGATGAACATCCATTCAATTTCCAATTCTTTGCCACAACAAAAAGATTTTTGTACAAATATTTTTGTACAAATGGGTCCTTTTCATTTTTTTTGTTTAGGCTTTAGACCTAGTATCGGTATTTCTGGATCAAAGAGGTATGCACAGTTTTATAGCATTTTGGATGTAGTTTCAAATTATTCTCCAGAATGATTGGAACAGTTCACATCTCCATCAACAGTAACCCAATTTTTCTGAATTCTTCCAGCACTTGTCATTTCCCTCTCCTCCTGGTAGCCTATCTGATAGCAGTGAGGTGGTATCTCAGAGTTGTTTTAATTTGCATTTCTCTAATCAATAGTGAGTTAGAGTATTTTTTTCAAGTGACTATTGATAGCTGTGTTTTCTTCTGAAAACGGCTTGTTCATATTCTTTGACCATTTGTCAACAGGGGAAATTTTTATAAAATTGGTTCAGTTCCCTACACATTTGAGAAATGAGACCTTTATCAGAGAAATTTACTATAAAAGTTTCCCTACTTCTTGTTCTCCTAATTTTGACTGCATTAGTTTTGCTTGTGTAAACCCTTTATAAATTTTATGTCATTAAAATTATCCATTTTACTTCCTGTGAGCCTCCTTCCTGTGATCTAGTTTGGTCAAAAACTCTTCCCTTATCCATATATCTTACAAGTACATTTTTTCATGCTCCCCTAAATTACTTATGACTAGCTCCCTTTATATTTAAAACGTTTATCCATTTTGACCTTATCTTGTAATAATGTGTGAGATGTTTGTCTATCTTCCAGACTGTTTCCCATTAATTCTATTTGTTAAAAATTCTTTTTTTCTCCTTCCTTCCTTCTTTCACCTCCCATCTCCCCCATATTTGATCAACCCTTGTGATGTATATAACTTCCAGATAAGAGCAAAGAACTGAGGGGGAGAGAGTTTTATTTTCCATGAAATTTACAAATAGCTCTCAATGTAAGACAGTGGTGAGAGGCTTAGCCTTGAAATCAAGGAAACCTAATTTCAAATCCTTCTTCTGAAGCACATTAGCTATGTGGTCAGAGGCAAGGCACCTAACTTGTCATTGTTTCAGGTTAACTCTCTCAGATCAATTACAAGTGAGTTCTCAATCTACATCAGTGGAGGTAGTTTTTACCATGAGCGTTCGCTACAGAAATTAAACCACAGGTCCAGACTCCAGTACTCCACAAATGCAAACACAGTTGGATCTACTTCGACTTAGAGTTTGAAATTAAATAGCAGGATTGTTCCTTAGTTCTCAACTTTCTTTTGTCTATATAAATGCCACATTCACTTGCAATCACTTTGGGAAACATGAGGGCTGGAGGGACAGGGAACTTTCTGGATGAAAATGAAGATGGCAGGAAAGATCTTGGTTTCAGATGTTTGGCAGACTTGTGAACTACTGCTCATTGATGGGACATGTTTTGGAAAAGTCAAATCAGAAAATAAGTGGTAAGAGTGTGGGCTCAGTCATTAGTCATTCTCTTTAGCATAGAAGGTTCACATGGAGATCCAGTAGATCAAATCTCAGAAAAATTGTGTTAAAGATGGTGTTTTGCTTTGATGCTCCCAGTTCCCCATTTCTTTACCCTTTTCCAGCCTCCTCTTCATAGTTCTTAATTTCTTTTAGGAATCCAATAGCCTCCTTCCCATGCCTTTTTCTCATGCTACATGTTTATAGACATATTCAGGAATATCTGCTATTAGCAGATTTTATCTTAGTGTGAATTCAAGCTAATGTATTACGTTTCTCAAGGATAGTTGTGTTATCTCAGCTTTATTCCTAAATGTAGAATGAAAGACATTGGTCATTTTAAAAAGAATTTCAGTCACTATTAAGTAGATGAGGAAGCTATTTGATGATGGCAACAATAGATCTCCCAGAGGAATCCTATAAAATCTTCTGACCCACATCTTTTTTAGAGGTATAGAGCCATAGAAAGGGGCAACTGGGGCTATATCACAAGGTCCTAAAATTTAGAGGATACTGACTATATTTGTAATATCAGCAATAGGTCACCTTTATATAGTGTTTAAAATTTTCAAAGTAGGGGCGGAGTCAAGATGGTGGAGTAGAAAGATGCACGTATATGAGCTCCGAACCCACAGCCCATAGAGTTAATGTAAGAAGAGCCCCCCATAAGTTCTGGATACTGCAGGGTGTGCAGAAACATAGTGGAAGAGATTTCCATTCCAGAGAGCCCTGGAGAGCCGTCCCCAGGGTCCGTGGCGCCCCAGAAAGCAGACCCCATCCCAGCGCTGCCCTGGCCGCGGCCCCAGAGAAGCTGATCCAAGCAGGCTTCAGGGACGGAAGCTCCGGTGGCCGGGAAGGTCCCTCCACCCACAGAAGCTACAGGTCAGTGAGAGAGACGGCTGGGCCGACCAAGAGGGGAGCGGGATGTCTCCGTTGCTCGGGCCCCCTAGGGAGGAAGCGGCAGAGGCAGAGGGCGGGGGCAGGAAGCGGCGGAGGCAGGGGGGGCAGCGGCGGAGGCAGCAGCTGCGGCAGCGGAGGCAGCAGCTGCGGCGGCGGCCCGGGACTCCCCCAGCAGCGGCAGGATCTTCATTACTGAAAGTCTCTGCATAAAGCCCCTGAGGGAACTGAACCTGGGAGGTGGCCCTGCCCCACCCGCTCCATTACTGGAGGTCTCTGCATAAACCCCCTGAGGGAACTGAGCCTGGGAGACAGCCCTGCCCCCACCCTAGCATCAGAACTAAAGCTCACATTGAATAGCAGCCCCACCCACACAGAAAGCCCATTTGAATCTCAGACCCCAAGCCCTAGCTGGGCGGATCTAGGCAGGGGTGGACAGGAATCCCAGAAGTCAAATAACTGGCTGGAAAAATGCCTAGAAAAGGGAAGAAAAATAAGACTATAGAGAGTTTTTTTGAACAGATGCAAATGATCCCGACTTTCAGATCTGATGACGAGGACATATTCTTGCCATCAGGGAAAGACATGGAGGGCGGGGCCTCGGTACCCCAGACATCCCAGGGGGGATGTCGGGTGGGCTCAGGCCTTGGAAGAGCTAAAAAAGGATTTTGAAAAGCAAGTTAGACAGGTGGAGGAAAAACTGGGAAGAGAAATGAGAGAGATGCAAGAAAAGCATGAAAAACGGTAAAGGAGACCCAAAAAAATGCTGAAGAAAATAACACCTTGAAAAATAGGCTCACTCAATTGGCAAAAGAGGTTCAAAAAGCCAATGAGGAGAAGAATGCTTTCAAAAGCAGAATTAGCCAAATGGAAAAAGAGGTTCAAAAGCTCACTGAAGAGAATAGTTCTCTCAAAATTAGAATGGAACAGATGGAGTCTAATGACTTTCTGAGAAACCAAGAAATCACCAAATAAAACCAAAAGAATGAAAAAATGGAAGAGAATGTGAAATATCTCATTGGAAAAACAACTGACCTGGAAAATAGATCCAGGAGAGACAATTTAAAAATTATGGGACTACCTGAAAGTCATGATCAAAAAAAGAGCCTAGATATCATCTTCCATGAAATTATCGAGGAAAACTGCCCTGACATTCTAGAACCAGAGGGCAAAATAAGTATTGAAAGAATCCATCGATCACCACCTGAAAGAGATCCAAAAAGAGAAACTCCTAGGAACATTGTGGCCAAATTCCAGAACTCCCAGGTCAAGGAGAAAATCTTACAAGCAGCTAGAAAGAAACAATTCCAGTATTGTGGAAATAAAATCAGGATAACTCAAGATCTAGCAGCTTCTACATTAAGGGATTCAAAGGCATGGAATAGGATATTCCAGAAGTCAAAGGAACTAGGACTCAAACCAAGAATCACCTACCCAGCAAAACTGAGTATAATACTTCAGGGGAAAATATGGTCTTTCAATGAAACAGAGGACTTTCAAACATTCTTGTTGAAAAGACCAGAGCTGAAAAGAAAATTTGACTTTCAAACACAAGAATGAGAAGAAGCATGAAAAAGTAAACAGCAAAGAGAAGTCATAATGGACTTACCATAAGTGAACTGTTTACATTCCTACATGGAAAGACAATATTTGTAACTCTTAAAACTTTTCAGTATCTGGGTAATTGGTGGGACCACACACACACACGTACACGCATGCACGCACACACACATACACACATGCACACACATACAGAGACAGAGAGCACAGATTGAATTGAATAGGATGGGACCATATCTTAAAAGAAATTAAGGTAAATGGTGAGAGAGAAATGTAGTGGGAGGAAAGAGGGTGAAATGGAATGGGGTAATTATATGTCATTTAAGAGGCAAGTAGGAGACTTTTTAGTGGAGGGAAAAAGAGGAGAGCTGAGGAAAAAAAAAACAAGAAGCTTACCCTCATCACATTTGACTAAAGGAAGGAATAAAATGCACACTCATTTTGGTATGAAAACCTATCTTACAGTACAGGAAAGTGGGGGAGAAGGAGATAAGCAATTGGGGGGGATGATGGAAGGGAGGGCAAAGGGAGGAGGGAGCAATTTGAAGTCAACACTCAGGGAGGGACAGGATCAAAAGATAGAATAGAAACAATGAGGAGCAGGATAGGATGGAGGGCAATTCAGTTAGTCTTACACAACATGACTATCAGGGAAGTCATTTGCAAAACTACACAGATAGGGCCTATATTGAATTGCCTGCCTTCCCAAAGGGAATGGGTGGGGAGGGAGGGATGGGGAGAATTTGGAACTCAAAGTTTTAGGAACAACTGTTGAGTATTGTTCTTGCTACTAGGAAATAAGGTATACAGTTGATGGGGAATAGAAAGTCATCTGGCCCTACAGGAGAAAAGAGAAGATGGAGACAAGAGAAAGGAGGGATGACAGAAGAGAGGGCAGATTGGAGATAAGGAAAATTAGATAACTTGGTGTATTGGGGTGTGGGGAGGGGATAAAAGGGGAGAAAATTTGGAACCCAAAATTTTGTGAAACTGAATGTAAAAAGTTAAATAAATAAATAAATATTTTTAAAAAAAATTTTCAAAGTACTTTAGACATATTATCTCCTTTTGGTCCTTACTACAACCTCATGAGATAGGTGCCACAATTATCTTCATTTTCCAGATGAGGAAACTGAGGTTGAGAGGGTAAGTGATTTGCGCAGGGTTGCATAGCTAGTAAGTATCAGAGGCAGGATTTGAACTCAGATCTTCCTGACTCTAAGTCAATGATTCTATGTACTACTCCACACAGTTGTATTCCTTTAGTGGGTAGAAACCCTGGAGATTAATGAGGAAAATGAGTGAAATAGGAAGTAACTGGTTTCTCCTCTGTAGAGGTCACTGGGGAAAAGCAAGATGATCACTTGCTAGGGACATCGTAGAAGGGATTATTTTGAGGGGATCAATTGATCTATTAAGAGCATGTACAAGACATCATTCCGATCTACAAAGTCTATTGTTCAGTTGCTTTTCAGTTGTGTTTAACTCTTTGTGACCCCATTTGGGTCTTTCTTGGCAAAGATACTGAAGTGATTTGTCCTTTCCTTCTTCAGCTCATTTTACAGATGAAAAAACTGAAGCAAACAGACTTAAATGATTTGACCAGGGTCACACAGTTAGTAAGTGGCTGAGGCTGGAGTTGAGTTCAGGTTTCTTAACTCCAGGGCCAGTGCTCTATCCACTGCACCACCTGGTTGCCCAATTTTTGGGGAGTAGTTTGGACTAAGAGGCTGCTAAGGTCTCTTAATGTTTTAAGGAAATCCTGTGATTCTCTGAATTGCAATGAATAAAGAATTACTGCCCTGAAAGTTGTTACTAAAATTCTATGATTTTATTCCTGTTTTGGAAATTCAGAAGCATTAGTCAATAAATTGGTATCTAATACGCCCTTCCTTTTACTGGTGCCAGATGAAGGTTGAGCCAAAACTCTGTGTGCTAATTCATTATCCAGTAGTCTTCTGAAATAATTCATTTCCACACAATGTGAATAGATTGACCTAGACTTCCACAGAAACTAGGGAACTGAAAAGGACCAAGGTGAAATTTCACTAAGGAGCAGTTGTACTGAGCTCCAAGTAATCATATGGCATAGCCAAGTCATGCTGTTCCCTTCTGCTAGCTGTAGGAAACTTGTTGATAGACACCTTCCCAAGGACTTAAAATTGAATTAATGATATGAATGATAGGTAGGTGTGAGATTTTAATTACTCATTTAATTTTTCCTGTTGTTCATGTATTTTTCAGTTGTGTCCAACTTTTCATGACCACATTTGGGGTTTTCTTGGCAAGGACACTGGAGTGGTTTGCCGTTTCCTTCTCCAGATCATTGTATAGATGAGGAAACTGAAGCAAACAGGATAAAGTGACTTGCTTGTAATGACACATCTAGAAAGTGTCTGAAGTCAAATTTGAACTCAGGTCTTCCTGACTCCAGGCCTGGCACTTTAGCCACTGTGCCACCTACCTGCCTCAGAATTTTTCCTTACTACATGTTAAATCAAAGGCTCACTATCTATACACAGTGATATGTAGAATATGGAAAAGAAAAGTGCAATATGGAAATAGTATAACATGGAAAAGAAAAGTTTGACCGATTCCTACATGCATTTTAAACTTCTTCCATCTTCAAATATGACTATTCAAAGATCCTAGGTACATCAATCAATCTCCCAATCAACAGGTATTTTGTCATATTTTTAGCACTCTTATACCTTGGGGTACAAATACAAAGGATGCAACAACCCCTTTTCTCAAGGAAGCTAACATTATAGTGGGGGAGACAACAAGTACACATCTAAGTATATCCCCATTTTATTGAGAAAACTGAGATTAAGCAACTTCCTTAGGGTCAAATAATAAGTGTCTGAGACTGGATTTGAACTTAGTTTTGGGGACTCTACTCAGTACATCTTATCTGCTATGCTACCGCTGCCTCCATATGTTTACATATGTACATATACATATACGCATACATGTATAATGTAGATATATGTATGTAGGTACATGCACACATATACATACACACATATTATATGTATGGATGTATAAAATAAAAAGAATAAATACCATTAAATACAAAGTAGCTAAATTCAAGGCAGCTAGGTGGCTCAGGCATTGGGTTCAAATCTGACATTAGATAATTAACGGCCTTGTGACCCTTGAAAAGTCATTTAACCTGTGTTTGCTTTAATCCCCTGGAAAAGGAAATGGCAAACCACTCCAGTATTTTTGCCAAGAAAATACCATGGGCAGCATTAACATGGCGTGGTCCTTGGGGTCACAATGACTGTGGTTCAAGGTGGTTTTTAGGGGAGGGCAATAACAGTTGAGGGGATCAGGAAAGACTTCACATAGAATGTGGTACCCAAGCTACAAGCTGAAGAAAGACAGGGTTTCTATGATTTGGAGGTGAGGTATGAGTGCAGTTTAGGCATAGGAAATGGTTAGTGAAAATGATGAGAAAACAGAAGATGGAGAGTCCTATGTAATGACTTCAGAGGATGAAAGTTTTTCAGAATCACAGAGTGCTGGAGAGGGAGTAATAGTGTACAATAAGACTAGAATGATAGATGGGACAGAGGTTGGGAAGAGCTTTAAACACTAAAAATGGGAGTTTATATTTTATCTTAAAGTCAATGGGAAACTCTTGGAGTTTCTCAAGTGATGTGACCAGATAATACAATAAACATAAATATAAGCAAACTTGATGTGAATAGTCCCAAGGGGTTGTATTCTTTGAGTCATTTGATTTTTCATTAGTTTTAGAGAAATTAGAATTGCAGAGCTCAGAGGAAAGGATGTGATTAGTAGCTTATATTAGAAAAATTACAAAGGCAACATGATAGAGTGGATATTGACTGTATGCCTCCAAGCAAGACATTTGACCTCTCTGAACCCCAGGTAACAGTCTAAGGTGACAAACTGCAGAACAGCTGCTGATCAGCATTGGTAGTAGGAGTTTCCGCAATGGGAGTTCTGGAAATCACAAGGGTCAAGACTCAAACACTCAAACACAAACCCACCTCTAAAACTTCTAGGTCATTGAAGTCTTCTCCCCCATTATGAATCTTCAGAATCAGTATAGATTCTCATTTGCCTAGCATGACTTAGAAATGGTCCTTCTTGATAGGGTAGAGAAAAGAACTATACCAAGGTCTCCTCTAGCTTTGTTCTTTGGTGATGATTTTTTATCCAAAGAGTTGCTCAAAGATCCTAGATAATGTAGAAAAAAAGAGCATCTCAGATTTAATAGTGTTCTTAGGTACTATCTAATTTTTAAAGATAAAGTCAGGTAAGACATGAGGGACACCTACACTCTGACACAGGGAAACAAACAGAAGCATGAGAAAAAAAGAATACAGGTGCTTTGAGGTGAGGGAATAGACATTTATATAGTACTTACTACATGCCAAGAACTGTGCTAAGTACTTTACAAATATCTCATTTGATCCTCACAATAACCCTGGGAGGTGAGTATTATTGGTATCCATTTTACAGTTGGAGATACTGAGTCAGACAGAGGTTGAGCGATTTGCCCAGGATCACGTCTGAAGTTGGATGTGAACTCGTCTTCCTGACTTCAACTCCAGGGCTATATCCACTGCACCACCAAGGTGCTTCAGGACATCTAGACAACCTGAGTACAAAATTAGTTTGAAGCAAAGGCATTTAATGGCATAACACAGCAAGGAAATCAACAATAGACTATTTCTGCCGTAAAATTAGGCTCTACTTTGCCATAAATATAAACCCTGATCAGTGGGAAGGCTAGATATGTCCAGAAATCACTCATAGCTTCTAGGTCTCATCTCTTGAGGGATGCCTTGTTGCTATTTCAGCTGCTGTTTTTTAGGGTACACTTAGAAAGTTTCTCCTTAATCAAAGTAGACTAACAGTTACTTCCTCATAGCTGAAGATATGAGCTATCACAGCCAGCTAAAGGAGAGCTGAGTCAAAGCCAGGCAGAGTGCTTCCTCCCCTGTCTTCCCTTCTCCTCCTTCTTCCCCTCCCTACCCACTTCTCTATCCCACCACTGAGTCTGTTTTATGGGGTTTTTTTTGTGTCTGGTGCTGAATCCAAGTCCATGATCCTGAAAAGTTGCCTAACAGAGTTTTAATCTTTAACTATTTATGGGAATCTTGTACTTCCCAAATCTCTTTCAGAGCTCAGCCAAAGAAAGCTGTGTAGAAGCTGGACTTACAAACTCCCTTTCCCTTCCAAAATCCTCTTAGGACTGATGTGTAAATAAATCTGAAAAAACATAAAAGCCCATCTGACCCATATTTCTGTTTTTTATATACAAATATGACTGGCAATGTATCTCCCAGGCTTTGAACGCCCCAGCATACATTATCTCTTTTTATCCTCAGGACAACCCTGTGAAGAAATGAGGGGATATATTACCACTCCCATTTTACAGGTGGACAAACGGAGGCACAGAATGGTTGAACAATTTGTTTAGGATCACGCCACTAGTAAATGACTAACATGATATTCACACTGAGACTTCTGACTGTTAGTACTCTTTGCCTTTAAAACTAGCTAAGGGACATAGATTCTCATTGCTGTTTTCCTCTTCCACTAATACATTTCCTTTCCAAGTCGCTAGGAGGTCTATTGGACAGTCACCAAATTCTCATCTGAAGCCTGTTAAATGTTTCAGCCTTCGGTTTGACTTTGTCTCTTGTCCTGTGGGTCCATCATGATGGGAGTGTTGCACTCAGGAGGAGGCTGCAGTGCCCCCACATTTCTGAGGACACATCCAGCAGTTCATTTTAAACCAAAAAATGTGAAAACAAACAACAGCTTCATAAATATAGATTGGATGACTGTGACTTGGGCCAAACCCATGTCAAACTAGGGCTAATAAAATGACCCCAGAGGGAACTGCTTGTCTTGTAATTCTTTTGGAGAATCACAGGACCATGTGTTTGATCTGGTATCTTGTTGCTCTAAGAAATGGAGAACTTGATTCCTAAAGATTGGAAGACCAGAGAGGTAGCCATGTTTAATTCAGGCAAATTTGTAAACAAACATAAACACTAACAATTTGAGGATTTTGGGGGCAGGGGAGTAGTCTGTGCTTGAGTTGGGCAGAGCACAGGGTACGAAAGAATTTGAAGTTATTTTTTTTTTGGTGAGTCACATCCCACCCCACATATGGTGTAATAGTCCCCACCCCCGCCATCATCTTTCCTGTTAATTTTCTCATTCACAGGCCCCAGATCTATTTTTCCTAGTGCTCCCTTCAGGTTTCAAGTTTCTACTGCTGCTCCTTGCTTTTTGGGGTCACTTACTTTCCAGATTCCCTTGAAGGAAAAAAACAAACAAAAAAACCCCTTTGCTTCCCGGTGACAATATACCACCCTATTTGGTGAGTTATAGGATATTTACTTAGAAGTATGATAGGAATATGTGGTAGTGGGGGGCGAAGAATGAAGGGCATTGAGTAATAAAATGTTGAAAAAGTTGAACTCACAATTTGGAAAGGTTTTTACTCTTTAATCCTAGAGGATACATGGCCTCTTCTTCTCAAGGCCCACCTATCTAAAATTATACTTGATTTAGACCTTAATATTATTAACTAATTTTATTTCTGTTGCTATGCAATTGCTTTATTAGAGTGGCCTTCTGCTTCTTTGACCCTTGTTATACAATATGAGAGTCTGGGTCCTTGGCAGGGGCTTCTTTCATGCAGCTCTTCTGTTAGTCATCTTGATCTGCCTCCCTGAATCCATTATTATAGAGAGTAAAATCTCTCTCTTACTGCCAGACTCATTGGATAGAGTGCCAGCCTGAAGTCAGGACGTCTCAAAATCTGTCTTCAGACACTTACTAGCTGTATGACCCTGGGCAAGTCACTTAACCTTGTCTGCCTCAGTTTCCTCATCTGTAAAATGAGCTGAAGGAAACAGCAAACTGCTCCAGTAGTTTTGTCAAGAAAACTCCAAATGATGTCACAAAGAGTCAGACACTACTGAAAAATGACTATATAACAATAGTAATTCTTTTATACCTTGGTTCTATAGCTATCTCTCCATGGGTTTTAGGTTTTTGGTACCTCCTTTATCCTCTTTGGAAGTCCAGAGTCAAATTAATATACTTTGACTGGAGATTTGTCCTTCAATGTCAGAATTTAAAAAGTACATACAGTATTCGTGCAGCTTCAGTAGAAAGAAATAGCCAAATTTAGGACCTAGTTAGAAGAACAATTAGTTAAAACAGGAAGCTACAAGTAGCTTGTTTTTTCTCCCCCATCTTATTGGATCCCTAGCTCTCTCTCCATCCTACTTCCTAAAATCTCTTTCCTCTACTTTCTGTTGGATTTGTTTTCAAATGTTGTTTAGAGAATATATTTCATGCTTTTGGTCCTGAGGTACCTTTTGTGGTGTTGGCCCATACTAGTTATGGATCTTTGGAGTGCTCTATGGCTTGGTTCCTTCAGAGGTTATATGCCATCTTGTCTCACCCTATCTCTGTTTTGACTGCTCCTCCTCCGCAAAGTCTGTAAGTCTGTCTAGCTCAGCCCTTGATAGAAAAATCTCCTCTTCCACCTGTTTCCTATTGCCTCATGCCTTGAGTTTTGGGTCGACAAATCCTTCCATAGCCCTACCCCATGACTGCTTCCTGTACATTCATTTTCTCTCTAGTCTTGAACCTGTGTTTGCAGTTGGTTCCACCTCTACTTTCCCATTATTGGATAGACTAAGCCAACACTTTGACGACTACAGAGACTGAACATTTCTCCCTTGTCTTCAGCCAGAGATGCAATAGCAGTTATCAGTCAATCAATCAACATTTTAAGGACTATACCATAATAAATATTGAGCATAAAAAGGAAAGCAAAGATAATCTTTGTCCTCAAGAAGCTTATATTCTAATAGGAGAAACATATTGTGCACAAAGGCGTACGTGTAAGACACATACAGAATAGAGAGAAAGGAACTTTAGAGAGGAAGGAAATAGCAGCTGAAGGAACTGTAAAAGGTCCCTGCAAAAAGTCATATTTGAGCTGAGTCCTGAAGAAAGTCAGATATTTTATGAGGTGAAGGTGAGGAAGGAGAGCGTTCCAGGCAGGGAGAATAGCCAACTCAAAGGCGTGGAAGCGGAAAAGGAAGTGTCTGACATGAAGGACATCCATTAGACCAGTCCAGCTGCATTACCCAGGACAGTAGGGCAATAAAGACAGGGAAGTTAGAAAGGGCCAGATCAAGATCTCTAAATACCAGAGGACTTCCTATCAGGTCCCACAAGTACAGTAATTGGGAGCCCCAAGAGGTTATTGAGTAGGAGGTGGACATGGTCAAGTAGGAAAATTACTTTGGAAACCATATGAATGATACCACCTGAAGTTTACAAAATATTTTCCCTATTTCTCACTTCCACTCTGGCTAATAATTGACTAGGATCCTTCACTATGTTAATTCCTACTTTTTCCGCAGAGTAACATAACCAAGGGATGACTTCACAAATAATTCAAACCTTTGTTTTTTGGTTCTTCCTGTTGTTTTCCTTGTGGTTCTTAAATTTGTCTCAGCATCTACAATGGAGTGGATTCTGGCTAGAGGTCAATGATGGTAAAGTAGACAAATTTCACTAGTGAATATCCCTCTGCTCTCATCCTGCAAGAGATAAGAGTAGTAGCTACTGAGAATTACCCTGAGGTCCCCTCTATTTGACCAATTTTGGCTCTGACCTCGGCAATATTGTTGAGATCTCGGTGCTTATTCATCTGGCGCTTTTCATCTTCGACATCTGGCCAGGCTTCAGGGGGCATTGTATGTCTATGATTAGAGAACAGACATTTTGTTTCTGTAAAGCCAATTGGCCCTTGGTGGGGATTGAATCCCATGACTTTGCCTTCCCTTAATCCACTGGGCCAACTGGCCAGATGAAAAAAGCAATCCCTCCTTTGGGTTGGTCAGTTAACATTTAATAAGGTGCTTTTTATTGAATTCATGAAGTCAAGATATGGAAAATTGGAATTGACTAAGAGAGCTTAGTTGTATAAACATTGCTACTGACATGCATGTGCCAGATTTTCCAGTCTGTTCGTTGACTCACTGGGCAGTATTGTTGCAATCTTCTACCTCATTTGTTCTTGTGTTTGTTGCTAATATTTGTTAATCAATGCAGAATACTTTAAGCTCATAGGATTTAGAAATGGAAAAGATCTTAAAGATTATTTAGTTCAATTCCTCCATCTTAACATAGGCTCTGGGAAATCTTTATTTTAGATATGGTCCCTGCCTTTGACTTACATTTTACCAGCATAAACATTCCAGTTTATTAACAGCAATAAAGAGTTTTCCCATGCTACACAGCAGTTCACTTTCTGTAGACACAGGCCTGCTTTCTTGGTTAGCCGCTGCAATCCTGACTTTACAGAGGAGGAAACAGAAACTGAAGGTCAAGTGATTTGTGCCGCTTTGGGGAGTTAGTTGACAGAAGCAAGATTACACAACTGGATTTCCAGTTAATAGCTTTATCTAGCAAGTTCCCTCCTCTGTCTTTCCGGATCCTAAGTTTTTTCCTTCATAAAATTTTCCTCCTATTTAGTCTTGTGGGTTATCTCATGGAGATAAGTTACTTCAGTGGTATGTGATGTTGTTCATTCAATGATAACTTTTTATGATTATTCATTTGTTTGAGTCATGTTAGACTTTTTGGGACACCTTGGCAAAGATACTAAAGTGGTTTTCCATTTTCTTTTCTAGTTCATTTTACAGAAGAGGAAACTGAGCCAAACCAGGTTAAATGACTTACCCAGTGTCACACAGCTAGTGAGCTTATGAGGCCAGATCTGAATTCAGGAAGATGGATTTTCCTGACTCTGGGCCCAGGATTCTCTCTGTGTCACC
Organism: Bettongia penicillata ogilbyi; assembly: GCA_023548195.1. Classification (NCBI taxonomy): domain Eukaryota; kingdom Metazoa; phylum Chordata; class Mammalia; order Diprotodontia; family Potoroidae; genus Bettongia; species Bettongia penicillata. The sequence goes on along the minus strand of JAJHZJ010000779.1, from coordinate 1,479,358 downwards.
TAGCTACCCCCCCTTGTCCTTCCCTGCCAAATGGTACCTTAATCAACTAAAATAATATCTCTTGCAAAGTACCTAAGGAACTGACGAGGAGAAATTTGTAGTTTAATAAACTCAGGGTAATAAGTTTGATTCTTATGCCTTATTCATTAATTTAGCACAGGAAAAAACTCCAACTCCATCTTAAGTTAACTTGAAGCCCAGATAGAAAGTCCAGTGGTTACAAGATAAACTAGGTAATGTACTTGTACTAAAATAGTGCTTTAATGAAAAAGTGCCTTTTTTTCCCAAATGAGCTAATGTACATAAAAGACTTTACATAGCTTACAATTTTACATAATGAGCAAGCTATTATTATTTCTTTGACATATTCCTGGCCATCTCTATATCATACTATCTTGTACTCGCTAACCATCAGCTCCATCTCCACTCAGTTAGTAAACTGCCCTTTTCTCTACATTTAGAGTTGGAAGGGACTTTAGATGCAACCTAGTCTAATTCTTCATTTTACAGGAGAACGAAACATGGAGGTTAAGAGACTGGTTCAAGATCTCCTAAACTGTAAACATCGAAAGTGTGATTTGAACCCAGGCTCTTGACTCCATATTGGGTACTATTTTTACTACATCTTGCCTCTCTTTTCAGATCTAGACATGAGTATATTTTCTCAACGGTAACTTTTATTGGGAGCAATCTGAGCCAAAGTGAGAGTGATCTTTTGGGACAGGCTCCAAGATTGGACTCAGTCTATTTAGAACCATAATGTCTAGGTCCTGGATCCTGGGTTACACAAGCAGTTCTTTTCATTCTTCCAGATCTCTACACCGTTGAACAGCATTAGCTAAGCCTATTTTGGAAAGGATTTCTTTTGCGTCATGGAAGATAGCAATTTCATAAGGACATCTTATATTTATTAATACCAAATGCTTTCTGGTACCTTGAAGAGCCACTAATAAATAAAATGAGGAAAATGAGAGAGCACCATGAGGTGGAGTGTTTTGTTATAATCTTAACGGAAAGCTCTTCATTCCGTTTACATATTCTTGAGAGAGTGCCTTCCTTAACATGATGAATGGACTATCCATACCATGCCAACTTTCTCTATTACATTTTTATTCAAAAATGACTTCATTTAACGACCTCTTACTCCAGTGTTGTTTCGAAGGTAGGCAATCCTTTCATTTATCCTGGGCTTGAAAACTATAATCTCATCCACTCAGAATATCATTTAGTGGATTTTCTTTTTTTCTTTTTTAAGCATCATAAACTATTGAAATGGAAAATATTTTAAAGAGATGGGAAAGTCAATGGAAATAGCCACTGAGGTCACACCATTAGAGCAGGAAGTCAAGTAAGAATTCTCACATAAGTTAATTTGTGATATGTCATGAGAAGCCATACAAAATCCAACTTCCCTGAGTCTCAGTTTATTCAACTGCAAAGTGGGGATAATAGAACTTGTAGTAACTAACTCAGGGTGGTTGTGATGATTACTCAGATGCTTTATATAAAAGCCTGGGTAAACCTTAAATTCCTACAAACACATCAACCGTTATTGAACTGATCAAATAAAGTAGTAACCATCAACTCATTTCATGAGCATTGAGCTACAGGGGTCTTTAGAAATCATCTTATCCAACACCTCTATGTTACAGATGAGGAAAATGAGGTCCCAAAAGGTCGCATATAGCAAGTAACAAAAGGAATCTTTTTAAAAGATTATTGTTATCTTTTCTGTTTAATATGTTATTTTTATTCCTGACAAACACCAAATAAAATGATCATTTCTCTGTACATAGTGGAACAGAAAAAGAGGATTGTCAAAACAAGGGTTCTAATTAATCCCCTGGCTGCAGATTCAACATTCTTTCCACAATGCATGTGTGTCAAGAAACTTGCCACGAATGCAAAGTTTGTTTATTAACTGGAAAGTGGACAAATCCTACCTGTTGGCATCTCTGTTATCCATTTAGTCAAAAAGAGTGTTGAGTGTTGCTATGACTTCAGTCACTGTAAAGCTTCAATTTCCTTAGTATATCAATAAGTTGTTTTGGGGGCTTCAGTTTAAATTTAGATAAAATCATCTGTAGGCTCTCCAGCAACATGATGTAGTACAAAGCAGCTGTTTGTTTGAAATCAGCCTCTCAACTGTTCCAGTATAGCCACAAAAGGACACAAAATAATACTCATAAATGAGTCTTATCCTTTAAACCAAGAGACAATCTGTTGTCCATCTTTTTAAAAATTTTGTTTTATTTTTAATTTGTGGAATCAAAGGAACATTTCCATAATATAATTATGAAACTTTAGATCTCCTTATGTACAACTTTCTATTCCTTTTTAATATACACAGAATTATCATGTAAATTTATTTTTTCTTCCTCCCTACCCTAGAGATGGACACCATTGGACATAAATCAATTGTCCATCTTGCAGTATGAAGTCTTTCAGATCCAAAGTAATCTACTTTCTGATTCTGAAAGTCATTAATCCAGTGACCACCTCTTCATCAAAAATAGTATATCTTCCTTCCATACATAGTAAGTTTTTTTCAGTCAAAACATGAGTATGCATACCTACTCCAAAATTTGAAAGACCTGTGACTTCTCTCCATTAGTGCAGATCACAAATCTTCTATACCTGTTTTTATTTGGCCTTGGAGAATTACAGGCAAAAAGGAATTCATCATGCTGTGGCCAATTTAATGATAATTTTCTGAACTTAGCAAGACTGGTCTTTGGACAACAGAGATATATTCTGTCAGTGGGCGTGGACTCAGTTTGATCTGCATGCTGTGGCATACACTGGCAAACTTGTTATTGACACAGACAGGTAGTCCTATGGGCTATTTTAACACCTGACTATGTAAATCATAGTGTTGGAGAAGTAAATTTATCCAAACACAGAACAATCATGCATTTGTATTAGATTATAGAATCATAGATTTTGAGCTAGAAGGGACCTCAATGGTATATAGTCTAAGCTCCTCATTTTATACATGAGGAAAATGAAACTCATGGAAATTAAATGGCTTCCTCATGGTCATACAGCTTGTAAGTATCAAAAGTGAGAGTTTAATCCAGTTTTTCCTGACTGCAAGGTCAGGATTCTGACTACAAAATGGTGCTGTACTTCCTCCTAATTCATGTATCATAACATACATAGGAGGGAGGGAGAGAGAGAGAGAGAGAGAGAGAGAGAGAGAGAGAGAGAGAGAGAGAGAGAGAGAGAGAGAGAGAGAGAGAGAGAGAGAGAGAGAGAGAGACTGGCCTTAGAGTAAGAAAGAACTGGGTGAAATTCTGCTTCTGAAACAATGGTCATATGACCTTGGGCTGTATGCAACACTAGGGGAAAAATGATGACTCCAGAGTCAGAGGACCTGGGTTCCTGCCCCTTATTTTCTGAGTCACCTTGGGAAAGTCATTTTATGTTTTGCCCCCAGTTTCTTCATTTGTAAAAATAAAGCATTTGGTTTAGATGACTACTAAAGTTGCTTCCAGCTCCAATTTTACAATTCTATAATTTTTCAGTGCCTTCCAGTTATGTAGCCTTCATATAAATCAATTATAACTCATGTTTCCTTTATATAAATCAAATTGTCAAGGAGAAATGGGACTGTAACAGGAAGAAAGAGGAAAAGAGAACATAAAACTCTTCAAGAGCAATTTGTTAATCAGAATTTATAGAGGTTTCTTCACAGCAAGTTCCTTACGCCAATGATATCACAGATCTGGACCCAAAGAATAACCATGAACCAGACTTGGGTGTGTGATCTTAAGTTGATGGGGGTAGAAATAGAGAACCAGGAAGGATGAGGGGAGGGACTTTTCTGATTGGTTGAGTAACTAACTAGAAATCCAACTGGGCTATGCTCCAATTTTATTTTTTTTACAGTGGGAAAGCTATTTTTTCATTTCATGGTTTAGTTTCCAAATCAGCAAGATGATGACTGTGTAGATAATACTGAAATACTGATTGGGGAGAGCTCAGAAGTGTGCATGGCATTGCTTTTGGTTCAACTATCAGAGATAAAGAAGGACAACTCTCATTTCCCAACTATCACCAGAAAGGATCACTCTGGTTTTTCCCAACAGGAGTCATTGAGTTGGGGTGGAGTAGAGTAGGCAGTGGAAAGGGGGAGTTTAATGGCAGAGATCACATCGATGCCAAGAACTTCTAACAATGGGAAAATTAGTAGATATCAATGTGAGTAGGAGATGGGGAGTAGGACTTCTTTGACTTTGATGACAGGTTGCTGGTTGGCCCAGGGGATTGCAGAGTTGCACAGTTACTATACAGGAATTGAAAGATACTCTAAAATGGATAGTTTTATGACAACTTTTGGGGAGAGGGCAGGAAGTGGAAGAGGACTTGAGAAGTGCAATTTTATCGGTATAGGGAACTCCCAGGGAGAAAACATTTTCTATCAGTGCACATCTGGAAGCTGCCCACATTTACTGTCTTAGGTAGCTTCCCTCAGCATTTAGGAAACTGCCCAAGATTTGCATAGCCAGTATGTGTCTGATGTAGGACTTAAACTTGGGTCTTCCTGACTCCAAAGTTGGATCTCTACAGTATTGTGCTGCTCCAATGTTAAAGATAACATTGAGAGGATGAATTAGAAGTATTAGCTTTAGTATCTGTTTATTTTAATTTCTTTTGCTGTAATTATGATAGTGGAAGGATAAAATTGCTCTCATTTCCCAGTCATCCCCAGAATAGAATAGATTGCTGATAACCAAAGGCAGCATGGCAAGGAGTAGATAGATAACTGACTTTGAAGTCAGAAAGACTGGGGTTCAAGCCCCACCTCTGACACATGTTGACTGTGTGACCAGGGTAATTTGCTCAGCCTTTCAATGCTGGAGGAAACTCTTTAAGACTAAAACTTGCAAAAATAGTTATTTTTGTACATTGTTTATGAGGGGGTGGGGGCAGCATTCCTCATTAAGAATCTACTAAACCCATGACATTTTAGATCTTGTAAAAAAATCACAATTAAATGGACCCCTAAAAGTACCTTTGTGAAGTCCCAACTCTAGATAGACCTTTCAAGATGGGAATAGTAATTCCTCGATTTGATTTTCGATATAACTGCAGAATTGTTGTTCTGGTGGAATAATTTCAAATATATTTTATGCTGGGTTATCTGTGTCTTTTTATTTTATAAATTTTAGTCAAACTATCTTTCGAAGCATTTAAAACTCAGTTCAGTTAATTTCAACAAACACTTATTAAATGCCTAGTATGTGTAAGGTTCTATGCTGGGCATTGGGAATACAGGGACAAAAAAATTCCATGACTGTAGGGAGATTACATTTTACACAGATAAAGAAATATAGATTAATTGCTGAACAGGGAATCATGACTTTAGAGCTGGAAGACCTTAGTGGCCATCTAATTGAACCCCACCATTTCAGAGATGAGGAGACTGAGTTACAGGGAAGTGAAATGACTTGCCCAAGGTCACATAGGTAGTGGATGACAAAGTCAGAAGGGAGAGAATCTTAGCAATTTGGATGGAAAGAGAGAGGAAGAAGGAAGGATTCACAGAAGAAGAGGTACTTGAAGAAAGCCTTGAAGAAAATAAAGATTCTGAGATACAAAAATGAGAAGAGAGGGCATTTCAGGGACAGCAGAGGGGTGCAGGTTATGCAAATATACACAGACAGGGCAGGGATAACCTTCTTAAAACTAATCATAAAACTCAGATGAATGAGGAAAAAAAGGGTGAGACCACTGAAAGGAATCCACATTAACTTTTAAATATTAATAAAAATAATGTCAAAAGACAGGAATTGGTACAGGGGATATGGAAAGTCCCTCAGGGGGCAGAGTCATTGGGAAGTTAACTCAGCAAAGATATGATTTATCTACACGTGAATCTAAGGGGGAAATATCTGCAATCAGGATTTATCTTTATCAAGGGACTTGGTCAGGGAGGACTTGAGGGTCATCTCCCATCCTTTGGGACCTAGTTTGCTTCTTTTCAGTCAGAGTGAGAAGTGGCAACAAGAGAAACAATAAATAATAATTTTAAAATAGGAGAAGGTTGATAGGCTCTCCAACCAGTGTGGCTTAAGCAGTCAATAGACATTGATTAAATTCTTAATATATGATAGGCATCTTTCTAAGTGCTGAAAATACAAGGAAAGGCAAAAGCAGGGTCCCTACCCTTAAGGAGGATGGAATTCTGATGATAGAGACAATTTGCCAGTAATTATGAACATTCAGGATACATCTAGTATATATGGAAAGTAATCTTGGGGTGGGGATGGGAGTGGTAAAGTCCTTCTGTAAAAAATGAGAGTTTAGCTGAGTCTTGAAGGCTAGGGAAGTCAGGAGGCAGAGGTGAGCGGGGAGCACATTCTAGGGATAGGGGACAGCCAGTGCAAATGTGTTGAGTGGGAATAAAGCATGTAATACCAGATGGGGATGGCGATGGGAACAGTAAAGGTACATCAAGGACTTTGTGTAGGGAAGTAAAATATAAAAAGCCTAGAAAGGTGGGAAGGGGTCCAGTTGTAAAAGGCTTTAAACAGAAGATAAGAAGGGGGCTTTATCTAGAAAAGGGCAAGCCAGCCCCAGTGTATTAGTGTTCCTAAAGTGTAGGATGGAAGAGTGGGATTGAGGTCGGAGGCAGGGGAAACAGCTAAGTATTGTAAGAGCAAAAATAGACTTTTCAGAATTAAAAATCTGTGCTAACATTCAGTGGTCAACTGAAAAGAACAAGTTGTCATGTCCTTGTTATGATGTCTGGAAAAACAACTGTCTCTGAAGTCAGAATACTTGTGTTCAAAAGTCATCTCTGATACCTACTTACCTATGAGACCTGGGCAAGTCAATAGGCCTCCATGATCCTCAGTTTTCTAACCTGCAAAATGGTAGTGCTGAACTAAATGACCTCTGAGTGTTCCTTCCGGCTCTAAGTCTCTGATTCACTGGGGTTACTAATATTTTTTAACAGCAATATTTATTTTAACAAGACAGAAATAAAAAGCAACAAGACCAAGTAGACTGTCAGTCATTCAAGGGGAGTATTTTCCTGAATCCTGGGTAGAAAAGTAAGGTACCTTTTCTTCTAAGTTGGGGACACAAGTTAGAGTTCAGAGAGCCCTGGACTGTCTTCCTCTTCCCGTCTTTCCATCCCTTTTCACTTCTGTGGCAATGCCTCTGTGATTAAACTATTTAGCCAATTTTAACTTCCCGAATTCTAACTTCGTGAACCCGGCAAAAGGTCACTCATTCATCAATGTGAATCATAGCAGAATCCTGTCAGACTTGGCAGGAAAAGCCTTCCTTTAAACAACTCAACCGTTGTATCCTCAATGGCTGCACTTGCCTGCCTAACTTTGAGATTTACTTGCTTTGCTGCAGGCTGGCTTCTCAGAACTCCCTGGCCGGGGAGCAGCTCCAACCAGGCCATTGGTCTGCTTCTGCTGTCCCGTTCCCATTGAGGGCAGAACTGAAAAGAGGAAGCCATGGGAGCACCCACTGTGAGAGAAACCGCTTCAGCAGCGCTGCAAAAGGCAGGATATCATATGAAAATCCATGTGACTAACGAGAAATAATTAGGGCTTAGACGATGCCAGTGCCGATGAGTAACATTCCTTTTGTCAAGGAGGCTTGTGAAAGAGTACTCACCCACTCACAGGCTCTGAGGCCCAATTAACTCTTCCTGTAGAACATTCTTCCTGCTCTGATATGGCAGCATTCAAATGACTTCATTAAAGCAGAAACCTAGTGGGACCCACTACTCTCATCATGGTTGTTTAACCAGTATCTGGTGAGCATCTCTAAGGGTACTGTGGAGCCAGGGCAGAGAATCCACAGATGGAGACACAGCTCGCAACTGGAGCAGGGGTGACGTTTTACGTAAATTCCATCTATATGTGATGAATATTTCTTGGTAAATATCACAGTGCTATGGGAGGGTAGAAGAGAGACCATTTTAAACTAGAGGTTCAGAAAAGGATCACAGATCTAGAACTGAGTAGGAATTTCAGAGTGTTATTTTTTTATTCTTTCATTTTGCAGGGGAGGAAAATGAAGACCAGAGAAATTAAGCGTCCCAAACTTACACAGGCACTAAGTATTAGAGGAGGAGGTGGCATTTGAAATAGGCAATGAAGAATGGGTAGAATGTTGACATGGAAAGGGAAGGGAAGATAACATAAGAAACAGCGATCAATCAATCATCAGACTGTCAATTTAGCGCTGGAAAGGCAGTCAGAGGCTATCAGATCAACATTCTTCCTTAGCCTATTTTATGGAAGATGAAACTGAGATTTAGGGAGATTAACTGATCAATCAATGCTCATTTTTAAAAAATGCTTACTAGCCTATACTGCCAGGCAATGTGCTAGGTGCTGGGGGAATAGAAAGACTTAAATTTTTTTAAAAAAATCTTTGCCCTAAATGAGATTTCATCTTATGATCAGTTGGGTTAAAGAGTATATTTATAGCCATTGGTGATGGGGTTTACTCTTCTAACCCCCACTATACTGGAAGATTAGGTCCCCAGAGCTTTACAAATTACTTCTCCTCTCAAGGTACTAGGGGCATGATACCTGTTAATGTTAATCACTAGTTAACATCTCCCTAATATCATTTAACTAATTGGCATCAATTAATTTTTACAAAGGGCATATTTACTGAGAAGCTACAGCAAGAATCAAAGTCCAATAAATCCCCAAACTGGGAGAACATTTCCCTCTACAACCTTGTTAACACCCTGGAGAGAGTGGGCTCAAATTTAAAGTGGTTGCTATAAAATATTTGCCCCCACCCCCAACAAATTAACTTCTGAATGGTGCCATAGAGAAGAGCTGAGCTCCCTTGCTTGTAAGGCATGGTGTTTTTAGCGGTTGGCTGGATTTGCTGCTGGGTTGGATCAAGCAAGCGGGTCGTTTCTCAGGGCTAGCTCCTAACTCTGGTGTCAACTGCTGAGACTATTGGCAGACTAGTTGCTGGACTTCTAGATCTCTTTTGACCCTTTCGAAGCTCACAATGCTGTGACCTAGTCCATTATGTCTGATACTCATTCACCTAAGATTGAGAAAGTATAATATGTATATGCATGTATATAAATTAAAAGAAACAGTGGTACCTTCATTCATATGATGGTTGGGTAAGGAAAGAGGACCTCACAGAATCTTCTTTCACAGAAGTCACTGCCAGAGAAAAGAGAGACATTTTATCTATTTGAGCCTTTTATATGCACTCTTAAAAAGGGTTTTTATTATGACCAACTAGGCGAACAAGAAACAGAGGATATCTGAGCATGTTCTTAGCTGAGGAGGGAAAGAGGCCCTACTATCATGCATTCACAGTAGCAGACCCACCAAACCTCCACTAAACCTGTATGCTCTAAAGATTTGGGCCTCAGTGGTCATTCTTCCAACTCCTGCTATACATATGTAACCATATACATATACAGGCACATTAAATACAAATTAACTTCAGGTAGGGGCAATGGCAACTAGGGAGGACTCCACAGAGACCTCATGTAGGAAGTATGATTTAAGCTGTGCTGTGAAGAAAGTTAAAGAAAGAACACACAACTATATAGAGGAAGGAAACTTTCAAGGCATGTTCAGGAGACCATGAGTCCATTCTGGTTACAAGTAGAGAGATAAGAATGTAAAGGCAACTTGTGTAAGAAAGTACTGAGTCATAAATGTCAAGAGGTATTTTTTAAATTAAATTTTTTTATTGATGGAAATCTATTTTCTCTTCCTGCCACCTTCCATTTCACTGACAAGAAAGAGAAGAGCAAATTCCTTGTGACTAACATGTATCGTCAACAAAACAAATTTCTTTATGGTCCAAAAAATGTCTTCTGCCTCCTGAGGCCATTACCTCTCAGTCAGGAGGTACATAGGTTGTTCATCATCTGTCCTCTGGAGTCCCTGATAATTGGGCAAAGGGTGAAGTCTACTGCAACAATCCAGGTGGGATGCAATTAGTACCTGAACTGAGGAGGTTGGCAGGGAATGGTAAGAACCAGATTGAAGGGAACGAAAAGGGAAACATACGGGGACTTAGGAGCTGATTAGATTCAGGAGACTATGAAGAGGAAGCAGTCAAAGAGGATGTTCAATTTTTAAGTCTGAAGGACTGGCAAGATAGGGGTAATTTTAATCTGAATAGGGAAGTCAAGAAGCGGAACTGTTTGTGAGGAGGAAGTAGAGAAAGTTCTTGGTGTTAGACACGTTGGGTTGAGGACAGTGATAGGACATCCACATGGAAACTGATGATGTAGAACTAGAGTTAAGGACAGAGGTCAGGACTGGAGAAGTCAATCTAAAGGTCATTGAGATAGAAGTAAAGCTTAAGGTACATAAAGAAATAGGGACAGAAGGCCACTAACACAGATTCTTAAGGAACACACATGGTTTTAAGGAGTGAGAAAGAGGTAAAATAAAAACATACAGAAAAAACATGCAAAATAAATTATTTTGTAGAGGGAGCATTTGCACAAGGCAAAGAATAGATTAGAAAGGAGAGAGAGGAATGGGAAGATTAAGCAAGGTTGAAAAATTGTAATAGTCTAACCCAAGGTAGTGAGAACCTAAAATAGAAGGCTGACTGTGCCAAGAAAGAGAAAGGGGCATATTTTAGTGATGCTGTCAAGAGAGAAAACAACACTTGGCAGTTGATGGCAGTTAGCAAGGAAGGGCAAGAGTCTAGAGTGGATGAGGATTCCAACATCAAGGGCGGGGGCGGCTCAGGAAAAGAACTTGATGATTAGAAGGTCCCTGAGAGAACAGTTTGCCCTTGTGATAACAATTTCATAGATCATTCATCATAGGACCCTAGATCTAGAGCTGAAAGGGACCTTAGTTCAAAGCTGCCCCCTCCATTTACTAATGAGGAAACTGAGGCGCAGGAAGGTTACAGGGCAGCTATCTGGAATAGTGGATAAAACCCTGGATCTGGAGTCAAGAAGACCTGGGTTCAAATCTAGTCAGCTGTGTGACCCTGAGCAATTTGCTTAATCTCTGTTTGCCTTAGTTTCCTCAACTTTATAATAGGTTTAATAACAGCACCTGCCTCCTAGGGTTGTTTTAAGGATCAAATGCGATAATACGCGTAAAGGGCTTAGCAAAGTACATAGTAAGCATTATATAAATGCTAGTGATGATGAGGATGATGAGGATGATGATGATGACTTTCCCATGGTCACACAATTCGTAAGTGGCAGAGTTGGAATTCAAGTTCAATGCTCTTTCCAGTGTGCAATGTTAGAGAAAGGAGGGGAAAATTCATAGAATGAATTGTGAGGAAGCCGAGGCATCAGGCCCAACTTGCATTTTTGAGTTTGTTAGTGAAAGACAAAAGTGCTGCCGAACAGAGACATAAAGTGGTAGTAGAGTTGAGGGTTAGGTTTTTTGTTTGTTTAGGATAAGGCATGTTTGAAACATGTTTATAGGCAGATGGGCATACCTACTTGTAAGGGAGAGAGGGGAGATGCCAGAGCAAGGGAACAAAATGATTCCAAAAATCCCAGAAAAGGTAAATAGAGATAGGAACAAGAACCCAAATGGGCATGTAATATTGCCACTGTCATCCATGACCACTATATCTGTTGGTTTTGTTGAACAATCATCCTTTGTTACCAAGTGGAATTTTATGGGTGGGTGGGTAGGGAGAAGGGGGGGCAATTATAAAAACAAAAACCAGATTTAAAACAATTTAAATTTTTTTAAAGAATGCATGTAGAGCGTAGAGATTTTCTTTAGAAGAAGGATCATAGAATAACAGATTTTTAAAATGGTGTGTACTTTAGAGGTCAAGTCTAACCCCTTCATTTTAAAGATGAGGAAGCTAACATCCTCCCCACCCAGAAGTGACTAACCCAATAGGTAGAAAGTGACAGAAGCCAGTACCCTCTGACCGCAGACCAATAGCTTTTCCCATGGTGACATAATGTCTTAAATCAAGAAAATCAACCAATCAATCATTATTAATTATGTCTGCCATGTGGTAGGCACTGTACTTGGTGCTGAGGAGATGAGTATGATATATAACTTTTAAAATAAAGACAAAGAAAGTTTAAGAGACTCACAGCTTAGCCTATCAGTTATGTGATATTTCTTCAAAATCAGCAAGGCATTATTTGCTGTTGAAAATATATACTTATTTTTAGTAGGAAGATTTCAGCATTTACATTCTAATTCTAGATCCTGTAATCTTTGGAGACCAAAGCCCGGGCACTGTTAAATGCTCTAGAGCAGTCTTATAGAGAAGGTTTGCAAGAGAGCCTGGAATATTTTTTTTCACTAGCTTTCTCTCACTCAAGTAAAGGAAGACAGCATCTGGGATGGTGTCTCCTTGACTACCACTTTTGTTTTTCCAATAACTTACTGGTATGTAAAGCTTGGTAATCTCCAGTGGTATTCCCCATCATAAATACTCAAAGTTCTGGCATTCTGATGTCTCCATAACTTTTGTGCTTATTGTATTTTCATATATTAGATTTGCTAAAGAGTTTCCAAGCTTATAAATATAATGATTAGATTAAGTTAATCATTAGTAAGTTAGTTCACGTTTGTTATAGGCTTTATTAACGGAGGCAGTGTGGCTTACTAGAGTGACAGCCTCAGAGACAAAAAGACCTGGGTTCAAGTCCTGCCTCTGAAAGTACTAGCTTTGTGACCAAGGGAAAATTATTTAAAATCATGGTGCCTCAGGCAACTCTCTAAGTTACGGATAAATTACCACTTTGCTTCACTGAAGGGAATTTCCACACCAAGAGTTTACTACACTGATAAAGCTACACGTAAGAATTATCCTTCTTCCCTACTCCTCCCCTACTTTGCCTGAAGGGTCTATTCATGAAAGAATCATCCTCTCTTTTACAAAGATCACTTTGGGAAGACTGATATATATTAATCCTATTTTTGAATCAGAGCCTGTCCCAGTTCTGGGGGAATGAAAAGCTCTGGTTCTCAAATTCTATTTCTTGACACCTGTTGTGTATCTGGTCAAGCTATTTAACTTCCCTGTGCCTTAGTTTCCTCATCTGTAAAATGTGACTGATAATATACTACCATCCTTACAGAGTTGTGAAAAAGAGTGCTTTGGATATTTCAAAGTGGTGCATAATTCTTAGAAATTATTATAACATAAAATCCATTTGAGCTAGGTGTTTGGCCACTAGTTCTGTATTAAGTAGGTAGAAAACAGGCTTTAGTTTGTTCGGTGATTCTTCAGGTAGAAAATAGGCTTCAGTTTGTTCGGTGATTGGTGAAGATTCTGAACCGAAGGCTTCGGGTTCCCAGAACTATCTTCAAGTCACTAGATTTTATCCCTCCAAAAAGAAGTTTTTGTATAAATTTGAATTCTGCTAGAATGCTTTAGAGTTTCCAGGATCTCTCACTAGTTTCCAAAACTATCCTGACCATAACTTTTGAATAAAAGGATTCACTTAGTCGACTTATAAAGCAAAGTGATAGAAACTGTACTTTGCAATAATCCACCTAGAAAGCAATGTAATAGAATCTATTCAATACTTTTGGATCCTCATCACACTTGCCCCCACAGGGACTGGGTTCTTCAGAGTTAGTTGCCTAGAACATGCCAGGCTTTGTGCTAAATGCTAGAGATACACAGAAAGACACAGTCCCTATCCTTGAGGAGCATAAAAAGAGACCGAAAAGCTAGGGGAGGGACTAGCAGACAGGTGAGGTTAACTGTGCAGGGACACGATGAAATCCTGCAGCCAAGGTGGGAAATGAACTTCATCTTGCAGAATGATGAGTTTGTGGAGATGATGAAAATCAAGAAAGTAGCTGAGTATGAAATGATCAGGAAAATTACCTGATTTCTCCCCCTAAACACTAGAGTATAGGGAAGGATCTCTCTTTCAACCTTTTCTGGCATGAAAAAAATTCTCTGCTCCTTACCTGAAGCCTTGCATCTCTAAGGGCAAGAAGTAAGGAGGACAGCTATCACTGTAGCTACCACTACCACTCCTGACCTCTCTCTCTCTTGCTATAGATATGCATATTCTGTTAGACTTTAACAAGTTTATAGCTCTATGAAAAGAAAAGACAATCCTTAACTGTAAGTAGTTATGAATAAGCGGATTTCCCCTGACACTAGTAATTGGTGGTATGATTGTAATGCACTCAAGTCTCATTTCCACTTTTTAGAATGTGTGTCTCCTCTCAAAACTCAGCTCAAGTGTCCCATCCTGTAAAGAGCCCTTTCCTGGTGCCTTTCCTAACTGGCATTGTCTTCTGCCTCTCCCAAATTACTTTGAATTTATTGTTAATATATTTTGTTTCTGCATGTGAGTATGCATGTTATTTCTCCAAACAAAAATGTAACATCCCTTACCCTTTGATCCAGCAATACCACTTCTAGGGCTGTATTCTAAAGAGATCATAAAAACAGGAAAAGGACCCACATGTACAAAAATATTTAAGGCAGCTCTTTTTGTGGTGGCCAAGAACTGGAAATTGAGGGGATGCCTATCAATAGAGGAATGGCTAAACAAGTTGTGGTATGTGAATATAATGGAATATTGTTGTTCCATAAGAAATGGTGAGCAGGTTGATTTCAGAAAAACCTGGAAAGACTTATATGAACTGATGCTGAGTGAAGTGAGCAGAACCAGAAGAACACTGTACACAGTAACAGCAACATTGTGTGATGGCTAACTTTGATAGACTTAATTCATTTCAGAAATGCATGTATCAAAGGCAAAGACATGATGGAAAATTCTATCCACATACAGAGAAAGAACTTTGGAGGCTGAATGCTGATGGAAGCATATTATTTGCTCTCTCTTTTTGTTATTTTGTTTTGTTTCTTTTTTCTCATGCTTCCACCCATTGGTTCTAATTTTTCTTTATAACATGACTAATGTGAAAATATGTTTAATATAAATGTATTTTAAAACTTATGTCAGATTGTATGTCATCTTGGGGAGAGGGAAGGAGAGGAAGGGGAAGAAAATGTAAAACTCAAAATCTTATGGATGTGAATGTTGAAAACTAAAAATATAAAAAACATTTAAAAATTTAGAAATTAAAAAAAACCCATAAGATCCTTGAAGGCAGGAATGATTTTGCTTTGAACTTTGTATCCTCACAACATGCAGGTTTCTGAAACAAAGTAGGCATTGTTTAACTAATGCTTTTTTATTGAACGATTGCATTGATGGATAGAAGTTGATCTTTGGATGTTTGTGATTGAGTGTATTGAAAGTGAAACTTGAGGGTGAGGGGGACTCAGAGGTTAAGGAAGTGGAGAAAAGGCATTAGTTAATGAAGCTAGGTAGAAGTAGAGAGGACATTACTTATTGTAAGTCAATGTATTTATTCCCTAGTAGATAAATACTCAAAAGATATGAATAAGCAATTGTCAGAGGAAACAATAGCCTTTTAAAAAACTCTCCAAAATAACTAATAATTAGAGAAATGCAAATTAATACAACTCTGAGATATCGCCTCACATTAATCTGGTTGGCAAAACTGACAAAAAACGGAAAATAATAAATGCTAGAGGGACTGTGGGAAAACAGTATCAAATTACTTTCTAGAATGGGTGGATCACTTTACAGCTCTCCCCCAAATATCAAACTGTGCATACTTTTAAACATATAATAACAACAAATAGTATGGTAAAGACTTAGGAACCTTTGAATGACTTAGAAACTCTGATCAATACAGTGACCAACCACAATTCCAGAAGACTTCTAATGAAATGCTACCCATCTCCAAACAGGGAGGTGATGGACTCAGGATGCAGATGGAGACATAATTTTTTGTGATGTAAATGCAGGAATTCTATACGTGTTTGTAAGGAGGGTTTCATTTTTCCTGCTTTCTCAGTGTAGGGAAAGGGATAGGGAGATGGGCAAGAGGGAAGGTAAATCTTTGCAAAAATAAAATGAAATTTAATTTTAAAAATAAACTCTGTCCTGGTCACATGAGAACAAAAGTGGTAAGTGTACATTCTAGAGAGACAACATGACATAATGGACAGTTAATTAGTCTCAGAACAGGGACTATAACTAGGTTCCAGTTCTGTCTCTAACACATACTGAATGCATCTGCATGACTCTAGGCAAGTCATTTTATCTGAAGGCATATTGCTGTAGGCAATCCTCCAAGACTGTAAGTTGTCCTAAAGGTGCTGAATTTTATGGGTAGAGGGAATTTCTTCATTTAAAAATTCTCTGTGCAGTAAATTAGGTGGCAGAACATACTAGACCTGGAGTCAAGAAGACTCATGTTCTTGAATTCAAATCCAGTTTCAGATACTTACTAGCTGTGTGACCCTGGATAAATCATTTAACCTCTGTCTGCCTCAGTTTCATTAACTATAAAATGCAGATAATAATAACAATTAGCTGCCCCAAAAGGAATATTATTATACACCATTGTTTTCCTTCACAGAATACATACCAGAGGACAATAACAGAACTTACTTCCCAGGGTTGTTGTGAGAATCAAATGAGATAACATTTTTAAAGCATTTAGCACAATGGAGGCACTTGTTTCCTTTCTTTCTCCCTATATTATTTCTTAATATTATATGGCTTTATTTGGCTGTGGGTCTCCAAGTAAATATAAGGCACATTTCAGATCTTTTGGAGGGATCCCTAGAGGGTATGGAATGCTTCTGGGGTAAGTTCCCACTTACAGAGCTGAGAAGTTATTGAGAATCAAGGCAATGAGCAGAGACAGGTTACTCTGGCGGGCGCCTGGTCAGCAAGATCACATGTATGTTGCGACGTATTGCCAGGACTCATGGAATATTGAGATCAAAGCCCTGGCAGACATAGATATGTATGTGACTGGCACAGTTCTGATGCCCCATCATCTTTGTGTGGGAAAAGAGATCAGTCCAGAAGAGGAGGAACAAGAAGGAAAAAGGATTTCAGACTGAGAACATCTTAAGTTCATAATTTTATAAAAAGACTAAGAGAGTAATTGAACCTGAGAGTATGTGTAAGTGAATCAGTTTTGGAGTATATTAAATACTACCTTAGAAACTTATTCAGTAATCATAGAAAGGACCATTCCTAAAGGGCTAATAAGATCTACCTTAATATGCAATTTTAGAATACCATGTTCCCTTAGATACAAAATAGAAATAGAAAAATATACCTTAAAGATGTCAAACAGATCTAGAAGACTGAGGGGAAAATGTCTTTAATTGTTAAGAAATAGGCAGAATAATTTTAAATGGCCGTGCTTCTCGTAAGTCTGAATATAGACCCGAGAATGAAGATGATATGGACCTAAAAGTCAAAATATGATGAGAATCCAAGTTGTTGCATCCTGTATTGGCAGAAACTCACAGAGGGCACACCCAGAGAAAAAGATCCAGTAATAAATACTGTAATTCAAATAAGGGTTGAATGGCAAAAAATAGACTTAATTTCCAGAACTGTTTAATCAAAAAGGCTAAAACCATTTCCCCAGTAGTCTAAAGGAAAAAAAGTGTTGGTGTAACACATCAAAGATAAACTTTGTCCATTTGATCTAATGCCAATGGAGTTTCTAGAAGGTGGCTCCAGGACAACATAGTGAGGGGTCTTAAAGTCAATTACAAAGGGAGCCTATGCTTGACAAAAAAGTATTTCGGGGATTAACTTTGCTATAGTGAAAGAAGAAGCAGATTAAGATAGTGTGGAGGAAGTTGAACAGAATCCAAGTTTCCTAGGGGATAAGGTAAATTCAGTTATTAACTTGTAATGGATGGCTATAAATCCATTCCCTGTAGGAAAGCTTATAGTCCAATCCAGGGAAAAAACAAAAATAAAAATAAAAATAAAAATCTCCAAGATGAGATTTCCTCTTTTAAAGGTGAACATTTTATATATTCATTCATAGATCTTTTAAAAATTATCAAATGTAGCTTTCCAAATACTGGAAATTCACAAATTCTATAGCAGTCTATAAACAGTAACAACAAAAGAACTCCAAGGGATAGTGACACTTGTTTTTAGCCTCATTATTGGAAGGGGTCACCCGGAGACAACTTAGAACCAAGGTTAGCCATTATAACCTTCTACTATACTGTACCAATTTTTTTCCTGAGGTTTTGTAACTAAATCTCACTACATTTAAATGACAAGAGACCAACGATGAGCTCCCAGTATCGTCTTGTGTGAACAAAACCCATTTTGATAAGTTCTCATAGGAAAGTTGAACATTCACCTTTAGTTCATATATTTCATATTAATGCTGTCTTAATCATCTACTCTTTAAGATATTACCTAAACAGGGCAAGTCACCAGTGATTAGAAAATCAGTCATTCCTGTAAATATCATCCAAAAAGCATCTGTTTAACAAATGGGCATTCTAAAAAGAGGGTGCCCTTCTTTAATGAACTTTTCCCTTTGAACTAACAAAAAATGAGAACTTTCACATATTTTTATTTGAGTCTTCAAACTTAATATCCTGAACCTAGACTGTGATTAGTAATGCAGTCAATAATGGTGGTTGCAGACCATAAGTTTCTGTGAGAATAAGTTCTGACCCACTGCTTCAGAAAAATAGGCTTATTAAGAAATTGGGACTAAAATAGCTTTCCCACACACATTCAGACGAACTTTCTAAGCATAAGTGTTGGGAGACTGTTGGAATGTGTTACCAAGGGAGGCTGAAGGAAAGTGATAGCAAACGATCTCTCTGGAATGGTTTGAATGCAATCCTCCAGTGACTGGATGGCCTCTCCATGGACTTCATCATCTTAACATTTTATTTGGTGATTTCTGTGGGTTAGGGGTATGTTAACTCCATAAGTCCACACTTCACTGAACCCAAATTTTAAATAACTATATTAGAAAACACCGAACAACAACCATTTACCCAAGTGTGAATGCATTCATCTGGTTGATTGACATTTCAGTCTATTTCACAAAATGTTTCATAGTCTGTAGTTTTAGAATTAGAAGGGATTTTAGATTTTATTCAGACCAATCCTCTTATTGAAGAGGAAATGAGATACAAAAGTAGCTGGTAGGTAATCTTGGAGGGGAAGCTCAGAGGCCTGAGAAAGTTCAGCTCAACTAGGAGCTATGATAAAGGAGCTAAAGCTCTGGTAGACACTACCAAGTTGGAGAAACACTGAGTTGGAGCCCAGTAATTGAATGTAAGCTGCCCTCTTTGTCTTTCTTCTTAGGTGTGAATACTACTTAACTAGCTTTGATGGGGGCCTTCAGATGCTTGTTTTATGGTTAATAAGAATAAAGGAGTCTTTGCAAATGTTTTACACGCAAAAACCCAAATTTCTAGGCTGACTGAGGTATCCTGAATGCATGATACTTTACTATGATAGAAACAAGTATATTCCAAAATGAAATCAGACCGTCAGTAATCTTTAGTAGTATTCTCGGTAAGAATAGTAAATGTAATCCTTTCCCAGAATGTGTGTCAAGGTAACAACCACAGAGATTCTGATACTTTCCCTTCATTCCATTGAAATCATGAAGTTTGTGTGTTTCCAGGATGGTTTGAAGAGGATTCTGGGAAAGAGACAATAGTGGAATAAGTAGGTTGCTGAGACCCAGAAGTGAAACAGTTAGGTTGATTCCATCTTGAGGCCATGTGGAGCTTTGAAGAGTCAGGCACTTAGCATCATATCTATGCTTTTCTGCTTTCCTCTTCAAAGGCTGTGAAAGGAGTAGGTCTCACCAGCACAGCAGGAGTCTGCCTGGTTAACAACGAAGTTGGGTCTGTATAAGAATGACTCAAAAGAGCCCCCTGTTGAATTAAAGACATATCCTTCCTCCCCCTGGCTTTGAGCTGGGGAGGCAGGGCCAGTCTTAATTGAAACACTGCTCCTGAGTTTGTTTTCCATTTCTTTTCTGTGAGTAGAAGGCATCAACATGGGAAATTCCCTGGTTTCTGTGGGGCCTGGTTGTGCCCAGTCAGCATATATCCACAGGAATCCCCACCCCCTTTGACTTCTATCCCTTCCTTTCAAATTATTTATTCACACGTTATATAAAATGTTAGAGGCCAATAACATTTGTTTGTATGTAGGTATATAGGTAATAGAAATTAGAAGCCCACACAATCTTGATAATGCAGAACTCATCGAGTCCCTCAAGCAGAGGCAGGAACCTGGCCCAGGAGGGTTTAGGGGAGATAAAATGGGGAAGTGACCACTGAGCCCTGGTCTCTCCCCCAGAACTCTCAAACGTGATAGTGCTGGCTGTTACTGTTTCCTAAGTCAGTCTGAGGTGATGAGCAGGAGAAAGAAAAGCAGAAGTTAATTATCTTAATCAGGTTATATTCCCCTAAACTAGTAACATTATTGTTTATGAGTCAAAAGCTCAGATTTGAGAGAGGACTTCCTGTTTTAATTTCTTCCCTTCTATCCTCTCTCCATAGCCATTGCTACACCTCAGTCTAAAATAGTAGCCTGTTACATACATGCTACATAGTGTAACACTTACTGCACGTGTGGGGGAATCTAAACTACATTAAAATACAAACAACCTCAATCTATTGCTGATTTTGCGATAGGTAGTAGAATATATTTGAGATGATGGTGTGACAGTATGGATACTTCCCCAAGGTTGGACATTTGAGAAAATGTCGGAAATCCTTTGAGAAAGAACACTGAACCAGTTTTTCCCCATAGATATTTTTATTCTAATTGATTACAAGTCTTGCTTGAGCATAAGTTTTGTAGTTTTTATATGCAAAAATATTTTTCCTTGATATTGCAGAAATTTTTCACATAAAAACAGTTGTCCTTGACTTAAGACTTCAATGCAGCTGGAATTTTTCATTGCAATTTTTTTTTTAAAGCATGGTTACTCAACTGTCTAGGAAGGAGTTAAAATAAAAACAAATTTTAGAGTTGGAAAAGTACCTTAGAAATCACTTGATCTAGTTCTGTCATGTTATGAATAAGGAAACTAAACAACAGAGGGATTGTAATTTGCCCAAGATTTCTAAGCCTCTGGCAAAAGTGGGAGCAAAATCTAGGTTTGGTGCTCAATGAATGAAATGGATTTGAAATTGATGCTATAGCTTTCTTCAAGACACTGAGGCAGAATACCTTTTGATCCAGCAATACCACTACTAGATCTTATGCCAGAGATCATAAAAAGGGAAAGAGACCCACACGTAGAAAAATATTGATAGTAGCTCTTTTTGTGATGGCAAAGAATTGGAAATTGAGGAGATCCCCATCAATTGAGGAATGGTTGAACAAGTTGTGGTGTACGAGTGTAATGGAATATTATTGTTCTATAAGAAATGATGAGCAGGCAGATTCTAGAAAAACCTGGAAAGACTCACATGAATTGATACCGAATAAAGTAAGCAGAACCAGAAGAACATTGTACACAGTAGCAACAAAACTATGTGATGACCAACTCTGACAGACTTAGTTTTTCTCAGCAATACAATGTTCTAAGACAATTTCAAAAGATGCAAGATGGAATATGCTATACATAGCCAGAGAAAGAACTATGGAGTCTGAATGCAGATCAAAGCACAATATTTTCTCTTTTTTTTTCTTTCTTGTGGTTTTTTCCCTTTTCTGATTCTTCTTTCCCAACATGACTAATGTGGAAATACATTTAATATGATTGAACATGTGTAGCCTATGTCAGATTGCATGCTATCTTGGGGAAAGGGGTGGGGAGGGAAAAAAATTAGAACTCGAAATTTTATAAAAGTGAATGTTGGAAACTATTTTTACATGGAATTGGAAAAAATAAAATACTATTAAGGAAAATTTTAAAAAAACAAAAAAGGAAACTGAGATGGAGGAATAGAGCTCAGTAGCAAAACTCACCTTCCTTGGATGAGAACCATTCCCTCTAACATTTCATTGCTGTAGTGCTTTCAACACCAATTGGTCTCAGTGACAAAAACTTAATGTATGAATAAGTGCTAAGGGTATTTAAAATAAGATACAAATCACTGTGGGGGTGGAGTTAGTCAAGGAATGCTCAGTTCCAAGTTATTTCTTTGGAGGACATTCCATGTAGTAGAAAAGGATGAGGACTGAGCCTCAACAGCTCTTAATTCATGTGAGTTTTGTCCTAAAGATCAGGACTGCAGCAAAATGGCTTCCTGTGAGGTCCTTTGAAAAGTTTGTGTAAACTTTGTGACAGTGATTCTATCCTAACACTACCAGCTGGGTACATTCTTGTGGGATTTATACTCTTGGCTTGTAGATGAAAAACCGCCTTTCTCCATCCCTCTTAATGTTAGTACCTCCCCTTGGAGATGATTTCCAGTTTATCCTGTTTATATATAGTTGTTTGCTTGTTGTTTTTCCCATTAGACTTTGAATTCCTCATTAGTGGGAAGTAGGGGTTTTTTTGTTTGTTTTGTCTCTTTTGGTTTTTTTGCCTTTCTTTGTATCTCCACATAGTGCCTGTCACATAGAAGGTATATAATAAATGCTTGTTGACTTGACCTGATTTGTAAACTCCTATTTAAGAAACCTGGGATAATGTATGCTGGTTTCTCTCCCCACCTCCCCTCCAATTATACTGAGAGAGACTTTCTGATCATGTATATTAGGGTTGGTCTCTCACTGACCTAATCACCAAAAAAGGAGGGGAAGGCTAGACAAGAAAGTGTTAAACTAACTAAAATGTAGTCATGGTTAGACCCCTTAAGAATTAGTCCCTTGAGTGAATCAAAGTGGGTGCAACCTGTTAGGATGAAGAATGATAGACCACATATCAAGGAGAACTTTTAAAGGTAAATTCATTGCATTCAGAATTCAGACTCAGAAGAACTAATTGGAGGAACAGAAGAAGCATGAAACTGCAGCCAGCTATAAGATGTCATGTGGAGTTGAGAGTGGAAATATCAGGCAAAGGCAGTAATCTAATGGCTGTGTGAAGGAGGCTTAGTGGGTTCAACAACATGTGCATCAGGACAGAAGTCATGTTCCTGAAACATTCTTCACTATCCATGCAATAGACCCAACAGTGGTAATTTTACATCTCTTCAATCTCCTTGAACATTTTTCTTCCAGCCATGATGTGTGTGTGTATGCGTGTGTGTGTGTGTGTGTGTGTGTGTGTGTGTGTGTGTGTGTGTGTGTGTAGGGATAGAGGGGTTTGTTTACCTTTCATTTCTATAATTTGTTGAGAGTCTTTCTTTATAGGTATTTCATGGGCTGTGAGGGAAGAGCTAAAGTATGTACATCTTTCTACTTTGCCATCTTGGCTCTGCACCCCCCCCCCCAAACGGCTATTTTTTTCAAGGATTTCTGTCATATTTTTTCCATCATTTTAATAAAACTTTCTCTGCTTGGATTCTACTTCCTGTAATGAAACCTTTCCATCATTTTTTTCCACTATTAATGCTTCCCTCTTCAAATATTTCTAGAGCTCATTGCCCGATCTCTCCTTCAATCACTTTATTCTCTACCCCATATTATATTCACCTAGAATTATGTGGCACAACTGACCCTACTCCCATTAAAATATTAGTTCCTTGAGAGCAGGAGCTTCTTCATTTTCATCTCTATATCCCCAGCACACTGTCATGCACATAGTAGGAGCTTGATAAACATTTGTAGAATGGGATTTAATTTTATAAAACTTGAATTACATTTATTGTAGTGCTACAGAGCACGGTGTCCCTGACCCTAACTATGCAATGCCCAGATGAGTTTCCCTGGCATAAATGCTCTTTCTCCCTCTAGGGGATAGTGTCAAAGGACCTGTACTTCCCTTCATCTTTTTGTTAGTTATGAAACCCCATCCAGAGAAAGGTTTCTGGAAAAAAAAATCTCAGGGTCAGATCTGTATCTATTTCCTCTTTGGAGATATTTCTCCCTTCAGTTACTTCCTCCCAACTATATTCCCTATCAGTCAAACCCCCAACCATAAATTTCTGGTGGTTACCATTATGTATAAAGACAAAATAAGAAGTCAAGTAATTAGCCGGGAAAATGCCCAAGAAAGGGAAAAAAATAAGATGATAGGAGGTTACTTTCTTTGTGAACAGCTATTTCCTTCCATCCATTTGGATGAGGAAGAACAGGATACTGTCAGAGGACAATGAGGAGAAGAAGGCTTTAGAAAGCAGAATTAGCCTGATGGAAAAGGAGGTTCAAAACACACTGAAGAAAAGAGTTCTTTAAAAATGAGAGTGGAGTTCAGGGAAGCTAATGACTATATGATAACCAAGAAGTTGCAAAACAAAACCAAAGGAATGAAAAAATAGAAGATAATGTGAAATATCTCATTGGAAAAACAACTGATCTGGAAAATAGATCCAGGAGAGACAATTTAAAAATTATGGGACTACCTGAAAGACATGATCAAAAAAAGAACCTAGACATTATCTTTCATGAAATTCTCAAGGAAAGCTATCCTGATGTTCTAGAACCAAAGAGTAAAATAAATATTGAAAGATTCCACAGATTACCTTCTGAAAGAGATCCAAAAAGAGAAACTCCTAGGAATATTGTGGCCAAATTTCAGAATTCCCAGGTCAAGCAGCTAGCAAGAAACAATTTGAGTATTGTGGAAATACAATCAGAATAATACAAGATCTAGCAGCTTCAACATTAAGGGATCGAAGGGTGTGTAATAGGATATTCCAGAAGTCAAAGGAACTAGGACTCAAACCAAGAATCACCTACCCGGCAAAACTGAGTATAATACTTCAGGGGAAAAATGGTCATTCAGTGAAATAGAGGACTTTCAAGCATTCTTGATGAAAAGACCAGAACTCAAGAGAAAATTTGACTTTCAAACACAAGAATCAAGAGAAGCATGAAAAGGTAAACAGGAAAGAGAAATCATAAATGACTTTTTAAAGCTGAACTGTTTACATTCCTATATGCATAGATATGTGTAATTCTTGAGACTTTTCTCAGTATTTGGGTAGGTGGAGGGATTACACACACACACACACACACGCACACACACAGAGCACAGGTTGAGTTGAATCAGAAGGAATTATATCTATAAAAATAAAATTAAGAGTTGAGAGAGGAATATATTGACAGCAGAAAGGGAGAAATGGAATGGGGCAAACTATCACTCATAAGAGAGATAAGAAAAATCTTTTTCAATGGAGGAAAAAAGGGAGGAGGTGAGAGGGGAAAAGTGAAACTTACTCTCTTCATATATGGTTTAAGGAGGGAATGACCTGCTCACTCAATTTGGTATGAAAATCTAGCTTATGCTACAGGAAAGTAGGGGAGAAGGGGACAAGTAGGGTGAGAGGGATGATAGAGGGAAAATGGGAAAAGGGAGTAATTAGAAGGGCAAGGTCAAATGAGAAAATAGTACAAATGGAGGACAGGGTAGGATGGAGGGAAATATAGTTAGTCTTACATAACATGGCTATTATGGAAGTCTTTTGCAAAATGACACATATAAAGCCAGTATTGAATTGCTTGCCTTCTCATTGGGGTTGGGTAGGGAAGGAGGAAAGGGGAGAAGTTGGAATTCAAAGTATTAGAAAAGAATGTTGAGAATTGTTATTGCATATAACTGCGAAATAAGAAATACAGGTAATGGAGTATAGAAATCTATCTTGCTCTTCAAGAAAAGAGAGAAGATGGGGATAAGGAAAGGGTGGGGTGTGATAGAAGGGAGGGCACATTGAGGGAAGGGGTAATAAGAACACAAGGTGGGGAAGGAGCCAAGATGGTGGAGTAGAAAGACTCATGTATGCTAGCTCCGAATCCACAGCCCATAAATTTCCTGTAAAAAGAACTCCCCACAAGTTCTGGAGTACTGTAAGCTGCGCACCAATGCAGTGCAAGAGATTTCCATTCCAGAGAGCCCTGGAAAGCCGTCCATAGGGGTCCTTCACGCTCCGGACACGGAGCCCAGCCCTGCGCTGCCCTGGCCACGAGGCCCCAGAGGAGCAGATCTGAGCAGGCTGCAGGGACGGAATTTCTGGTGGCCGCGAAGGTGCCTCCACCCACAGGCACTCCAGGTCAGTGAGAGAGACTTCTGGGCTAGCCGAGAGGGGAGCAGGGTGTCTCCGTGGCTCGGGCCCCCTCAGGAGGCAGCGGCAGAGGCAGCGGCAGAGGCAGCAGTGCCCAGACTCTCCTGGAGCAGCCGCAGGAGCTCAGGGCCATTACTGAAGGTCTCTGCATAAACCCCCTGAGGAAACTGAGCCTGGGAGGTGGCCCTGCCCCCACCCCAGCACCAGAACTTAAGCTTACATTGAATAGCAGCTGCTCCCACCACGGAAAGCCCTGAGGCTGGGAAGCAGCATTTGAATCTCAGACCCCAAGCATTAGCTGGGCGAATCTAGGCAGGGGTGGAGAGGAATCTCAGAAGTAAAGTAACTGGCTGGGAAAATGCCCAGAAAAAGGAAGCAAAATAAGACCATAGACAGCTACTTTATTGGGGAAGAGATGTTCCTTCCTCCTTACATTTCTTATGAGGAAGTACAATGCTTGCCATCAGGGAAAAATATGGAGGTCGGGGCCTCTGTATCCCAGACATCCAAGGTGGATGTCCGGTGGGCTCAGGGCATGGAAGAGCTCAAAAAGGATTTTGAAAATCAAGTTAGACAGGTGGAGGAAACACTGGGAAGAGAAATGAGAGAGATGCAAGAAAAGCATGAAAAACGGGTCAATATCCTGCTAAAGGAGACCTAAAAAAATGCTGAAGAAAATAACACCTTGAAAAATAGGTTAACTCAATTGGCAAAAGAGGTTCCAAAAGCCAATGAGGAGAAGAATGCTTTCAAAAGCAAAATTAGCCAAATGGAAAAAGAGGTTCAAAAGCTCACTGAAGAAAATAGTTCTCTCAAGATTAGAATGGAACAGATGGAGTCTAATGACTTTCTGAGAAACCAAGAAATCACCAAACAAAACCAAAAGAATGAAAAAATGGAAGAGAATGTGAAATATCTCATGGGAAAAACAACTGACCTGGAAAATAGATCCAGGAGAGACAATTTAAAAATTATGGGACTACCTGAAAGTCATGATCAAAAAAAGAGCCTAGACATCATCTTCCATGAAATTATCAAGGAAAACTGCCCTGACATTCTACAACCAGAGGGCAAAATAAATATTGAAGAAATCCATCGATCACCTCCTGAAAGAGATCCAAAAAGAGAAACTTCTAGGAACATTGTGGCCAAATTCCAGAGTTCCCAGGTTAAGGAGAAAATATTGCAAGCAGCTAGAAAGAAACAATTCCAGTATTGTGGAAATACAATCAGGATAACACAAGATCTAGCAGCTTCTACATTAAGGGATTGAAGGGAGTGGAATAGGATATTCCAGAAGTCAAAGGAACTAGGACTCAAACCAAGAATCACCTACCCAGCAAAAGTGAGTATAATACTTCAGGGGAAAATATGGTCTTTCAATGAAACAGGATTTTCAAGCATTCTTGATGAAAAGACCAGAGCTGAAAAGAAAATTTGACTTTCAAACATAAGAATGAGAAGAAGCATGAAAAAGTAAACAGCGAAGAGAACTCATAAGAGACTTACCAAAGGTGAACTGTTTACATTCCTACATGGAAAGACAATATTTGTAAGTCTTAAAACGTTTCAGTATTTGTGTAGTTGGTGGGACCACACACAGACGTACACACACACACACGCACGCACACACAGAGACAGAGAGCACAGAGTGAATTGAATAGGATGGGACCATATCTTAAAAGAAATTAAGGTAAATGGTGAGAGAGAAATGTAGTGGGAGGAGAGAGGGTGAAATGGAATGGGGTAAATTATATCTCATTCAAGAGGCAAACAGGAGACTTTTTAGTGGAGGGAAAAAGAGGAGAGCTGAGAAAAAAAACATGAAGTTACCCTCATCACATCCGACTAAAAGAAGGAGTAAAATGCACACTCATTTTGGTATGAAAACCTATCTTACAATACAGGAAAGTGGGGGAGAAGGAGATAAGCAGGGAGGGAAGGATGATGGAAAGGAGGGCAATGGGAGAAGGGAGCAATTTGAAGTCAACACTCGGGGAGGGACAGGATCATAAGACAGAATAGAAACAATGGGGGGCAGAATAGGATGGAGGGAAATACAGTTAGTCTTACACAACACGGCTATCATGGAAGTCATTTGCAAAACTACACAGATATGGCTTATATTGAATTGCCTGCCTTCCCAAAGGGAATGGGTGGGGAGGGAGGGATGGGGAGAATTTGGAACTCAAAGTTTTAGGAACAACTGTTGAGTATTGTTCTTGCTACTAGGAAATAAGAAATACAGTTAATGGGGAATAGAAAGTCATCTGTCCCTACAGGACAAAAGAGAAGATGGGGACAAGAGAAGGGAGGGATGATAGAAGAGAGGGCAGATTGGTAATAGGGAAAATTAGAATGCTCGGTGTACTGGGGTGGGAGGAGAACCCAAAATTTTGTGAAAATGAATGTAAAAAGTTAAATAAATAAATTTATATTTAAAAAAAAAGAAAAAAAGAAAATTAGCAACTAATGGAGCATGTCCAGGAGATATGTTTCATACAACTTAGCATCATCATTATCTAATGCTGCTTTTTTGATGTGAGATTACCACAGACAAATGATTTCTAGCACTCCATACAGTGAGTGCAAAACAATACACACTGCATTTATAATGCCAGGGCAATATCACACTGCAATTAAAAAAGAAAAGCTCAAAATAAAAAAAAAAAAAATCAAAAACTGAAAAGAAAAAAAAGAATGCCAGGTGTTAGCGATGGGGGAGGGGAGAGATGGGGAGAAAAATTGAAACTCAAAATTTTGTGCAAATGAAGGTCGAAATCTAAAATAAATAAATAAAACTATAAAAAATTAAAAAAAAAGAAGAAAGAACCATTTTCCCAAAAGGTAAACTACATTTCCAAGTATGAGGATTCCTCTGGTGCAGACTCCTGAACAAGGAAATCCAATTCACTTGCATGTTGTGGCATCACCTCCCTGATGCCTTGATCTTCTTCTTGAATGAAGGACAAGCAGCAGCAACTTCAACAAGTCTGGCCTGAGCGGCTACTATCCTTTGGCTTGTTTCCTGCATCTCAAATGGAAGGGAGTGACCTGGGAGGGGAAGCTAAGACTCCTCTCTCTCAATTTCTGCTGCATCTTGACATCCATAGCAGGACCACTTAGTCCGACCAGTTTGGGGCAAACTTCTAAAACAGAGGTTCTTAGCCTTGGATCCGTGAACTGGCTTTTGTTTTGGCTTTAAAAAATATTTTGATAACTATATTCAAACATAATTGGTTTCATTTATAATCATATATATATGGACATATATTTATAATTTTAGTATTTTGTCTATTTTTTGGTCATCCTATATATTTTGTTTTATGATTTTAAAAATATTATTTGGAGAAAGGGGTCCATAAGACTGCCAAAGGGGTCCATGATACAAGAAAAGTTAAAGACCTCTGCTCTAGAGTCTTCCAAAGTTTTAATTAATCAATTGGCAGTTCAGTCCCCATTTTATTAAACACTTACTGTATGCCAGGGACTGTGTTAAGTGCTAGAGACACAAAGAAAAGGTGACTCCTAGGTGTAAGATGAACATCAGACTCACAGTGTTCTTTTCCTTGATGATATACTTCCTCACTAAAGGTACTTTTTCTCTTTTCCCTTCAATATCTTACCTACCATTCCCAATGATCACTATCACTGTGCATAATCTTTGAACCAGGAACACTTTATTTTCTTTTGTAAAAAATAGTGATCCTTTAAAAAAATCATAGAAAAGTAATTTTATAATTCATTCCATGTCCCCTGGTTGTTTTGGGAACAAGACACTGCATCTCTCAGCTCTGGGCATTTTCTCTGACTGTCCATGCCTGAAACACATTCTCTCATACTATTAACCCCTCTGGCTTCCTTTAGGTCCCAACTGATGGAGTCCTAATAGAGCTGCCCCCAGCCCTAGTATTCTAACTTCTTTACAGACCCACTGTATCCACCAACCACTCCCTAGCTTCTCCCGCTCCCCATCAAAGTCCTAGTTTTTTCATATATGCCTCACTGCTCACTAGAACAACAGGTGTGCCCCTGAAACTCATAGTTCTCAGAACCAGCAAGAGTGGGAATGCAGCCAATGTCTCTACCCAGTCCTGACCCCCAGATTCATTCCCATAGAAACAGGTATGTTCCTGTAGTCAATCACAATCACATCATCCATCTAACCCAACATAGGACCACAATACCTAACTATTTATCCTGACCAGGCAGGATCACGATAGCTAGCCATTTGGAGGGTATCATGACCAGAATGTTTAGCCACCATAGATGGGACCCCTCCTCCATTACCTAATCCTTTAACAAACTCCTCCTGCCTTTTTAATATTAATCATATTCCTATATTCTATGTAAATTTCTGTTATGTAATTGTATCTTTACCCTATAAAAATCTACCTTGCTTTCTCTGAGGTTGCTGATTCCTCTTGAAACTTAGCCTGCTTCATGGGAGGTGCCAAACTCAGTGGATGCTGTACTTGGATTGGAGGTAGCCTGATTCAGAATTCTTTGTGACAGTTCCACCCTGGCACATCATGAAACCTCAGTAGTTTTTGGCATCCCTGGGTCTAAACCTCAACATCAACAACATCCTGCCTTCTACAGGAATCCTTCCTCAATGCCTTTCGATTCCCGTGCCTTCCCTATGTAATTATTTCTTATTCATCCTGTACATAACTTGAGTTGTATATATTTGTTTGCATGTTGTCTTCCCCATTAGACTGTAAACTTCTTGCGGGCAAGTACTCTCTTTCTCCTGTTTTTGTATCCCTAGCATTTATCAGTGCCTGGCACATAGTAGGCACTTAATAAATATTTATTGATTTATTGTCTCTTTCCCTCCCCAATGCCATGGAAACTTCCTTTGGAACAAAGAAGAAATAGGTAAACAAAACCAAATCACAAAGTGATCATTTCTAACTCTAAATGCCATATTCTGTACACATGGACTTACTTTCACTTCTCTACCAAGGAGAAGAAAGTGAAGCACACTTCATTGGACTCAAACGAAAAGGGGA
Source organism: Bettongia penicillata ogilbyi (assembly GCA_023548195.1). NCBI lineage: Eukaryota > Metazoa > Chordata > Mammalia > Diprotodontia > Potoroidae > Bettongia > Bettongia penicillata. The sequence goes on along the minus strand of JAJHZJ010000779.1, from coordinate 1,448,420 downwards.
GAGGAAGGGGCAAATAACACAGCATCTGCTACACCCATAACTTTTGTTTTCTATTCAATTTCAAAACCCAATATTTTGGCTATAGTTTTGAAGTCAGGCCAAAGGGTCAGTTGGGTCAGTGGTAGCCATGGAAAGCTTATAATTTATAAAAAACAAAGCACTACAACAAAAATCAGCGGCTCTGTGAACACTAGACTTATTCAAAGCTCAAAATGGGTCAATCGGATCTGATTCCTTTGGATGGGAAGAAAGCACAGAGGGGATGGCTCTAATTCAATGACTCTCACTGTTGACTGGTAAAGAATTCTCATTGTTGATGCTGAAGTGTATTAGCTAGTAAATTTCATGTAGGTTCTGTATTGTTCCTAATTTTCTATGGTATTTATGAAAATTCTCATAGCATTGTTTAGGAAAAGTTCATGGATATTACTCTGTGGAATTTATGAAATGGGATGTGTATTGGTTGGGGTGCTAATCGTATTCTTATGACTTTCAGCTATTTGCATCTTCATTTAGGAAAATTTATTTAATTTTTTTCCCCTGAGAACTTTGTCTTTCTGCTCAGAAATCTTCATCTCTTTCTTGTGAAAAGAGATGCCAAGTCCTTTGAAATGTTCTTCCAATTGTATGTCTATACAAGCAGATGTTTGGAGTGATCATTTCCTGGATCTCAAGTGCTCAACATGTGCTACAAAGTCAAGTCTAGATTCCAGAGTACGCATTCACAGTAACAGGATGAGAGTATTTCAGTGACAGATATCATGATATGTTGTTGTTCATTGATTTCAGTCATAATTATGACAACATTTAGGGATTTCTTGGCAAAGATACTGGTCTGGTTTGCCACTTCCTTCTCCATCATTTTTTTCTTAATTAATTTTTAGTTCTCAGACCATTCACTTCCACAATATTTTGAGTTAAAAAATTTCTCTCCATCTCTCCACTCCTCCAGCCTCAAGACAGTGTACATTCTGATTACCCTTTCCCCAATCTGCCCTCCGTTCTGTCCCACCTCTCCCTTATCTCATCCCCATTCCCTCTATTTTCTTGTAGGGCAAGATAGATTTCTGTACCTCATTGCCTGCATGTCTTATTTCCCAGGTGTATGTAAAAACAATTTTTTAACATTCATTTTTAAAACTTTGATTTTCAACTTCTCTCCCTTCCTCTCTCCCCACCCATCACTCCTGAGAAGACATGCAAATTGATATACGTTATACACATGTAGTTATGCAAAACATTTCCATAACAGTCATGATGTGAAAGACTAACTATATTTCCCTCTATCTTATCCTGCCCCTCCATTAAATCTATTCTCTCTTTTGACCCTGTCCCTCCTCAAAAATATTTAATTGTCCCCTCCTCCCATTTGCCCTCCCTTCTATCATCTCCCACCCCTCACTTATCCCCTTCCACCCCTACTTTCTTGCAGTGTAAGATAGATTTTCATATCAAATTGAGTGTGCATATGTGATGAGATTAAGATTCACTCTTTACCTGTCACCTCCCTCCTCTTCCCATTTATTGTAAAAGCTTTTTCTTGATTCTTTTATGTGAGAGATAATTTACCCCATTCTATTTCTCCCTTGCTCCTCCCAATATATTCCTCTCTAATCTCTTAATTTTGTTTTTTATAATATCACTCCTTCCTATTCAACTCACCCTGTGTCCTCTGTCCATCTGCATATAATCTCTCCAAGTACCTGAACACTGAAAAAAGCCTGGAGTTACAAATACTGTTTTTCCATGTAGAAATGTAAACAGTTCAACTTTAGTAAGTCCCTTGTGATTTATTTTTCCTGCTTACCTTTTCATGCTTCTCTTGATTCTTGTATTTGAAAGTCAAATTTTCTGTTCAGTTCTGATCGTTTCATCAACAATTACTGAAAATCCTCTATTTCGTTGAATGACATTAGTTTCCCCTGAAGTATTATACTCAGTTTTGCTAGGTAAGTGATTCTTTGTTTTAATCCTAGTTCCTTTGACTTCTGGAATATCATATTTCAAGCCCTTTGATCCCTTAATGTAGAAGCTTCTAGATCTTGTGTAATTCTGATTGCATTCCACAATACTCAAATTGTTTCCTTCTGGCTACTTACAATATTTTCTTCTTGACCTGGGAGCTCTGGGATTTGGCTACAATATTCTGAGAAGTTTTCCTTTTGGGATCTCTTTCAGGAGGTGATCGATGGATTCTTTCAATATTTATTTTACCCTCTAGTTCTAGAATATCAGGGCAGTTTTCCTTGATAATTTCTTGAAAGATGATGCCCAGGCTCTGTTTTTGATCATGGCTTTCAGGCAGTCCAATAATTTTTTAAATTGTCTCTCCTGGATCTATTTTTCAGGTCAGTTGTTTGTCCAATGAGATATTTCACTTGTCTTTTATTTTTTTCATGCCTCTGGTTTGGCTTTCTAATTTCTTGATTTTTCATAATCATGAAAACTATTTTTCACAGCTCATTCTAATCTTTAAGGAATTATTTTCTTCAGTGAGCTTTAAGACCTTGTTTTCCATCTGGTCAATTCTACTTTCTTCTCATTGGATTTTTGGATCTCTTTTGCCATTTGGGTTAGTCTATTTTTTAAGATGTTATTTTCTTCAGAATTTTTGGGCCCCCTTTATCAAGTATTTGACTTATTTTTCATGATTTTCCAGTATCGCTCTCATTTCTTTTCCAAATTTTTGTTCTACTTCTCTGACTTGATTTCAAAATCCTTTTCAAAAATCCTTTTGAGCTCTTCCCTGACCTGAGGCCAATTCATGTTTTTCTTGGAGTCTTTGGATGGGGGAGTTTTGTTTTTCTTGTTTGTATATTTTAGTCTTCCTTGTCACCAAAGTAAGATTCTGTAGTCTGATTCTTTTTTTCGGGTTTTTGCTCATTTCCCCAACCATTTGCTTAACCTTTGAAGTTTGTCAAAGTAGTTGTCTGCTTCCAGTGGGGGTGGAGGAGTGTACTGTCACCTGCTTGATGCCCCTACAATCTGTGGTCCTAGAGCTTCAGAAATAGTCACTGCCTCTGCCCTTGCTGCTACTGCTGTCCCTGAGGCTGCAGGAGGCTCCTCCACCCCTTTACCACCCTAGGGCTAGGGCTGGACAACTCTACTCTCTCACACAAGTCCAACAGATTTTTCCACTAACCTTCCAATTTGTCCTTGGTGTTTTGGGGTTGTGAAGTCTGGAAACCACTACAGGTGCCTGAGATTCATTCCCACCCCCCAAGCCTGCTTAGATCCCATCTGCGCTGGTGTGGCTCATGCTGTACTGCACTCTGCTCCTATTACAGTGTGATAGACAGTTCTCATAGACCTTCAAGGTTGTCTTGGGCTGGAGATTTGCTTCACTCCATCATTCTGCGGGTTCTGCAGCTCCAGAATTTTTGTTTAGAGTCATTTTTTAACATGTATTTGACTAGGATTGGTGGGGAGAGCTCTAACAGGTCTCTGCTTCTATTCTGCCATCTTGGCTCCAGTACTCCAGCTTGTTTTACAGATGAGGAAACTGAGGAAAACAGGGTTAAGTGACTTGTTCAGGGTCACATAGCTAGTGTCTAAGGTCAGATTTGAATTCAGGTCTTTCTGACTCTAGAACTGGTGCTTTATCCACTGCTTTGCATCTTTGTGACCCCGTTTGGAGTTTTCTTGGCAAGGATACTGAAATGTTTTGTCACTCATTTTATAGATAAGGAATTGAGGGAAACAGAGTTTAGTGACTTTCCCAGGGTCATATGGCTAGGAAGTGTCTGAGGTTGAATTTGAGGTCATGAGGAGAAATCTTACTGATTCCAAGCCTCTGTCCATTTTGCTACCTGTAGAGTCAGGAAAACCTGAGTTCAAATTTGGCCTTAGAGACTTACTAATTTAGTGACCCTGGTAAGTTACTTAAACTCTGTCTCAGTTTCTTCATCTGTAAAATGTGGATAATAACAGCACTTTCATCCCCAGGCCTGTTGTGAAGATCCAATGAGATCATATTTATAAAAAAACTTTGCAAAATCTTAGAGAGCTTTTACCTAGCACGGAACAACAGGGCATTGACAATCAAGATAGCTTTGGGAAATATACCTCTTGCCAAATGCAGTCTCCCCTCACTTGGTTGACAGACCCTTCCCCAATTCCTATCTCCCCCCAACCTCAGGCAAATTTGTATTAGACTAAATTACAAGCTTCCCAAGGTGCTATTGCTTCTATACTGCTCTCTTGGATTTCCCATTGGCTATACCCAATCTGTGAAGGGTTGGGTTAGGGGAAGGCAATTGCCTGGATCACTCCAGTAGATCTAGGGACCAACATCCCATGGAGCAGTCAGTTAGCTAGCATTTGCTAAGCACATACTAGGTGCCAGATACTTCTGGGGACACAAAGAAAGTTAAAACAAGCAAAAAAATTAAAGAACCAGTTCCTGCTTTTAAGTAGTTGACATTCTAACATGAAGATTCTGACATGTATGTAACTAGCTGCACACAAGCCAACTTAACCTCAGTGTTGGCATATTCTAGCTTTTCCAGCAGTAACATCTAGATTTCTGCCACTTTCTCTCATTCCTCCAACTAAATTTTCCCCAGGTACCCGAATTTCTCTGCCTAATGAATCCTTAAGATGATATCCATTTCCCAAAGAGTTATTTAATTGTTTATATACTTTCAGGTACAATACCACCACTAGGTCTATTTCCAAAGATGATTAGAGGGAAAGGAAAAGAACCTATATGTTCTAAAATATTTATAGCAGCTCACTTTGTGGTGGCAAAGAACTGGAAATTGTGGGGATGCCCATCAATTGGGGAATGGCTGAATAAGTTCTGGTACCTAATCCTGATGAAATGCTAGTGTGCTATAAGAAACAATGAGCTCAATGATCTTAGAAAAACATGGGTAGACTTGCACTAAATAATGGAAAGCAAAATCTCAGAACCAAGGGAATGTTGTATGCAGTAACAGCAATATTATTTTTTCAATTTAATTTTTAATTTATGGAATAAAGCAAGCATTTCCATAATATAGTATAATAAAAAAGGATAATTGAACATGAAACTGCAAAACTATTTTGTGCAACTTTCTATTCCTCTTAAATATGTAATAAAGTTATCATGTAAATTTCTTTTTTCTCCTTTTTCCCTCCCCTCTCTTCTACCCTAGAGATGACAATATTGTTTTAAGAACAAGTTTGAGAAATCAGTGATTTTGACTATTATAAATATCCAAAATAACTTCACAGGACCTATGAAGACACTATCTGCATGCAGAGAAAGAAATAATTAAAAAGAAGTATGTATAGAATTATTTTGTGTAAATACATACACACACATACATACATACACACATACATACATACATATGTATATGAAGAGAGAGACATTTATGTCTAATGTAACCATCTTGGTTGGGGGGGTGAGAAGGAAAAAGAAAGGGAAAAAAAGAAATTTACAAGATAACTTTATATTTAAAAGTAATATGAAGTACGTAATAGATTTGCAGTTTCATGTGCAATTATCTTTATTTTACTATGCTATGAAAATAATTGTTTTATTCTATAAATTAAAAATTAAATAAATAATTTTTTTAAAAAAGGAACACACACACACACACACATACAATGATATGTGTGTTACTTCAATGTTTTACAGGACCAGGTAACTATACGTAGCATGGACTCCAAAGAAAGTCTGGGGGTTTTAGATGTTACTGACTTACTTTTCATTCATTAATTCAAAATATTATATGTGTTCTTCATTCTGCTAAAATTTCTATGCTATTTAAGGCAAGTTATTCCTGTGCTCTAGGCTTCAGGCTTCCCATGTGTGAACTGGATAGAAAGTGCTCTTACTTTCGAGAATTAGGATTATTCACAGAAATAATAAATTTAGGTCCTGAAGATTTCCTATGTACCTGGAAAAAAATCAGTAGATTAGCAGTAGAATTTATGATAATAAGAATAGTAGGAATAAATAGTCTGTCATAAATAAATTTTTATAGTATATCATATCTTCATAGTCATAAAAATATTTAAAAGGTATAGAGAATCTAAGCCCCTACTCTATTGCTATTTTTTTATTATACAAAGGCATTTGGCAGAATATGTTGACATACACCTGCAATACCTGCTCCTGGGGGAAGCTGAAGCTGGTGTATCCCTTGAGGTTTGAAGTTCTGAACAGTAGGGCTAAAACCTATTGGGTGTTAATACTGTTTGGCACTAATATGGGAAGTCCATAGGATTGGAGGGAATATTAGGTCATTGGATCCAGATGGCTCTGGAGGAGAAATGAACCTAGTGACCTTGCCCAGCCCTCCCTCACTCAAATCAAAGTCAAGTGCAAGTCATGTCATCATTTCTGTGATGGCATGTTCTTCTTTTTCAATGAAGGATGAACACAACAACAAGGAGAAGTGAACCAGCCCAGGTTAAAAAACAAAAACAAAGCAGATTAAAGTTTCCCTAAAGATCAGAATTGGAACTGGACCAGTAAGTGACTGCTGTACTTCTAATCCAGGCAGGATATGGAGATTCAGTTTCAGGAAAAATAAAAAAAGAAAGGAAGATGACCTTTGTTATGACATAATCTTAAGAGGAACAGAATATCTCTCATGTATGTGCTAAGGTTGTACAGGATACCTTGACAGAAGTAAGATACATGACAGGAAGACAAATGGGTACTTACCAAAGGTTTTTTTTTGATCATTATCATGGAAGTTGTTCTATGCAGAGGCCTCCAGATATGTGAGGATAATATTGTGCCAAATGCAGCAGGTCCCAGAATATAACCTGGTAGCCACTATAAGGAATGCAATGACTGAAGATAGATTGTCCTAACAGCTCATCCTGGAAAAACCAAATGGACTATTGACATGAAGTTGCTAGGCAAATCATTGAGTTAATCCCTTGGTTCATGTACTGTAGAGAAATTCTGAAGATGGACGATGAGCTAGACCTAGGTTCAGTATATTGAAAAGGGTGGGCTGGATGGCATTTGGGAAATCATGTTGTGCTTTTAACAATTCCGGAATACTTTTCAGGAACAAAACCACATCTTCTCTTTCTATATCTTGTATATGCCTAGTTGTTTGCATGTTATCTCCCCCATTAGATTGTTAAATTTTTTTGAGGAGAGGTATTTTTTTTAACCTTTTTCATTTTTCATTTTTAAAATTTCTATTTTTTTAATTAATTTTTTATTTTTAATGCTTTGTACAACTGCTTGTTGACTGACTGACCCAGATAATTCATTTTATCTAAGATTGCAGGGTAACAGCACAGACTTTCTAGAGCATTGCTCCCAAACCCAGCCAAATATCTGTAAAAAATGGCTCTAAACAAATTCTGGAGCACAGAACCCACAGAATGATGGAGTGAAGTAAATGTCCCACCCAAAATAGCCTGGAAGTTTTCTGGGAAGTGTCTATCACTCCACCCTGGGACAGGGCACAGTCCAGAATGGTCAGGGCTGGCACAGATAGTACCTGAGCAGGACTTGGGGAGACAGAATCTCTTGTACCTGTGGCAATTTCCAGAATTCAGAACCCCAAAACACTAAGGATAAATTGGAAGGTCAGTGGAAAAAGCTTGTGGGACCAGTGTGGGAGAATGGAATGATCTTGCCCCAGGGCCAGGGCAGCAGAAGGGGAATAGGATGGAGGAACCCACAGCAGCCACAGCAGCAGCAGGAACAGAGACAACAATTGTTTCTGGAGCTCTACACCCACAGATTGTGGGGTAATCCAGCAGCTGACAGTACACTCCCCACCCCCACTGGGAGCAGAGATCTACCTTGACAAAGAGCTCAAAAGTCAAGTAAATGGTTGGGGAAATGAGCAAAAATAAAAAAAAAAGAATCAAGACTATAGAATCTTACTTTGGTGGCAAGGAAAAGCAAAACATGCAAACAGAAGACAACAAAGTCAAAGATCCTCCATCCAAAACCTCCAAAAAAAATATGAATTGGTCTTAGGCCATGGAAGAGCTCAAAAAGGATTTTGAAAGTCAACTCAGAGAAGTAGAGCAAAGATTGGGAAAAGAAATGAGAGTGATGCTAGAAAATCTTGAAAAATGAGTCAACTGCTTGCTAAAGGGGATCCAAAAATGCTGAAGAAAATAACACCTTGAAAATAGACTAATCCAAATGGCAAAAGAGATCCAAAAAACTAATGAGGAGAAGAATGCCCTAAAAAGCAGAATTAAAGATTAGAATGGAGAAGGTGGAAGTTAATTACTTTATGAAAAAATCAAGAAATTAGAAAAGAAAACCAAAGGAATGAAAAAAGAGCAGACAACGTGAAATATCTCATTGGAAAAACAGCCAACCTGAAAAATAGATCCAGGAAAGACAATTTGAATATTATGATAAAAAAAGAACCTAGACATCATTTTCAAGAAATTGTCAGGGAAAATTGCCCTAATATTCTAGAACCAGAGGGGAAGATAAATATTGAAAGAATCCACCAATCACCTCCTAAAAGAGATCTCCAAAGGAAAACTCCCAGGAATATTGTAGTTAAATTTCAGAGCTTCCAGGTCAGGAAAAAAATACTGAAAGCAGCCAGAAACAAACAATTGGAGTACTGTGGAAATAACACAAAATCTAGTGGCTTCTATATTAAGGGATCAAAGGGCTTGGAATATGATATTCCAGAAGTCAAAGGAATTAGGATTAAACCAAGAATCACCTACCCAGCAAAACTGACTATAATACTTCAGGGGGAAAAAATGGTCATTCAATGAAATAGAGGACTTTTAAGTATTCTTGATGAAAAGACCTGATCTGAATAGAAAATTTGATTTTCAAACACCAGAATCAAAAGCAGCATGAAAAGGTAAATAGGAAAGAGAAATCATAAGGGACTTACTAAAGTTGAACTGTTTGCATTCCTACATGGAAAGATAATATTTTTAACTCTTGAAACTTTTCTCAGTATTTGAGTAGCTGGAGGGATTATATACATATAGACAGAGGACACAGGGTGAGTTGAATAGGAAGGGATGATATCTAAAAAGCAAAATTAAAGGGTGGGAGAGGAATATGTTGGGAGAAGAAAGGGAAAAATAGAATGGGAACAAATTATCTCTCACATAAAAGAGGCAACAAAAAAGCTTTTTCAATGGTAGAGAAGAGAGGGGAGATGAGAGGGGAGAGGCTTACTGTAATCACATTTAGCTTAAGGAGGGAATAACATATATACTCAATTTGCCATGAAACTCTATCTTACACTATAGAAAAGTAGGGGAGAAGGGGATGAGCAAGGGTTAAGGGAATGATAGGCGGAAGGGCAAATGGGAGGAGGGGGTAATTAGAAGTAAATACTTTTGAGGAGGAATAAGGTCAAAAGAAAGAAAAGAATTAATGGGGGGCATGATAGGTTGGAGGGAAATATAGCTAGTCTCCCACAACATGATTTTATGAAAGTCTTTTGCATAACTACACATGTGTAACATACATCAAATTACTTGCCTTCTCAGTGGAGATGGGTGGGGAGGGAGGAATGGAGAGAAGCTGGAACTCAAAGTTTTAAAAACAAATATTAAAAATTGTTTTTACATGCAACTGAGAAATAAGATATACAGGCAATGGGTATAGAAATCCATCTTGTCCTCCAAGAAAATATAAGGGATGGGGATAAGAGAAGGGAGGGGTATGATAGGGGAGGGCAGATTGGGGGAAAGGGTAATCAGAATGCACACTGTCTTGGGGTGAGTGGAGAGAAGATATGGGAAGAAAATTTGGAACTCAAAATCTTGTGTAAATGAATGTTGAAAATTAAAAATAAATCAATTAAAATTAAAAAAGGTAATTCATTTTACCTCTTTGTAAAGGAATAATGAAAAATATTTCTCTGAAACAGCATGGTATACTGGAAAATGTACTGATTCTAGTGTCAATGGAACTGTGTTCAAATTCAAGTCCCAACACTTAATATCTAAGAAAGTCAATTTATATCTCGTGACCTAAGTTTTCTCATTTACAAAATGAGCAGGCTAGATTGACAGTCTTTTAGATCCCCTCCAGTTCTAAATCTATGATTGATTTCTAAGTATCCAGAAGGTTTTCTTACTTGAACAACTAAGACAAGAGAGAACCAGAAACTTTTCCCAAAACATGGTAAATAGAGAAAAAAAAAGCAGTGGCCACTCTATGCCACAGACTCTGCTGATTCCCAAGTGAGGACTGCATTGGTGCTTACTTCTTCTGTGATTTTGGACAAAGCATTTCATTTCCTTGGTCCTCAGTTTTCTATTATGCATATGCTATGAGGTCGCTGAGGTCCCTTTCCATTTTGGAACTATGACCCTATCATCCTGAACAAAAATGAGGAAATGCCACCTTTACATCATATCTTTTGAGCTAAAATGTTTACTGTGTCTTTTAGCCAAAATCTTTTATTTGGTTCTCACAATCTTTAGTATCATATTCGAGGACTTTAAGGACATATGTACAGACATTAGCACTAATGCATCTGCCTGATTTTCTCTCTGTAGACAGCCAAAGAGCCTTCTCTCCCCACTAAACCAGTTATCTTAGGGTTCTGAGAGCCCCAAAGGACTGAATCAACTGCATTTCTGGCATAACCATTTGAAAAAGGGGGCTTATTTAATTAAAACCAGTACCAACATGGGTTGGCTTAAATAAATCCTTTGATCCTTTCCATTAAGAAGCCTTGGCATTATGGACAGAAATGGGAATATACACAACTGAATTTTATTGGGGAATCAATGTCCTGCTGTGGGTTGTTTTGGTATTATGAAATTCACTAAAGTTTCTCTGTGTGATTCCTTCCCAGTCCTGATGTCCTTATGAAAAATAACCAAATGTTTATCCAGGGAGAAAAATTTTCAGTAACTTCAAACAGAAAGGACCTTTGACTCTTTGGACTTGGGTTCATTAGCTAAAGGAAGATGTTTCCAGGAAGCATATCTTTGGCTTGTATAATGAGCATGGTTTGTTATCTTATTAATATTCTCAATACAGCTTACAGGTAGCAAGGCAGAAGCGGGGATCCCTTATGGGAATTACAGGAGAAAATTCCAACATCTATTGTTTTAACTTGATGCTTAATTTTTTTTTGGCAAAGATCTTAATTCTGGCCCCTACCACAGGGCATTTTGAAATTCATCCAATGGGAGATGAGACTTCATCCTTTATTTATCCCTTGTTTGCTGGCAACTCCCATAGTGGGTGGGATATTAGCCTTCTGGAGCCAATTCTACCTCCTCTGAGATGCTTCAGTCTCAGTGGCCTCTTGCCCTTCCCTGAACCAAGCTCATGATTTTCCCTGCTGCTTTTATCTAGCCGCAAGATTTTCAGAATATTCTTCTTTCATAAAAATGTTTAATTTTGCTGCTCTAATTTCTGTCCAGAATGCTTTGTTCTTACTTTAAGGGAAATGATCTTTGCGGGGGTGGGGGTGGGGGATGGGGTTATGTTTGTAAAAGAGAAGCAAGTGCCTTGGAGATTGTACTGAAGGAAATCAGATAGCCACAATTGATAAATATCTTTGGGACAGTATGCCGATCTGAGTCAAATATCAGAGTGAAGGGAAAAGTAAAGAAAAAAAAAACATTTAGGGTTTGGAGAAAAGTCCCTTGGGACTATTTAGAGATGAGATTTTCACCTTTTTTTGTGTCATAGCCCAATTTGGCAGTTTGGTGAATACTATGGAACCTTTCTCAAAGTAATGTCTTTAAATAGTTGAAGCAAATGCTAAATTCCACTTAGAAGTTGGTGAAAATAACGATGTTATTTTTATCTGCCCAACTTCATGGGCCCTTGAAATATATTCACAGATTTCAGGTTAAGAATCTATTTGTTTAGAGAGGTATTTGGAATATTCAGATTCTTGCTTGTATACTCTGACTTTTGGTCCTAGGTTCCCATTCTAGACTACCCATATGTCTCATCCCTCTGGCTCTATCTTGGTCACTGACTTTCTGGTCCTTTCTCATCATTAGCCCCTAGTATATACACTGTTAACCTTGACTTAGTTGTTCTGATGGTAGCTTCTCTTCCTATGCCTATCACCCACTGTTGTCCTTCTCTAGTGGAATAGGAGCTGGGAAATAAGCAAAGTTTTAATGTTAAACTAGGCCCAAAACTGGATTGTTGAGCACATAATTTAGAAGGAGTTTTCAGGACAAATTAAAGCAAAGATGAGAGAAAAGTGTAATAAGAAATAAGAGAAGAAGCATCTCTCTTTGAAGAATTCATATGGAGATAAAGGAGGTAAGGATCTCGGAATGGTACTGGTTAAGTAAGAGGGAAGAAATACATCTAAACCAGTCCAAGGGTTTTTTTTTTAAAACTTGCTCAAAGACATCATCTTTAAACATATTGTTAAAGTTTGCTTAAGTTTAGTTGTTTTGAAAAGATTTACTTTTCATATAAAATTGAAGAAAAGCATGTTAATTTCATTTCAGTTAAATACACCCATAGTTCATGCCTTGCCTTCCCAGACCACATGGTTGCAGCTCCTTACTCCTGTCAGAAGTACACCAAAATTGAAGGGACATCTTTTTGAGAGGAGACAAACTCCTGTGAGAGACAGATTGATAAAACTAAGCTCATATGTAACTCCTGTGTTAGAATTATTTTTCTTGACACAAAGAACCTGGCTCATGAGAACATGAAGAGTTGAACACAACTGAACGACATAACAACAATATGCTTTAGGGGACTTTGCATCTATCTGATTTATTTTCTTGTACCAAGAAAATCTGTAAACTTCAGAATTTCATACTCCCTCCCATCCCTGCCTCATGCACCCCGCCTGTCATCGTCAACTCCCTTTAAAAACACACAGGCTCACAAGGCTCAGACAGGTTTATTCAGAAAGTAAAGAAACCAAATGAGACTCATAGATAAAGCTATAAAATAAAACAATAGCTACTAATGGATGACCTCAGAGGCCTGTACAATCAGGATCACTTATAGTAAAGTACAACTTTTTTTTCTATATTAAACATATTTTTACATTAGCCAAGTTGTAAAGAAGAATAAGAACCAATGGGAGAAAGAAGAAAGAAAATAAAGGAGAGAGCAAGTAATATGCTTCAATTTGCTTTTAGACTCCATAGTTCTTTTTCTGGATGTGGATAGCAGTTTCCATTCTGAGTCATTTGGAATTGCCTTAGATCCTTGTACTGCTAAGCAGAGATGTCTATCAAAGTTAGTCATTGCACAATATTGCTATTACTGTGTACAACATTCTCCTGGTTCTGCTCACTTCACTCAGCATAAGTCTTTCCAGGTTTTTCCAAAGTCTGCCTGCTCATCATTTCTTATAGCACAATAGTGTTCTATTATAGTCCTATACCGCAACTTCTTCAGCCATTCCTCGGTTGATGGACATCCCCTCAATTTCCAGTTCTTGGCCACCACAAAAAATGGCTATAAAATATTTTTGTACATATGGGTCCTTTTCCTGTTTTTATTCTCTTTGGGACACAGACCTAGAAATGGCAATACTGGGTCAAAGGGTATGCACAGTTTTTATAGCATTTTGTTCATAGTTCCAAATTACTCTCCAGAATGGCTGGATCAGTTTACAACTCCACCAAGAATATATTAGTGTTTTAATTTTCTCACATTTTCTCCAACATTTATCATTTTCCCATTTTGTCCTATTAACCAATGTGATAGGTGTGAAGTGGTATTTCAGAATTGTTTTGATTTGTATTTCTCTAATCAATAGTGATTTAGAGCATTGTTTTCATGTGACTTTAGATAGCTTTAATTTCTTCACCTGAAAACTGACTATTCATATATTTTGACCTATAGTACAACTTTTGACTGGGGCATGGCAGTGGGTACCCATGGGCTGCTCCTCCATATAAATGCTCTTCTAAGCAGTTCCTACTACATTTCACAAATGACAGTGATTCTCTTTCACAAGGGATGAGACTTCCTTGTCTTTGTTGTTGCCCTTAAATACAGTTCCAGGTATCTGAATTTTTTTTTCTGTTGTTCCTTTCTCACTTCTCACACCAGGGATCAGAGGAAATATTTCTCTTTGTACTATATAAAATGGTCTTTTTTTTCACTTCCGTGTTGGTTCATGGTGACTTACCACAATTTGCATTCTTTCTCTTTAGTGCCTGGGTGCATCTCCTTCCATTTATATCAATATATCAATATTCTCCATGGGGCTGGTGGCTCTCTCCAATAGTTTCTCATAATATTATGATTCTTCTGAGCAGTTGGCGGAGATTTTTCCAATTAACTGGGGCTTCTTTATAAAATACCTTCAAAAAGGAAAAGGGAAGGAATTATGAACTGTCTTTCATACTACTACACTCTGAGAAAAGGAAAGATTTATAATCCCTCTGAGGTAGCTATGTGAAGCAATGGATAGAAATCTGGGCCTGGAGTCAGGAAGACCTGAATTTAAACTAGTCTGAGATGCTTACTAGCTGTATGACCCTGGACAAGTCACTTAACCACTGCCTGTCTTAGTTTCCTCATCTGTAAAATGGAGATTAGAATAGCACCTATCTCCCAGGCTTGTTGTGAGGACCAAATGAGACAGTATTTATAAAGAGCTGCATAGTGTCTGGCACATAGCAGTTGTGTAATAAATGCTTATTCTCCTCCCCTTGCCCTATGTGTGCAACAGCCACAGTGCATCCTCCACACATAGAAGAGTCTTGTAACCAAGGGCAAATAGATTAATCAACCAAAACCCTTGGAAATGGAAAGGAAAAAATCTATTAAGTTCAGCTCAAAGCACACTAATAAATAGGAATATTAATCACACTTAGTGTTTTTACTATAGAGGCATATTTTAGCTTGTTTGAAGATACGATCCAAGAGTGACAAAAGTAAAAAGTACCTATGACAATGTTTTTTTAGGGAGCAATAATTCTCTGATAAATAAAATAAACAAGAACTAAATAAATAATAAGAACTAAATAAACAAAATAAAAAGAACAATAATTTCTCACATCAGGCTGTGAAAATAAAGTTAGAGCTATGGGTTTTTCTGCTTAGTGTGCATAGTATCTGCTGGACACTATCCCTTGGCAATAGTTTGCAGTTTTGAAAACAGGAAGTAAAATTTGTGTAGAAGGCAAACATCTTATAAACCTTTTCTCCAAGACTATGGAGAAGTAAAGAGGTAAGCCTCTTTAACTCCATTTGGTAAGTTTAAATCAAAGGATGCCTGGCCTGAAATTTGGGACAACTTGGGCCTCAATTCTATGGCAGAAAGACCAGGGGACCTCATCTATATTTTCACATGGACCAAAGCTAGGCAGCATAGGGGGGAGAGTGCCAGACCTGGAGTCAGGACGACTCATTTTCCCGAGTTCAAATATGACCTCAGATACCTACTAGCTGTGTGACCCTGGGCAAGTCACTTAAATCCATTTACCTCATTTTCCTCCTCTGTAAAATGAACAGGAGAAGAAAATGGTAAACCACTCCAGTATCTTCGCCAAGAAAATGCCAAATGGGATCACAAAGAACTGGACACAGAAAAATGGCTGAACAGCAACAACATATAAAAATTCTGTTATCTCTTCCAAAATACTTTTAGCTCCTTGAAGGGACTCCCATTTTTATCTTTGCATCTCTTAACACCTTGCACATTGCCTAACATAGAGTAGGTACTTAATAAATGTGTGTTGATTAGTTGACTAATTAATTAGTGAAACATTATGTCATATAAGTATCAGACCAGATGAGAGTCAGAGCATTTGTGGTTCTCTATATAGGTAGCCCTCTATGTAATGGAGAGTCCATAAGAATGCTTCTAAGTCACTTTTGGTGGAGGAGGAAATTGGCACAACCATTCTGAAAAGCAAGTTTGGATTGTTCTAGAAAAATGATTTTAAAGGTCTCAGACACAGAACTGTTGGGCATGTATGTAGGCCAAGGAGATTTTTTTAACTTTAATTTTTTTCTCTACTTAGATATTTATTTTCTTTTCCTTCCACTTCTGCTTCCTTCTCGCTCCCCCCATCCCCACAAAGACGATTAAAGACAGAAAGACAGGAACTATATCCACTAAAATACTTACAGCGACACTTATTTTGTGGTAACATAGACCTGGGGGGTTGTCAGTTAGGCAATGGCTGAACACATTGTGAGACATGAATGCAGTAGAATATTAGGGAGCTACAAGAAATAATGAATATGAAGAAGCATGAGAAGACTTATAAACTGACACAGAGTGAAGTGATTAGGATCAGGAAAAACACCACAATGGGAAAAGAAAGAACAACAAAATGAACCAAAAACTGATTTGTTGTATCAATAATAACCAAGTTTGACTCTAGAGATGAGAAAATGTACCTTCCTCACTTCGGAAAGAGAAGGGATCATGAAAGTACATACTGCTATGGATAGAGCATTGGGTCTGTAACCAGGAAGGTTTGAGTTCAAATCTAACCTCAGAGAGTGACTGTAGGTAAGTCATTTAACCTTAGCCTCATTTTCCTCAATTGTATAATTGGGGTAATAATAACACCTACCTCCAAGAGATGTTGTGAGAATCAAATGAAATAATATTTGTAAAGCATTATATAAATACTAGCTATTATTATTATGGGTGTAGAACATTACACGTAATTTTTGACAGTTAAATTTTTTATTTGTTTTGCTGAATCATCTTTATTTTCTTTCTCTTTTAAAATGTTTCTTGTTACAAGAAATGTCTAACTGGGCAGGGAATGAGGAGGGGTGTATTTAGAAATGAAAGCGATATGAAAACAAGAGAAAATAATAAAATATTTTCTTAAAGCAATTCCTCCAAGTTTGATGCATCCAGCAAGACAAGTTCCATATAGTTTACTCTGCATCAATAAAAATCTCTCATGTACATAAAAAATGTATTATGGTTTGTAGCCCTTGTAATGTCACATGCTGGGGTTGGCATCCTAGGAAAAAAGTGATCTGTCACAGCTTTGGTGGGTGTTAGACACTCTGAAGTGCTGGCACAGTATACCCCAAATATGCCATGGTGGTTTTCCTGGCTTGGCTGACATTCAATTATCACCTCCCTGTTCTCCATACAGCATTAGCATCCTTGGCAGAGCACTCCCCTTCCTTCTCCCTGGCAGTTTCTGCATCACCTAACAGTAATTGTTAAACAAATTGCATGAGGCCATCCCAGCTTGGGCATAATCAGCTTGGCATATAGAGGATCTGTTTGCAATGGTTACCTTGCATGTCAACTAATTTCCTGAGTGTCAGACTAGTTAGAGCCTTCCCTAGCAACAGCCCTCTCCAGGCAGTAGAGGCAAATGTCTAGCACTCATCGTGACAACGCATACCTGTAGGGCACTTCAACGTTTTCAAAGTGTATTCTGCATGATAACTCCAAGAGCCAGGGAATGGTGATCCAATATAGTTTCAGGATTATCTGATTCAGGACCAACTCTCCTTGGGGAGCAGTAGCAGAGAAACAGATATAGTCTGCTGGATTTTCTTACTGGGTTTTACACAAGAAAGAGAAAAATGAGTAAATACCTTCTCAATCCAGTTACTTCCCCATCCAAAGGAAATTCCATGCACCACTCCTGCCCCTACTTCTACCTCCAAAGTTCTTCCTGGTTATTTTGTTAGAACCAGTAGCTGTAGGAAAAGCTACTGGTAGTTATTTTCTGTTTCAAACAGACATAATGCAGAACAACCTGGAAGACTCCCTAGCTGACAGAATCTTTCCCTGATTGTGATGTACTACATGTGATATTAGGCTTTTGGGATATGCTTACTTGGTTTAGTTTTGCTGAACTGTTTTTCACATTAACACAAGAAGTTAAATTTGACCTCACAAATATTATTTGGTGAGTGTGAGTCATGTCTAGAATATATCAACATAAAGATATACCAAAAAAGAATAGATTAAAGAAGAATATAGTTGAATAGAATTTTATTGAGAATGTTGTGTGAAAAGGTATAACCAGAGAGGGTGAGCTTTGTGGAGAATATCTGAAATAAAGCTCAAAGGAGAGAAACAGAAACAATATTGTGGTAGAAATACATTTTAGATCACCAGGACAGAAGGAGGGAATGGATGGTGAATTGGAGAAACTTGCCTGCCATGGAAGATGAAGTATCTAGAAGTCATAGGAGGATTCAGTTATACAGAGAACTACTGGATGTATTTGATGAACATCCAACTGTTTAGAATTTTTTTCTTTTACTTTAGTGATCATTTTATTCTTCAGAACATGGAGAAAATAATTGGAGAAATCATATTTGCTTGAAAAGGAAATCATGGGGAACGGGTAAAAATAACAAGCTAAAAATTTGTGTTTGGCATTAAAGGAAAAGGGCATGCAGTCCAGGAAGCATGGAACACAGCCCGACCTAGTAGGGACAGGACCCTGAAAAGACTTCAGGGAGCTACCAGCAGCAGCAGTTCCCAGATTGCTCAACCCACAAATGCCACAGACAGATTCAAAGGTCAGTGGGAGAGCTCCGTCACCCAGGAGAGGGGAACATGGTCTGGACTCCCAGCATCAGCCACTGCAGTGGCAGCTTCCATTTTTGGAGACCTCCACCTAGAGCCCCTAGAGGAATTGAGCAGTTGATCTCAATATCAGCCCTGAGCTCTGTCCTGACAAAGAATTCAAAAGTCAAGTAACTGGCTGGGGAAATGCCCCTCAAAGGGAAAAAGAATAAGGAAGTAGAAGGTTACTGTCTTGGTGAGCAGGTATTTTCTTCCATCTTTTCAGATGAGGAGGAGCAATTTAGGTCTTCAGAAGAAGACCTAAGAGTCAAGTCTTCTGCATGCAAAACCTCCAAAATAAATATGCAATGGTCTCAGACCATGGAAGAGCTCAAAAAGGATTTTGAAAATCAAGTAAGAGAGGTGGAGGAAAAACTGGGAAAAGAAATGCGAGATGCAAGAAAATCATGAAAAGCAAGTCAACACTTGCAAAAGGAGACCCAAAAGATGCTGAAGAAATTAACACCTTAAAAAATAGACTAACTCAAATGGCAAAAGAGGCCCAAAAAGCCAATGAGGAGAAGAATGGTTTGAAGAGCAGAATCAGTCAAATGGAAAAGGAGGTTCAAAAGCTCACTGAAGAAAATAGTTCTTTAAAAATTAGAATGGAACAGATGGAAGCTAATGACTTAATAAGAATCCAAAAAATTACAAAACAAAACCAAAAGAATGAAAAAATAGAAGATAATATGAAATATCTCATTGGAAAAAAACTGACCTGGAAAATAGATCCAGGAGAGACAATTTAAAAATTATGGGACTACCTGAAAGCAATAATCAAAAAAAGAGCCTGGTCATCATCTTTTATGAAATTATCAAGGAAAACTGCCCTGATATTCTAGAACCAGAGGGCAACATAAATATTGAAAGAAGCCACAGATCACTTCCTGAAAGACATCCAAAAAGAGAAACTCCTAGGAATATTGTAGTCAAATTCCAGAATTCCAAGGTTGAGGAGAAAATATTGCAAGCAGCTAGAAAGAAGCAATTTGAGTATTGTGGATATACAATCAGGATAACACAGCATCTAGCAGCTTGTACATTAAGGGATCAAAGGACTTGGAATAGGATATTCCAGAAGTCAAAGGAACTGGGATTAAAACCAAGAATCACCTACCCAGCAAAACTGAGTATAACACTTCAGGGGGAAAAAATGATCTTTCAATGAAATAGAGGACTTTCAAGTATTCTTGATGAAAAGACCAGAGCTGAAAAGAAAATTTGACTTTCAAACACAGGAATCAAGAGAAGCATGAAAAGGTAAACAAGAAAGAGACACCATAAAAGACTTTCTAAAGTTGAAGTGTTTATACCTACATGGAAAGATAATATGCATATGTTTCTTGAGACTTTTCTCAGTATTTGGGTAGGTGGAGGGATTATACACATACACATACACACACACACACACACACCCACACACACACACACACACACACACACATATATATATATATATATATATATAGAGAGAGAGAGAGAGAGAGAGAGAGAGAGAGCACAGGGTGAGTTGAATAAGAAGGGATGAAATCTAAAACATTAAGATTAAGGGGTGAGAGAGAAGTATATTGGGAGGAGAAAGGGAGAAATGGAATGGGGCAAATTAGCACTCCTGAAAGAGACAAGAATAAGTTTATTCAAGGGAGGAGAAAAGGGAAGAGGTGAGAGGGGAAAAAGTGAAGCTTACTCTCTTCATATTTGGCTTAAGGAGGGAATAACATGCTAACTCAATTTGATATGAAAATCTGTATTACACTACAGGAAAGTAGGGGAGAAGGAGACAAGTAGGGTGAGGGGAATAATAAAAGGGAGGCCAAATGGGAGAAGGGAATAATCAGAAATGAACACTTATGGGAAGGGACAAGGTCAAAAGAGAGAATAGGATAAATGGGGAGCAGGATAGAATGGAAGGAAATATAGTTAGTCTTACACAACATAACAGAAGTCTTTTGCAAAACTACGCATACATAGCCTATATCGAATTCCTTGCCTTCTCAGTGGGGATGGGTGGGGAGGGAGGAAGGGAGAAAAGTTGGAATTCAAAGTATTAGGAACAAATGTTGAGAAACGTTTTTGCATACAACTGGGAAATAAGAAATACATGTAATGGGGTATAGAAACCTATTTTGCCCTACAAGAAAAGAGAGAAGATGGGGATAAGGGAAGGGAGCAGTGTGATAGAAGGGAGGGCATAGTGAGGGAACGGACAATCATAGTGCATGGCATTACAGAGTTGGGGAGGGGAGAGATGAGGAGAAAATTTGGAACTCAAAATTTTGTGGAAATGACTGTTGAAAACTAAAAACAAATAAATAAATGTTTTAAAATTTAAAAAAATAGAAAAAAAAAGGAGGGAAAGCTGGGGAGAATCCCAATGCAGGTACTCTTGATTTGGGAAAAATAGATTTCAAAGGGGCAAAAAGAAAAATTGAGGATGACTTAAAGGGGAATGCATAAGTAACCTGAAACATATTACCAGTGATAAGGAATGCAAGAAATGGCTGCAAAGCACACTTCAGTGGACTTCCAATCTCATCAAAACCCATTCTTCCAAAGGTACAAATTGCAAGCTATTTACATCTTCTCATTTGTATTATTTGTATCCTAGTTCATCAAAGAATCCCAAGTATTTCCTCTAAATTTTTAAACATTCCTCTAGGTACTAGGGGCATCCTCTGGGTACTGGGACTGTCCATATGCTAATCCCAGCTTTTGGTACATTAAGCTTCACTCTTTTTCAGATGAACAGTTTTCTCACTGATATCTTCTTATGCTCTGGTCATTATTCACAACATGCCATAGTGTACTTGGGCAGCCACATATTGCAGAGGATAGAGTGCCAGGCCTGGAGGCAGGAAGACTCATCATTCTGAATTCAAATCTGGCCTTGGACACTTTGTGTGACTCTAGGCAAGTCATTTAACCCTATTTGCTTCAGTTTTCTCATCCATAAAATAAGCTGGAAAAGAAAATGACAAACCATTCCACGATCTCTGCCAAGAAAACCCAAATGGAGTAATCAAAAGTCAGACACAACTGAAATGTGTTTGTTGCTTTTTGAATCACCTACAAATTTGATTCTTTAGAGATTGTAGTGTTTCGTCATTCATTAGAACTAACACATTGCCATTATCAGCTATGAATACTTTAGTTCAAATTAGTTCAAATTGGCAACAATGACAGAAAGATTCAGATAAAATGCTACATGTGATGGATAGTTTTATGGATGGGGAGCAAAGAGAAAGGACACTTTATTAGAATGATAGACTTGGGTCACTCATGCGACCCTGAGAATTCAGGGGCATCCTGAAGACTTGAGAGGTATCTGAAAAGGAGAGTTTTATAGAAAGAAGGATGGAGAAATTTCAAAGACAAACTTACCTACCTGCCAAGTCTTGGCTCCATCTTACAGTTAAGTAGACTTTCTCTGAGCTTAATAACTACTTCTGATTTGCAAAGATTATTGAATCTTTGGAGTAGGAAGTCATTTTAGCTCTCTGAGATTGGATTAGTTGATTTCTGTGGTCCCTTTCAATTCTAAGTTTGTGATACCGTGGTCCTCTACTACCTATGTCTCAATCACAAAAGAAAGAAAGGGAAATCTAAACATTAGAGGCATTAGAGATTACCTCAGGAAATATTGTGTTCTGCTTCATTAGAAACCTTAAAATAGTGACTGGATAATTATGAGTTGATGTTGTAGAGATTATTTCTTGGATAGAGTGGAACTAAATGACCTCTGAAACTCTTTCAATTCTGAAATTTTGTGAATTATGTGCATCTATTCATAAAATTTCACAAAATTGGTGAGAAGTTTAATATTCTTATGAGAGACTATTAACCTGGGGTCTGTAAACATTTAAATTGTTAACTATATTTCAATAAAATTGGTTTTCTTTGTAATACTGTGTATTTTACTTAGCCTTCTGAGGAGGGGTCCGTAGGTTTCACCAGGCTGCTAAAAGGGTCCAGGATACACACAGAAAGATTAAGAATCCCTGCTTCAGAGACTCTTTTCCTGGCAAGGTATTGAGTGTATTTGTCCCCAAATTATATGTTTGATGTGTGTACTTTTGTGAAATGATGTCCAATGGGGTATATTTTAAGATCTTTTAGAATTATTGCTCCTCCTATGACAGGTTAGTAGTTCTTTGATTTTTAGGTTTTTGAGGTACCTTAGAGCCAGACACTCATCTTATACTTAATGTGGACTCATATCTCTGTACTCTCTTTTTAGAACAATACTTCTTCTGGGCTAAGCTTATTTTATTAAGCAGAGATTTCCTGGATGGGGGAGGAAATTTTCAATGTTCTTTCCAAAGGTGGTGTTAGTCAGCACTTCATTATCTCTCCTAAATAATAATAGTCGGATACAGTTCACATCAGATAAACATGTATTTATTCTAAGATCCAACAGAGAATATGCACTGATAATTAAAAGTTGCGTAATAAAGGCACTCAAAAGTTCTTTTGAACAGGGCGTCTATGTCTTGGCAAATCTCATGCCAACACAGAATCCAATTGTGCTCCTTGGCTGTTTATGAGGATCCTTACCTCTCCAACCTAACCCATACCTTGAAACTCAATTTCTACATGGGTTCTAAAGAAATGTGTCTTGGCTAGTGGTTTTGGCTTCAGTCAGAATCTACAATTATCCCTATGGCTTCCCAGGGGACACAAAGGAAGCAATCAGTTAAAATTCAATGTTTCTGTCATCAGAGAGATATCCTGTCAGAGATGACTAACTTCCTTCAGTCTGTTAAAGGGAATTACATATTGTGGGGATTATTCAAAGCTTCCATTAGTTATCTAACTCTCCACTTAGTCTAAAACATATGTCACTGTCTGTGGGCATCAGCACATCAGGTGTGTGTCTCTGTGAGTTGCCAATTTTTGTGTACACTGGGAATTTTAAAGTCTGTCAATTGCCAACGAGCCATTTGGCCTGGCAGCATATTGGACTTGCAGTTAGGAAACTTGGCCTCAACCCCTTTACCAACCTCATTGGATGTTACAAGAACTCCCTCACTGTCCTATCTGTCCAAACTGGTCTCTTCTCTGTTCCTCACACACCACACTACTTTCCCTCTCTGTGCTATTGTATTGATTATCCTTATGCCTGGAGCACTCTCTTTCCTTGCCTCCCCCTCACAGAGTCCCTCTCTTTCACTAAAACACAACTCAAGAAATTTCTTCTGCATGAAATCTTTCTTCATCTTCCTAACTAGTTATTTCCTTTCTTCCTAAAGACCTGGTATTTAATTAATTTGTTTACATTTATATTCATAAATTTTCTCTTTATGCTATAGATTCTTATCAACCACAAAAGTATGGGCAAGTCTCTTAACCGCTCAGTTCCTCAGGCAATTTTCCAGGACTTTACTAAGTCATGGACTGGTGACAATCTGCTTTCGTGGAGAAGGGAATTCCCACACTGAGAGTTCTCTATGCTAATTAAAATCACATTTCCTTACCCAGTCATGCATATTGGCAAACCTAATAGATTGGAGATTTTTATTGTAAGTACTACATTGAAACCCCCATCCACAGCCTTTATAGCATATATATGTGTATGTGTATGTGTGTCTCATCTTGTTACAAGTATGAAGACTTGCTCCAGAAGGAGGGTGAATTGGTATTGAGGTATTCAAGAAGTTCTAGGTGATTTCATAATTGCTTCTCTGAGATTCTCCTCTGACTCACATTCAAATTGCCAAGGAGGGCTTGATTGCCAAGAGTCAATCTTTATATCTGAAAGCATTTCACATAGGCAAATTTTACTTCAGGGGAACTGAGCACCTTTGGAAAACCTTAGTCTTCACTCTAGCCCCTCCAAATCTAGCTGCCACTTCCACATTTTAGCAAGAATTATATCCACAAGCTCATGTGTAAATGGGAATAGAGGCCTGTCATTATAGACAGAGGTGGGAGTGAGTGAGAGGCAGCAACAGACATGTCACTTTGAGTTATCTCACCTGACATAACCCTATTATGGTAAGCAGTGTGGTATGGCGGAAAGAGCCCTGAACTCAGAATGACTAGAGCAGCCCCGGGTCATCTAACTCTAGGACCAGAATGCTCTCTGCTATGTCACATTGTCCTTCACAATTCCTTCATTCCCTACCTCCCCCAGTAGTTTATAATCTCCTATGAAGTCAAGATATAGACAATGGAAACAATGAAAGAATATACAAGATATCATAAAATAGGATATGCAGAATGCTAAGATGGGAATTATGGACAACAAATAAAAATCTCAAAATCAAAGTTTCTCACTCATTTTGCCTAAGCTTTATCTGGATATAAAGCTTTATCTAGGAATAAATAAATATACATATACATACATATATACATACATGGAGAGCTAGGTGATGCAGTGCATAGGCTGTCAGAAAGACTAATCTCCCTGAGTTCAAATCTGGCCTAAGATACTCATTAGTTGTATGACCCTGTCCAATCACTTAACCCTGTTTACTTTTTAGATCCTCATCTATAAAAATGAAAGGGAGAAGGAAATGGCAAACCACTTCAGTATCTCTGCCAAGAAAACCCCAAATATGGCTATGGAGAGTCAGACATGACTAAAAATGGCTTAACAATAACAAAAACATATACATACTTACATATGTGTGTGTCTCTCTCTATATATATGTATGTGCATATATATACATACATAAATACATGTGTTATCTAAATGTGCATGTGGCTCCTTGAGAAGCGTGGATAGATATCTTTGGGATCTGGTCTATCCCTCTCCAAGGAATACTGAAACTTTTGCCTTGAGGGAAGCCAGAGAAGGGCTTTCCTATTTCTCTTGCCTATCTCCAAGAGGTATTTCAGACTAGAATTATATCTGCCTATGTCTCTCAAATAGTGCTGGTCTTGGGACAGAAAAATTTCAAAATAAAACCTGCTTGCCTGGTCATTCTTAAGTACGAGGGCTGTCCTAAACTCATTTATACCCATTAGCTTGTCCGCTTTCCACCAAATGCCAGCTAAGCAAAAAGAATGAAGAACAAGTAAAACATTTATCTAAACAAAATAGCAGCCAGAAGTTGGAGAAGTTCTACGGATTAGAATATACCAGAAATTTTGCAAGAGTGAAGGAATTCTTTGCTGGGAGTAAGAT
The DNA here is from genome assembly GCA_023548195.1 of Bettongia penicillata ogilbyi. Classification (NCBI taxonomy): domain Eukaryota; kingdom Metazoa; phylum Chordata; class Mammalia; order Diprotodontia; family Potoroidae; genus Bettongia; species Bettongia penicillata. Next base: position 1,422,851 of record JAJHZJ010000779.1, on the reverse strand, counting down.
GAGAGCTCAGCTGAAACTAAGAGAGGCCCTGATATTATCCAGAGGGAAAATCTCTGAAATCTTTAGGGACATTATCAGTGACATGTTGAGGAGCCAGCTTCCCCTATATGTCTTCACCTTTCAATATCTTTCTCTCTTCCTTAGAGTCAGGGCCAAAGAATATCTAGAACTACATATATCTCTCTGGAAGAAAATAATTCCTCTTTCAAAGTTCTCACACCAACTCTCTCCCCCACGTAGGCACACAATAAATACCATATCAGCATTGCCTCCGCTAATTGGGAGTCTTCTGCATACATATACAGAGTAGCACCCAAAATGCCCCAGGCTTATTAACTTGGGTTACAAAAATAATGAGTCCCATTGTTTCAGACTTCTGGTTACTATTTACAAATCTTGCAGTTATTTCAGGTAATGCAGACTTGAGCGATGGTAAGTGGATGCACAGTCTTGAGCATTTAAAGTAAGCTGCAGCAATGAAAAGGGAAATCTTGACTACTTTTCACATTTGGGCTGCCATTACAATTCCAAATGGCACATGAAGCCACGTTTACTTGGCTTTTCTCAGTCTTCAATGTCCAACAGACTTATTTTTGTCCAAGAAAGATCCAACCTTGAGGAATTCTATTGTCCTGGGGAAATGGTGTGGACATTGAGGTCTTCCTTATGAATTGTGCTTCTCTTTGCCCCAGTAACACATGGGGTACAGCAGTGAGTCCTGAGGAAGAACAGATAAATGAGGAAATCAAAACAAGAAGGGTCAGAAGAGTTGATGGCCAAAGTTTTTTTTTTTTAAAAGGGAAAACAAAAATATTGCATATGTCAGGACTTTAGGAGTAACTTCACAAATACACTTCTTGCCACAGCTGCAGATTTTCCGTGAACATCCTGTCACTTACATTATGCCCTCTGAGACAGAAATTTTTCTGTTAAGAAGGTTAAAACCCCTGATAGTGTTGCAGATTTGATCTGTTATTTAGGAAATGGGCAACTTCTGAAAAGTGTTGAGTTGCTGGTAATAAGAGATAGCCTACTGTAGTTCTAGGAACTCTCTCAGGTTAGAAGGGACCAAGTATCATGAATTAAAAAAAGCACTAGATGGAAGGAAGACCTGGGGTAGATCTAGATGAGGAAGATTTGTCTGGAAGACTTTTTTAAAAGATTACTATAGATTACAAAGAGCTTGGTATTGTCACTAGGGAGCTGGTCTTCAAGCCAGCAAGAGGAGTTCAAATTCCATCTCTGATAGACACTGGCTGTGTCCCCCTGAGTAAGATACTTCACCTTTTAGTGTTCTAGATAGCTCTCTGAGTCTCTAAGTTTCAGAGAAGGTGCTGATCTGTATTGATAGAGGGCATTTCCTCTCTGGAGAGTTCCTGATACCAATACAATCACAGGTCTTTTCCTTATCCCTAACTGTAGCTGGCATTTATAGAGCTTTTTGGAGATTTACAAACAACTTTACATCTCCTATCTCATTGATCCTCACAACAACCTTTTTTTTTTTACATTAAGCCAATTATTTCATTGGTATAGAAAGCTCCTGTTGAGAGAACTCCCTGTCTCAATTTGGACTGGCAATATTTTTTGCAACTTACAAACATAGAGAATTGTATAGGGCACTGAGAAATTAAGTGACTTACCTGATATCACTCAGACAATATATGTCAGAGGCAATGTATGAACCCAGGTATTCCTTACACAAATCTGACTTTTTATCCACTAATTTAAATGGTCTTTCATTCAGTAGTGCTACAGGTCTATCTGTCTGATAGATCTGACAGATGGGGAAACAGGGCTTTCCCTGGTTTAGCTGGTACACAGGATTTAAACTTGGGTGCCTTAACTCCATAGCCAACCTTCTTTCTGCTCTATTACATTACCTTTCATCAAGAGAAGTATCAATGGACAGTGGAAAGAATGATAACCTTGGAGTCAGAAAACCTGAGTAGAATTCTAAGTCTGATACTGTTTATGTTACCTTGGACTAGGCACTGCACCTCTATAACCCTCATTTGTAAAATAGGGATAGTACTATTTGCATTGCTACCCAATATAATCACTGAAAGGAAAATACTTCACTGACTTGAAACTGAAGAATTACGCTCCTTTCTCTGGGTCGGTATCATTGCTTGAATACCTTCATTCTCTAACTGAGCTCACTGTCAGTTATCCTTGGTTAACCATGGACCAGTCCTTTCCCCTTTCTTTTCATTCTTTTTGGCTCAGTCCTCTCTCCTCCACACTTTCTCTGGGTGGCTGCCATATTGTACTGACTGGCGATATTGACTCACATCTGCCACAGTTATTTCTATCAATGGAACACTCTCTAAAGGAAGGTCCAGACTTCCCATTTTGTTATCTTCTATTAACGATACAGGTCCCTTAGTAATTCAGATCACGCCTTCCTCTCCATGAGAATCACCAGTGTTTTGGATGCACAGGTTCTTTTTAAGATGTTTGCATCCATGCTGGTTTGCTTTGGCTGCATTTGGATTGTCAGGATATAGTTTTGTGGATTGTTAGTTATTCTTTCAAGGCATTCTACGCATAAGCACAAATGTGCAAAGGAGACAGAGGAAACTTGGTGACCATAGAGACTGTAACATAAACAGGAGTCACAGAGTGGGATGGAACCACTTTTCTGACTGCCTTTAGGAGTTCCTGAGGGCCACAGACATCTTTGGAGAATGAAGAAAAAATGAATAGGAAAAAAGGGAGAAAAGAAAGCAGGAGAAGAAGGGAGAAAGGAGAGGAAGACAGAAAAAGGGAGGAAAAAGTACATCATGATCGAAATGGGGTGCATTCATGCTACAGCTAGTATAATTCTCGTAGACAATCTTGGCCCCAGAGAAAAGACAATGAAACATGCCTCCTTCCTTTCAGCAGAACAATAGGTGATTATGGGGGCAGAATGAGGCATAATTGTCAGGTACAGTTCCTATATCAGTCATTTTTGCCTGTTTTTATTTGTTTCAAGGGAAGGTTAAATTCTGACTTTGGGAAAGGGAGTAGGTAGGGGATTTGACTAAAATTGACTGTGATGTGAAAACAAAAGACATCAAAAAAACTTTTTCTGAGGGGGGCGGTTGAGTGCTAAGTAAGAAAGAGGATTCAGAGGATAAGTTATAGAAGGAGAGAGTCATAACCTCTAAAATTAGGGATCTGCTGAGGGATTTGGTGTTCTTGTTTCCCTTTATTCACTTAGATACCTTTTCTTGACTATGCCAGTCCACATTTCTTTCTCCTTTCGTTAAGTGTGGCATCAGTCAATAAAGTACAGGGAAGAGTCAAAAAATCTACATTAAAATCTTTTCCACTGTGAGACTTTGGGGAAGTCATTTAATCTTGATAAACCTCAAATTTTTTCATATGTAACACAGAGCGTGAAATACTTTCCCTTTCTAACTCACAGGATTGGCATAAGAACAATATTAGGTAAAGTATATGCTTTGTAATAATGAATTCTTAATACTTCAATGGATCCTTGATCCATGTGGATATTTCCTTCACTCATGCAGCTATCAACCCATAAATCAACCTCTTTGTATTATTTACAATTGCTATATTCTCCCAGAGATCATACATAGAAGTTTTATACAACATACGTCCTCTTGAATAGGTTTTCTTATATTTCAATAGGATGTAAGCCCCTTCAGGTCAGGGATTGTTTTGCTTTTTTTTCCTTGGGGTCTGTCATATTATCTGGCACATAGTAGGCACTTAATAAATGTTGGTTGGTTGATTTCATGGGTTCCACACTCAGGCTTTCTAGAAATTATTTTCAGTCATCATGGACATATCTAACCAACCATGGATGACTTTCAGCCCTATATAAAGATGAGTTAATAATGCCTGAACTTCTAATGGATAGCACACAGCTTAGTACTTCATTGTTCTTCAGTTGTTAAAATCTCATCTCTCCAATTAAAACTACAATCTCCTCGAGGACAGAAACCACATTACACAGACTTTCAATTAGTGATGTTGAAGTAGAAGTCCTCCAGTGATTTCAAGTCCATGGCTGTCCCTGGGGAGCAAATAATAATTCTCACCATTATCTTTGCTTTGTGGGGTTGTCTTCACTCATGCCTGTAAATAAATCTCTTTGGAGAATGCAAAGCCTGATCTAAGGAGATGAGCCAAATACACAAAAAGTGCTATATGGTGCCTTTTGGAAAGGGACCTTTTAAATCAAAAGAGGTTCTATGGATTTGAGGAAAGTCATACCTAACAAAAAATATTTTTTAGCATTTGGTGGTAGTCCTGGAAAATGAAAACATTAAAAACCAGAATGAATAATGTGATGGGAATGAAAGCAGATGTATTGGCAGATACTGCAAATCACTGTGCTATATTTGGTATGGGAAATACAATGATATATAAGACACAGTCCTTTCTCTCAAGGAGTACTTAGAATTTAGTCACTTAGCTTCCAAATGTTCATTTCTCAGAGAAAAGGAGCCCAGGAGATAGTACTAGAAAACCTGGAATAAATCAGAAACATCGTTTTCCCCCTGTATGAGGATAGGAACAGCTAAGTGTAGGAAAGCTTGGCTTTATAAGAATGGCCAAGTGGAGGGGGTGGAGCCAAGATGGCAGAATAGAAAGACTCACATATGCTAACTCCAAACTCACAGCCCATATATTTCCTGCAAGAAGAACTCCCCACAAATTCTGGATCACTGCAAGGCATGCAGAAACACAGTGGAAAAGATTTCCATTCCAGAGAGCCCTGGAGAGCCATCCCCAGGGTCCGTTGCGCCCCGGAAAGTGGAGCCCACCCCAGCGCTGCCCTGGCCGCACGGCCGAGAGGAGCAGATCCGAGCAGGCTTCAGGGACGGAACCTCTGGTGGCCGGGAAGTTCCCTCCGCCCACAGACACTAAAGGTCAGTGAGAGAGACATCTGGGCTGGCTGAGAGGGGAGCGGGATGTCTCTGTAACTCGGGCCCCCTCGGGAGGAAGCGGCAGAGGCAGAGGCAGGAAGTGGTGGAGGCAGCAGTGGTGGCCCCCGGGACTCCCCGAGTAGGCAGGATCTTCATTACTGAAGGTCTCTGCATAAACCAGCTGAAGGAGCTGAGCCTAGGAGACGGCCCTGCCCCCACCCGCTCCATCACTGAAGGTCTCTGCATAAAGCCCCTGAGGGAGCTGAGCCTAGGAGATGGCCCTGCCCCCACCCGCTCCATCACTGAAGGTCTCTGCATAAAGCCCCTGAGGGAACTGAGCCTGAGAGGTGGCCTTGCCCCCACCCAAGCTCCAGAACTTAAGCTCATATTGAATAGCAGCCGCTCCCGCCACGGAAAGCCCTGAGACTGGGAAGCAGTATTTGAATCTCAGACCCCAAGCACTAGCTGGGCGGGTCTAGGCAGGGGTGCAGAGGAATCTCAGAAGTCAAGTAACTGGCTGGGAAAATGCCCAGAAAAAGGAAGCAAAATAAGACCATAGAGAGCTATTTTGATGGGGTGCAGATGTTCCCGCCTTTCAATTCTGATGACGAGGAAATATTCTTGCCATCAGGGAAAGACGTGGAGGGTGGGGCCTTTGTATCCCAGATACCCCAGGTGGATGTCTGGTGGACTCAGGCCATGGAAGAGCTCAAAAAGGATTTTGAAAAGCAAGTTAGACAGGTGGAGGAAAGACTGGGAAGAGAAATGAGAGAGATGCAAGAAAAGCATGAAAAACGGGTCAATACCTTGGTAAAGGAGACCCAAAAAAATGCTGAATAAAATAACACCTTGAAAAATAGGCTCACTCAATTGGCAAAAGAGGTTCAAAAAGCCAATGAGGAGAAGAATGCTTTCAAAAGCAGAATTAGCCAAATGGAAAAAGAGGTTTAAAAGCTCACTGAATTTAATAGTTCTCTCAAAATTAGAATGGAACAGATGGAGGCTAATGACTTTCTGAGAAACCAAGAAATCACCAAACAAAACCAAAAGAATGAAAAAATGGAAGAGAATGTGAAATATCTCATGGGAAAAACAACTGACCTGGAAAATAGATCCAGGAGAGACAATTTAAAAATTATGGGACTACCTGAAAGTCATGATCAAAAAAAAGAGCCTAGACATCATCTTCCATGAAATTATCGAGGAAAACTGCCCTGATATTCTAGAACCAGAGGGCAAAATAAGTATTGAAAGAATCCATCGATCACCACCTGAAAGAGATCCAAAAAGAGAAACTCCTAGGAACATTGTGGCCAAATTCCAGAATTCCCAGGTCAAGGAGAAAATCTTACAAGCAGCTAGAAAGAAACAATTCCAGTATTGTGGAAATACAATCAGGATAACTCAAGATCTAGCAGCTTCTACATTAAGGGATCGAAGGGCGTGGAATAGGATATTCCAGAAGTCAAAGGAACTAGGACTCAAACCAAGAATCACCTACCCAGCAAAACTGAGTATAATACTTCAGGGGAAAATATGGTCTTTCAATGAAACAGAGGACTTTCAAGCATTCTTGATGAAAAGACCAGAGCTGAAAAGAGAATTTGAATTTCAAACACAAGAATGAGGAGAAGCATGAAAAAGTAAACAGCAAGGAGAAGTCATAAGGGACTTACCAAAGGTGAACTGTTTACATTTCTACATGGAAAGACAATATTTGTAACTCTTAAAATTTTTCAGTATCTGGGTAGTTGGTGGGATTACACACACACACATACACACACACATGTATACACATGCACGCACACACACATACACACATGCACGCACATACAGAGACAGAGAGCACAGCGTGAATTGAATAGGATGGGACCATATCTTAAAAGAAATTAGGGTAAATGATGAGAGAGAAATGTAGTGGGAGGAGAGAGGGTGAAATGGAATGGGGTAAATTATCTCTCATTCAAGAGGCAAGCAGGAGACTTTTTAATGGAGGGAAAAAGAGGAGAGCTGAGAAAAAAAACTAAGAAGTTTACCCTCATCACATTCAATTAAAGGAAGGAATAAAATGCACACTCATTTTGGTATGAAAACCTATCTTACAATACAGGAAAGTGGGGGAGAAGGAGATAAGCAAGGGGGAGGGGGTGATGGTAGGGAGGGCAATGGGAGGAGGGAGCAATTTGAAGTCAACACTTGGAGAGGGACAGGATCAAAAGACAGAATAGAAACAATGGGGAGCAGGATAGGATGGAGGGAAATAAGAGTTAGTCTTACACAACACGACTATTATCGAAGTCATTTGCAAAACTACACAGATAGGGCCTATATTGAATTACGTGCCTTCCCAAAGGGAATGGGTGAGGAGGGAGGGATGGGAAGAATTTGGAACTCAAAGTTTTAGGAACAATTGTTTAGTATTGTTGTTGCTACTAGGAAATAAGAAATACAGGTAATGGGGAATAGAAAGTCATCTGGCCCTACAGGACAAAAGAGAAGATGGGGACAAGAGAAGGGAGGGATGATAGAAGAGAGGGCAGATTGGTGATAGGGAAAATTAGAATGCTCAGTGTATTGGGGTGGGGGGAGGGGAGAAAAGGGGAGAAAATTTGGAACCCAAAATTTTGTGAAAATGAATGTAAAAAGTTAAATAAAAAAAAAAAGAATGGCCAAGCGACATTCTGTGAAGTAGGCAGGAGAAGATCCCAGAAATTAATGAAAACCATTGGAGGCAGGGAAGGTTTGTCATTTACTTCATTGCCAGTAATACCTAAACCGATGAAACCATGGATCCTAGAGGCAACAAAATAAGCGTGTACTCCAGAAGTAAGGAATTCAGTTATTTTTCCTTCCTATTTCCTTCCTTTCTTTTTAGCAGCTGTCAGATTTACTGAAGAAGTATTTTACTTTTTTGCTAAAGGCTCTCTTTTTTAGAATTTTGGTTAGTTTACTCTGATTTTTAAATTTAACTGTAGAATTATAAATACAAAGGAGAAGGAAGAGAGACAGAGATAGAGACAGACTCAGAGAGACACACACAGGGTGACAGAGTGGATAGCATGTATATTTTCCCTGTGATATTTTATGCTCCTTCATGCTTGTCTTTAGAAAGGTCCCATGTGACTTTCCTCCCTTCATTACAGAGATGGGGGATGATGAGGAAGACTATGGACAGACATAGTCAATGCATTGTTGAGTTTTGCTGAACTTATTTTTTATCCTTTCCTTGTTTGATCTTAGTGACGAGGGGCAGTAGCTTACTGTTTAAGGAGGAGTAAGATCACATTCAGAAAAAAAAGAGCTGTTAAAACAGTGGTCACCAATACCAAGAAGATAAAATTTTAAGTGTGACATGTTATGTTTGAAGCCTGGGGCTATAACACACTCATGCTCACATGGATCTGGAATCTGATTTAAGGAGTTCCCATCCTGTGGGCACTTGTTCATGTTCTCTCTTGAATTCACCAGAGGGATCTGCCCAATGTTCTGGAAGCTGCTTTCCCTTGTTGCTAACATTACAAGGATACCAGTGGAACTCTTTGGCTGCCTACTTGTCATTCTTTTGGCAACCATCTCTCTCTCTTTTCTTGGCAACCATGTCAAATGTTTGCTGACTGGGTGTCTTTTGGTGCTTTTTTGGTCTTTGTTTTGTGGAAATATATTTTAAAAAGTTACAGTTCCATATAAAGGTAATGTAATCATTGTCACTGTCCATTTCCCAGTTTCCATTGCTAATTGTGAACCTTCAATTCACAGAATCACATAATTCTGAGAGTTGAAAGGGACCTTAAGGTCTAACTCCAGGTATGGGAAGGAAGAAAGGTGATCCGAGCCTCCATTACATGATGCCAGTATGCTCATGAGATGCTGATATGAACTGCATAGGTGATCTCAAGGGAAGAGTGGGAGAGCAGCTGTTCAGCATGGGCTGAGGTGGGACTCTCCGGACTCAATTTCCGCACTGACACCTGGCAGACTTTAAGCCTGACTGAATGCAAGTGGGCAATCTGCTCCTGCCTGGAATAGACATGAAGTTGGGGAGATATTGTTTCCCTGCAACGTCCCTACTCTTGGTGGCAATTTTCTATGGTTAAAAGGTTTGTAAGCTTAGTACCAGATCTATTCAATTATAGATTATGGGTAGAGGAATATCTGAGACTGTCTAAAATTAAGCTATTAGGCATAGGACTTTAGACCAACAACATTAAGTTAGGGTCTTTTTATTCTTAGTAATACTGTGGAGACAATTAGATCAAGAGCTTGTGAAGATAGCAACATAAATATTATCTGTGTCTCAGCTGGCTTACGTTTTTAAAAAATTCTTTTGTAGTCCATATTGTAAATGCTTTAAAAAGATGTATCACCTGACCAAAAGTTTGAATTGCTTTATCTGTTATAAACTGTGTTTAAAAAATAAATAAATGAATGAAGAAATGAATAAATAAATAAATAGATAAATGAATAAAAAAGAAAGGGACCTCAAGGGATCACGTATTCAGGAGGACTAGTACCTCTGGGGTGAGGACTTGTTAAGCCTTTTTTAGGGCTGCTCATTTACCTTTGGTATCCACCTGATTCACTCAATTCTCACTTGTGACTCCAAGAAGCTATAGCACATGTATCAGTCACCCCCTAGTAAAATCATCTCAGCAGAGGGGCTAAACCAGGTTGAGGGTAACTGACAGGCTTCAAACTCATTGATGAATTAGAAGGGTGTCTATGCCAAACATGTGAAGATTTCCCTCAGCAGAATGGGAGCATGAGAACAAATTATTCCAAAGGCCTTGGAGGTACCTGAATCAGGCATTGTATAATGCTTAGAGTGTGATCAGGCATCGAAGATGTCAAGGTCATCCACTGCCTCCTGACCCATCACCAGTCACCTTGACTTTTGTCTTGCACTGGACTTTGATGGCTTGGAAGACAGAATGAGGCTGACCATTTTGTGTGACTCTGCCTCACTTATGAAATTGTCATAAGTGACAGTCAACTAGGAAAGGAACAAGACATAGACAAAGGTTAGGTGGTTTACATGGGTTAATAAAATGGGAGAGAGCCCCCCTCCCCAGGTTGTACCAGAGTAATCAAGGCCTTTGTCTACTAATGTAAAGGGGGGCTGTTCGTAGGAATAGTACAGATTGAGCAATCAGATTCTGCTTAAATGCTGGAGTGTGTGTGTCAGAAACCAGTTGGGCCAGCTCCTTCAAGGAAAAAATATAACTAGAATCCAATTGCTCTTAAACTTTCTTCAATGCCAGAGTCTTTTATATGAATCTTATATGAATTTTATATGAAGGGGAAGGAAAGGGAATAGATTTTTACATAGTACCTGCTATGTTCCAGCTACTGTGCTAAGTACATTACAAATATTATTTTAGTTTATATTCACAACAAATTTGTGAGCTAGGTGCTATTATTATCCCCATATTACAAGTTGGGGAAACTGAGGCATACAGAGGTTAAAAGAGATGCTCAGGATCACACAACTAGAGAGTGTCCAGGGTCAGATTTGAACTTAGATCTTCCTGATTCCAGGCACCCACCTGCTTCATTCAATAAAAATCTTTGTGATACTTGGTCTGGTAGAAACAGTTCAGATCTGCTTGTTTAACTTGAATTTTGCCTAGATGAGTAGATAGAACACTGGACTTGGAGCTCAGAAATTCCGAGTTCAAATCGTTCCTAAGATAGGAAGCTATGCAACCCAGGAAAAGTCATATGACCTCTCTCAGCCTTAATTTTACTCCTTTATAAAATAGAGATAACAATAGCATCCATCTCATAGAGTTGTTATTAGGCTAAAATGAGATCAAATATGTGAAACAATCTGTAAACTTTAAAGTGTATTGCTGTTGTTACAACTACTGCTGCTGATTCTACTACTACTACTACTACTACTACTACTACTACTACTACTACTACTACTACCACTACCACCACCATCAGCACTACTACTACTACTACTAACACTACCACCACCATCACCACTACTACTACTACTACTACTACTACTATTACTACTACTACTACTAACACTACCACCACCATCACCACCACTACTACTACTACTACTACTACTACTACTATTACTACTACCACCACTACTACAGGAAGTCTCTGTGACACTACATTAATGATTCAGTGAGGGAGTATAATATTTGAGTTCCAACAGGTTGAGCTCCTCAGGACCCACAAATCCAGTGGCCTCATCAACTTCTCTTGGTCACGTGCTTGGCACAATCTTCCTAAAAGGCTATCATATCTCTATTAGATATCAGAGGGCAATCAGCCTGAAGATTCCCAGACCACTTTGCACTCTTAAGTGTGTTGCTCTTGAAGCTAAATTAAGCATTTTGTTTCAACTTTTGCTAGCTGGGTTCAGATTTAAAGTAGAGATAAAAGGAATGTTACTCAAAAGATTGAATCTATGGTCTATACACTCCTTGGGAACTTTCCAAATTCCCCATTCTAGTCAGAATCCCCCACACTCACAATTTAAGGACCTAAGATTATGTCATTGCACAAGGCATAAAGTGAAAGGAAATCAATGAAGTGCTCCAATATGGATACATCCGCTAAACCTATTTCCAATCTTTGTGTATGGCAAAGAAATTTTGACCACATACCCCCAGAGTTCCTGGAAAGGAATAATGAGGGTATTCACTCCCTATCTCAAGATCACGAACTATAAGCAATGGAAGTGGGGGAGTTGATATTGGAAGTCAGTCTCCCCCTCCAAGTTTACCAGCCTGATGGGATTCATAGTAGCTGGCAGTCTCAGTAACTCAGAATCTTCTTTTCTTGTGATTTCCTGTTCTAGGCTTTGACTTTATTCCACGTTGTGTGATTATCTCACTCACTGACTACTTACTTACAGTTCTGGCCAAAACAGCGATGGCAGCAGTCAAGATAGCTTGGACTATGCCAGTGAATTTCAGGGAAGCTGAGCAGTTTGAATCCAAAATCAATGGAAAAAAAGAGAAACTAAGCATGGATGCCCTAGCATCCCACTCTTTCTGTCAAGGGGCTTCCTCTTCCATGTTCGCCATGACACCTTTTACCGTCATAGATTTGTCTTGGAGAGGAAAGGGCCAGTCTCATCATGACAAAGGGCCTTGAAAATTCTATTCCATCTCTTTCTCTCTTTGGAAACTTCTTGGCCCTTGTATTTCCTTTCACTCTCATTATATCCTCTCTGCCACTGCTGCTACTGGTATACTCCATAACCAAACCTCCAAAGACTATGCCTTAAAGGAGTCTTAGAACTCCTGTCCTGGAATTCAAAGGAACAATGATAATAGATGACATAGAAAAGGTTGAGTAGCTTGACTTTCATTTTCTTGTTTTCTCTACAAGGAAGAATGATCTTTGAACTAAAAAGAATAGAGAAAAAAGTCCTTAGGGAATGGCTACCCAGGATGAATAGGGAGGGATTAAATGTGTGCTGTGCTACCTTAATGAACTGCCCAGGTTCAGTGAATTACATCCTGAGGTAATGGCAGACTTGGTTGTTGAACCACCATCAGTGATCATTGAAAGGCTGTGGACAATGATAAAAATACACCAGAGCTGAAGCAGAGCCAATGTCCCATAAGAAAGGTTATGCCAGAGAAATCTCATCTCTTTTTTGTTGACGTGGTTACTAAGACTAGTAGAACAGAGAAATGCTATGTACTTGACATAGGTTTTAGTAAAGTATTTGATAACATCTTGTGATATTTTTGTGAAAAAACATACATGTGGATTTAGAGCTAGTTGAATATCCACAGTTCAAGAATAACCATTAATTGGTTAATGTTGACTCAGAAAGTCTCTAGTGGAGTAATCCAGTGATTTGTGCTTGGTCCACTGATGTTTAACTCTTATCTCACTGATTTGGTTTAAGGTTTGCTTATAATAAATTTGCAGATGTCATTAAGGTGGAAGAGAGCTAAGCCATTTTAGATGACAAAATCATAATTTTAAAAAATATTGACAAAATTAGAACATTGGGTCAGATATATAAGGTGAATTTTAATAGCATAAATGTTAAATTTTCTAGTTGGGTTCAGAGAAATGAAGTCCATAAGTAAAAAATAGAGAGGGCCACACTAGGTGGTGGTTCATTTGTAAAAAAAAAAAAAATCTGAGACTTTCATTGGATTGCAAGCTGAGTTAATATGTGTTATGGCAGTTGATGTGATCTTAAATTGTATTAAGACAAGTACAGTATTCAGGATTATGGACATGATAGTCCTATCGTACTTTGTAGTAATCAGACCACGTATTCAATACTATGTCTGGTTCTTGGAGCCATGTTTTAGGAAGCATATAGATTGGCTAGTGAGTTCGTAGAGGAGAATGATCAAGATGTTGAAGGGCATTGAAATCATGTCATGTGAGGATTGATTGAAAGACCTGGGTCTTTAACAAAGTTAAAATTCTTTAATTAAAGTACAGGAAACTTATAGAGTACATGATAGCTGGAACAGAAGAGGGATGAAGATTTGTCCTTCTTTGCCTCAGAGGAGAAATGAATTGATGTTGCAAAGAGGCAAATTTAAGCATGATATAAGGGCAAATTTCTCAATAATTTTAACTCTCCCAGAATGGAGTGGACTGACTCAGGACAAGGTAGGTTCTCCTTCACTGCAAGTCTTCAAGCAAAGGCTGATTAACACTTTTCCAAGATAGTACAGAGGAGATTCTTTATGCATATGGATTGAACTTGACTGGTCTTGAGATCCCTTCCAACTCTGAAATCCTGTGATTCTGTGAAAAAGTCAGCAGTAGAATTCCCAGTTTGGATAAGAGAGGAGACTCAGTCTATAAACATTTAAATACCCTTAATGGACCAGGTACTGTACTAAGCACTGGAGAGACAGAAAAAAAATTGAAGCAATCTCTGCCCTCAAGGAGCTTATGATCTTTTTTTTTAAAGTAACCTCCCTCAGAGTATCTTTATTTTATTTCTTTATTTTCATTAAGAAGTTTATGTTCTAAGAGGGAAGTAAGAGTCATCAAAGAATCTCCTAGCTGTTTCCACCTCTTGCTTCCAATTTTTGTCTTAAGGCTACAAATTGACGGTCAGAAAGGGGAAAAGCCAACTCTTCTCTCTCCTGTCCCAGTAGGGGTGGTCCTTCCTGTTGATGTCTCAGTTACTGGCAGCCTTGGCCAGGACTATGTAGTTCAGCTCAGCCCCTCCTGTCCTGCAGGAAATATGTCCAGCAGTGGCTTTGACTAAAATAAGTACTAGGAGTCTCGAGGGCAAAGAAAGACTAACTATAGGAAAAGGAGAGGCAAGAGGCAAAGATTCCACAAGGGAAGAAAGGGGACCCAGAAAATGAAAGGTGAGTGCTCCAATGTTGGCCCATTTCAGTTTTTCCAAAGGCTAGCTCCTCATTACTCCTTAATTGCATCTTTCAAAATAACCCAAACCAAGGTGAGCAGCAGTTGTCTTACATCATTTCACAATGAGTATCACTCCTGAAATGTTCCTTTCTGATCACTGTTGCCCAGGATTTGCTACTTTGGAAATTAGGAGTCCAGTTCCTGATGCCCTTGATAATAAAACATCTAGGTGGAACGGAGCCCAGAACCTAATAGATTCAGCTGTTCTTGGCATTTCCAAGAAAGACTGTCTTTTTGTTGGACTCACTGGTTTCCTTTGGCCATTTCCAGGAAAAGAATTAGATATGTAAGGAAGAAAACCTCCTTTTCCATTTCTTTTGAAAAGGAGAAGAAGAAATAGAATATGGTACAAAAAGAAAGCAAAAATACAAACAAGAACAGACTTTACATACAACCCTTCCATCTAAACCAGAGGTCCTGGGATTATAGGCCATAAATAGCATAGAGCAGGTCCAGTTGAATCGATTGATTGTCCAACTGATTACTTCTTCACTACCAGGAAGTCCCTTTGAGCTATAAGAAGGCATTTCTTGTTCTGATTTTCACTTCTTCTCAGTTTGTCTTTGTCTCATATTTTGCAAAACATACTATTATACACACACAATAAATTTTGAGAATACCAACTTACAATATTTACCATTTGCCATTTGCCTATTGCAACACAGATTAAGACCAGGTCATGAGCATCACAATTCTTACGAGCTGTGTTGATTAATTGTACTTCTAAGAAGCTGAATGTGTAAAGTACACAGTGCAAATAACATTCTAGATCTGCAGACCTCAGAATTTCTAGTAAGAAATCATTAGAACAATACATATATACAATATTGGGAACAACCGTGCTTGTTTCCTCAGTGATATCACAGGATTTTCTGGGGATTTGGTTGATGTCCTCTCTCTTCTCTCTTTAAGATAAATTCTCTTGGAGAAAGATGGAAACATAGTTATTATCTAAATCAGAGAGTTGGAAAAAAATACCAGGATATTATCTATTTTCACCCCTACTTCAGGTAGTACTGTAGCTAAGAAAGGTGGTCATGTACTGTTTTCTTAAATATGTTCTGTGAGCTCCTTGAGAACAGGGATTCCCCTTCCCCCCCCACTTTCTTTGTCTACCTAGCACTTAGCATGGTATCTGGCACACCGTAGGTACTTAGTGCATCCTAATTGACTGAATTTCTTGGTAACCCATTCCAGTGTCTAGTAATTCTCAATGTGAAAAATACTCTTGCAGCTATGTTTGATTATCATTATTCTGCCTAGTTCTTCCCTTTTGGCTTCACGATTACTTTGGAAACTGAGGAAGGGGATAAATTTATTCTCCCCTCCCTCCTGATTTCTCTGTGCTTATTTTGAGCAAACCTAACCTTTTTATTCATAAGGAATCATAAATTTTAGTTGGCATAGCTGAATCTTTGAGATGGATTTCTCTAGGACTTATCAGGCAATCTATGGATTTCTATGCTAATACAACTATACTGTTATGGCTGGTATTAAATGGTACAAACTAATATAATGTTTGGCACATCATGAATCCTTCTTTATACTCCATTCCATCTTCCCCCATTCCTCATCCCTGGGCTGACATACTGATTGATTGACGGACTTTCCAATATGTAGCTTTCCTGGAATGTCAGAAGCACTTGTGATAGCTAACATTTCAAGAGAGAGGTAGTGCTAAGCTTTAAGCTGCATAATGGAAAGGGAGCTGTCTCAGTGTTAGAAAAACCTCAGGTCAAGTCCTATCTTTGATAAATACTGACTCTGGGACCCCTGGCAAGTCAATGCCCCTTAGTGCCCCAGGAAACTTTCTAGGACTCGAAATGTTTATTCTACATTTTAGCCATTTTTCTGTGACTCTGTGATGCCATTTAGGGTTTTCCTTGGCAAAGATTCTGGAGTGGTTTGCCATTTCCTTCTCCAGCTCACTTTACAGGTGAGAAAATGGAGGCAAAGAGTGACTTGCCCACAGTCACACAGCTAGTAGTCTGATGTCAGATTTGAACTCAGAAAGATGACTTTTCTGAGTTGATAGTCTTTCTGACCATAAACCTAACACTCTATCCACTGGGTCACCTAGTTTGCACATGAGAAAATTTAGGCCCTTAAGTGACTTACTTATGATTATATAGCTAGTAAGTAGCAGAGACAGAATTTGAAGCAATTTCTACTCAAAATCTAGTACTTATATTGCTCCCGAAATCAAATAAACAAATACAAAATAAAATGTGAAGATAAACCATAGAATTAATTTATTCATTCATTTGGTGACTCCAAAAGATAAACTTCTTGAAGGTGGACTAGAGACTGGGTTGAATGGGCTACCTTGGTGGGTAGGGAAGTTCTGGTCACTTGGGGTCTTCCCCAGAATTTGGGGGAGCATTTATTGAGGATGCTATCCATAGATTCATGTTCTGTCTCCTGGAATCCTCTTCTCCCTTAAACAAAATATAACTTTGCCTCTTTCTAACTTCTGTTCATTTTTTCTGTTTCTATACTTTAGGATGAAGCCAAACAGTTGAAAGACTTGGGATTTCTACCCACCCTTTTCAGACCAATCCAAAGTCACTTCCTTCAGAAAGCCTTTGTTGATTCCATCCTCGATCTCTCCTGGTAGTAATGACCTTTCTCAAGCTAACACTTTATAACACTTCATTTTTCCTTCTTTAATGTACTTATCATATGTTATCTTCATCTGGGTATATGTGTCATCTCTCTACTAGATTATGAACTCCATGAGGACAGAGACCTTATCTTTCTGAAGATACCATATCCCCAGCATAAAACAGGTGTTCTCTCTCTCTCTCTCTCTCTCTCTCTCTCTCTCTCTCTCTCTCTCTCTCTCTCTCTCTCTCTCTCTCTCTCTCTCTCTCTCCCTCAATCTTCATTTACATCCATGTCTATAAATATGGGTATCTACTTCTATAGACCTATCTCTCTTTATAGAGCTAGAGATTGTGATAGACTTGTAATTTCATCAGTTTTAGGAGTTCATAATGAGGAACTTTCTCCACTAGGGCACTTGGTCTGTGATGTATAGTCTTAGAGAGTAGCCTTTGACACCAAAATGTTAGGTGACTTCCCCAAGGTCACATAACTAGTATGTATCAGAGATAGTACTTGAACTCAGGTCTTCTTGAATGGAAGTCCAGTCCTCTGTCCATCATTATATCTATTCTGTCATTGAATTTTTAAAAGACTAGCATCCAGTATAATGCCTCATATATAGGAAGCAATAAATAAATTCTTCCTGATCGATTACCTAAATGAACTCTGAAGTCTTTTCTAGTGCTAAATCTGAAAAAAAAAAACCCAAACTACTCATAGAGCAGTCTTTATTATCTGCTGCTGTATAGTGCCTAGCAATGTTGACTGAACTCAGAGCTGCTGATTATAAATAAGGAAAAGTTGAACAGAGAACAAAAGAGTTGTCCAAAAACACTTTTTAAAAGTCAACAGGAAGGTTATCAACTTATAAAGCGGACAATTGCCCTGACTGTAATTTTCTTGACAACATGTCAGAGTCTTGACAATGACTCTGGACTCTTGATGACCCTCGAAATCTCGAGGAACAAAGGATTCAGGGAGAGTAAGGTGAAGGTGTTAAAGGGGAGTATAAGAAATACAAAAGAAAGATGACAGGGTGACAAGTTAAACATAATCCAGGGAATAAAAAAGTCAGAAACCTCCTCCACAGTACACCTACAAACACCTGCCCTTTTGTTAAATGCATAAAAGAGAGTCTCTCCCTTTAACTCTTTAGCTCCCTGGGCTGAGGGGAATACAGTGATGCTGGTGGTGGCTGAGAGGGATTTTACCTGACTCCCTTTAAGCACAGCTGACCTGATAGGTCACGTGTTTACTATTATCAAGTTTTTGACTTGTTCCTTCCAAATCTTAGTGACCCACATCTCCCTCTGTGACTTTGAACACAAACTTTCTCCCAAACTCAAGGGGAATTTATTGGTTAAAGATCTAGTCACATCACCATAATTAAGAACAATTGTTAGCTTCAATTGGAAACTTCCTGCATTTATACAGATTTTTGAAAGGCAAGGAAAATTATAAACTCTTTTGATTTTGGCTTTTATATCTGAGGTCAAGTTCAACTTTTCAGTTATTGTCATAGTACTCTGAAGACCTTTGATGTTTCCATTTAGGGCCAGTGTAGAAGACTACACACTCCAAGACATGATTGGATCATAGAACTTTGAATGGTAAGGAACCTTAGAGATTATCTAGTTCAAATCCATTATTTTACAGATGAAGAAACTGAGGGCAGAGAGGTTGAGTGCTTTGTCCAATGTCCCATATATACTATATATCACAACTAGAATTTCAACCACAGTCTTCTGACTCTGAAGCTAGAATTCTTTTTGTTATAACTTACTGTCTGTGAAACTTTGCTTCTTCAAAATTTCATCTAGGGCTGATATGTAGTCATACATCTCTTCTACTTTCTGCATTACAGCCCTTCCAAGAAAATAAGTCCCCATTGAGTTTTCTGTTCTTCAAACTAAATAGCCCCAGTTCCTTTACCTCATATGGCATGATATCAAAGTCTTTCACCATTCTATTATTGTCTTCTGCTGAATTACCTCCAGTTTATCAGTGAGTTTTCCAGAACTGAACGCCATGTCCAGATGTGATCTGCCCAGGAGAGGGTATTACCTTCTTATTCTTGGAAGCTATACCTCTCTAGTATAGCTTAAGATTTCCTTTGGACTGCTATATTTCACTGCTGGATCACACTGGAATCTGTAGAGCAGTAAAGCTCCGTAATTTTTGCATAAAATTAAAAAGCTTTGCAGGAACAAAATCAGTACAAAATTGTAGATATAAGAGGAACCATTTAGTGGATTCAAAAATTGACATCAAGCAAAATAAATATATGGGAAATTTGCCAAAATACATAATATCAAGTTGAAGAGAAGCATTGCCTAAAAAGACTATTGTGAATGTGTAGAGCACTGACAAAAAAACCTTAGGTTTTATTTGAGTGTTATTGGTGATTTGTGTTTTTGCATCACAATCATTAATGGATACAGATTCTCCCAACAGACATACACATTCCATCCCCAGTAATTAATCCTTCCTTTATGACAAAAACATTAATAAGAACAAATAGTATGGCCTCAAATGACAATGGATAGAAGATTCTGGCCCCATAGTACTCCACTTGTTTTCTGCGAGAAGAGAGGCATATATTTTACATCTTTCCTCAAAGACAGTAAGTGGTTATTATAATTTGTCATAGATCAATTTCCTTTTATCATTTAAAAATTGCATTGCTGTAAAAAAAACAAACTTGAATTATGTTTACATTCTTTTTACTTTATATCAGTTTGTGTAAGTCTTTCTAGATTTTGTTGAATTCCTTGTTTGTAATTTCCTAACTGTACAATAGTATTCCATTACATTCACATACCACAGCTGGTTCAACTCCCTAGTTGTTGAGTTCTCATCTGGTTTTGGGTCCTTTACTACCACAAAGAATGCTGCTGTGAATATTTTGGTATATGTTAGATCTTTCTTTCTGTTCTTGACCTCCTTGGAGTATATGCTCCAAAGAGACATTGCTGGGTCCAAAGGAACGCAAAGTTTATTTCTGGAATAACTCTAAATTACTTCCTAGAATAGATGGAACAATTCACAGCTCAGTATACTCTTTTTTACAGTACTATAGCCCATCTAACACTGGCTTCTTCCATTTTTTGTCATCTTTGACCCTTTGCTAAGTTTGAGATCCAACCTCAAAACTGTTTAAATGTTCATTTCTCTTATTATTAGTGATTTGAGGGCTGTTTTTAGTTTGCGATTCTTTTGGAAACAGCTTGTTCAAATTCTTATCCATCAGCAAACTTTAAGCCAGTTCCATATCTTAGTATCAGACTTTTATCAATGATATTTGATGCCAATGTTTTCATTCAACAGTTTTTCATATTTTGTCTGTACTGACTTTTTTGCAAAATGTTTTAATGTTACATAATTGAAATAGTTTATTTTATGTTTTATGATCGCCCCTCTACTTTGTTTAAAAATGTCCTTTTCCCCTGGCCCCCGCGTATGTTACCCTTTACATTCAGGTTACATAGCCATTAGGATTTAGGAGTTTACTGTGGTATTTGCTATAAATACTAGTCTAAATCTAATTTCTGCCAAGATGCTTTCAAGTTTTCCCAGAAGTTCTTGTCAAATCAAAACCACCTTAGATTTTAAAAATGCATGTCTAGTAGATGGAAATAAGAACAGTTAAAAAAAGAATTAATAAAAAGGAATGATACAGTCCCAAAAGAATGGGGTCAAGTGGTAAAGTTCCAAAGGGCAACGAAGGTTAAACATAATAAAATTTGTATTTTTAGAAGTGGTCCAAAAAACGGATAGGACCACTGTTCAGATTGTATGGGATTAATGATCATTGGTAACAGAAAGAAGATGAAATTACTCATGAAGGGTCTTTGGACAAAAACGATTCTAGGGAAACTGATACCAACATAAGTAAAGGAATGGCACATAAGCACCTATTCGACTTAGGTGAACTCAAGTCACTTGGTCTAGATGAAATTTATTTGAGGGAATTGAAAGAATGTGTGGATGTGCTCATTGAAACTCCTCATGGACAGTTGGCTGGCACATACTATTGTTTCAATCTCATCTTTCAAATATTTCTTCTCCTATCTAAACACACAGCCACCTCCTCTACTTTTAAGTCGTCATTATTTTTTGCCTAGATTACTGTACCATCTCCCTATTTGGTCCCCTCTACTCTTTTCACTTTAATCATAGTCCATACAGTTACACAGCTAAAATAAAGGTCTGATTATATTACTCCAATTACTTGGTAAACTCCAGTGACTCCCTACTGCATTAAGGATTATAAACTCCTATTTGACATTTAAAGCTCCTCTCAATCTGACCCCTTATTCTCCGCTCCTCAAATTCTGCCATCCAATTATATTGACCTACTAACTGTTCTACACCCTTGATGCTTCATGTCCTGCCTCTATCCATGCCTTTGCATTTGCTCTCTCTCATGCCTGGAATGTGCTTTGTTCTCCCCTTTGTCTCTTAGAATCCCTGGTTTCCTTAAGAACTCAGCTCAAGTACTACTGTATTCATAAAGCCTTTCCTAGTTTCCCCAGCTACCATTACACTGCCTCTCAAACCGCCTTGTGTTCATTTTGTACGCATTCTGCATATGCTTTCATGCATGCAGGTTGTCTCCCCCATCTGAGTGTAAGGTCATGGAGAGAATGTACCATCTCACTTCTGGTTTTGTATCCCTAACTCTTAGCGTAGTGCCTGGTACATAGTAAACCCTTAGTAAATGAGTGACTATTGGAATGTACTGCCTTAATGCTTCTCAGACTCAATTCTCCACCTGTAAAAAAAAAGGAATGTACTAGATGAATGAATGAATGAAAAAAGCACTTGTATTTTATGATTACTATGTACAAAGCAGAAATCTGATCATATCATCTTCCATACTCAGTAAATTCCAGTGAATCCATATTACCCCCAGGAATACAAAGTCCCCTCTTTGGCACTGGACTTTCTTTATAATCTGATCCCTCCTTAGAATTCTAAGATGTTCTCATCATTTACTCCCCTCCATGTGCAGCTTGACAATTTACTGCTTCTCCCACAGGATACTCCATAGTCTGAACTAGGCTTATTTATGAACTGGCTGTACCCTGTACCTGAAATGCTTTTGTTGATTCCCTTCTCTTTCTGGCTTCTCTGACCTTCTTCAAGACTTAGTTCAAATCCCATCTTCTACAGGAGGTCCTTTCTGTTCTTCACAGGTAGTGCCTTCCCTCTGAAATTATTTTCCATTTACACTACATATAGTTATCTACACATTGTCTTCATCATTCAAATTTGAGCCCTCTGAAGGCAGAGACAAGTTTTTTGGCTTTCTGTTTATGCTTAGTGAGGCAGCTAAGTGGTATGGTGGATGGGAATCAGGAATACTCATCTTTCTGAGTTCAAATCTGACCCCAGATGCTTACTAGCTATGTGACTCTGGGCAAGTCACTTAACCTTGTTTGCTTCATTTCATAATCTGTAAAATAAGTTGGAGAAGGAAATGCAAACCACTCCAATATCTTTGCCAAGAAAACCTGAAATGGGGTCATGAAGAGTCGGGTATGACTTTACCAACTCAACAACAGCCATATCTTTAGTGCTTACCCTAGGTCTTAATATATAGTAAGATCTTATTAAATACTTGCTTATGGACTGACTGATTAACTGATTGCTAAGTGCAGTATATGCAGAGTATACAATTTAAAAAGCTCTTGCTCTCAAGGAGCTCAAATTCTAATAGGGTCAGAGAAAAACATACAAGGGTCCAAAGATAGCTAAGGTGCCTGCTAACTCTAAATCTATAATCTTACACTGATTCTGGATTGGGAGGTAATTTTCTCCCCTTAATTGAAGTTTGAAAACAAGACTGGGTGACCACTTATTGAGTGTATCGTAGAAGTGATTTTCTTGCAGCTTTGGGCTGGACTAGATGACCTCTGAGGTTTCTTTCAACCGTGAAATTCTGTAATTCTGTTAAAGCTATTTAATCTCTTGGAGCCTCAGTTTCCTCATTTGTAAAATGAAGGGTTGGGACTCTGTGGTGTCTGAAGTCCCTTCCAGTTCTAGAGTTATACTAGTTTAATAACACTCCAGCCAAAGAAATAACAGGATGGAGATGGGGGTCTCAGTTTCCCTATTATTTATAGTCTCGGGTAACATAACTAGCTCATTCTATCCCAATCTCGCTAGAAAATTCTCACATTTCCCTAGAATTAGATCTCAAGGTCATATTTAAGCTTATAATTTAACTAATTTTGTAAGACCATGATGAGATCAAATACATGTATGATGGAATGTAGCATTCCAATACATTCCCAGCTCTTATTTCATATTGGAACCCTTTTTACCTCTCTTTACTGAGATAGAGGAGAGCTAACTTGGAACTTTAAGAAATATCTTATGTCATTTGTATCTATGTCCAAAGCATTATAAAACTGCATGCCCTTTGATCCAGAAATACCACTCCTAGATCTATACCCTAAAAAGATTTTTCAAAAAATGGAAAAGGATCAATTTGTGAAAAATATTTAGAGCAGCTCTTTTTGTGGTGGCTAAGAATTAGAAATCAAAGGGATGTTCATCAATTGAGGAATGGTTAAATGAGCTATGGTATATGATTTTGATGGAATATTATTGTGCTATAAGAAATGATAAACAGGATGATTTCAGAAAAACCTAGAAAGACTTACACGAACTGATTTGAAGTGAAGTGAGCAGAACCAGGGGAATGTTATACATAGTAATAGTAATATCATACAATGAAGAACTGTGAATGACTTAGCAATTCTCAGCAATACAGTGAACCAAGACAATCCCAAAAGACTCATGATAAAGCATGCTATCTGCCTCAAGAGAAAGAACTGAGTCTGAATACAGACTGAAGCATGTCATTTTTCACTTTATTTCATTCTTTTTTCATTCACATCTTCTTGTACAAAATGACTAATATGGAAATATTTTACCATTGCACATGTGTAACCTATATAAGATAGCTTACTGCCTTAGGGAGGGGGAAGGGAGAGGAAGGGATGGAGGGATAGAATTTGGAACTCAAAAGTTAAAAAAAGTGCTAATGCTAAAAAATTGTTTTAACATGGAATTGGGGAAAAATAAAATATCATAAAAAAAACCTTGTCTCTAAGTAAAATAGGAATGATTGATAGTCAAGTTGACTTAACAGCATATGGATACAGAATGGTCAGTGAATGCTAAAAGAAATTTCCATAGTCCTGATGGTTGCAACCATATGGGAAAGCAGAAAAACTGAGTCATTGCTTATAAGGTCCCAGGAATTCTACTCCAAGGTCTCAGAACTCTGCTCTAATATCTAGTTAATGCATTTATCTATTCCAAGATTACAAAAGAGTGATGCTCGAATACCCAAATGACTAATAAAAAAAGTGTCCTCTATCACAAATGTAATGTTAACACGAATCATATAGTCTTCAATCCAATTACATTGGCCTCCTTGCTGTTCCACAAACTAGATACTCCATCTCTTGGCTCTGAACATTTTCTCTGGCTGTCCCCTGTGCCTGCAAGGCTCTCATGTCCTCATTTCCACCTACCAATCTCACTGATTTCCTTTAATTCCCAACTAAAATTATATCTTGTACAGGAAACCTTTTCCAAACCATTCTTAACTCTAGTGCCTTCTTTCTCTAAATTATTTCCTATTTGCTCTCTACATGACTTGTTTGTATATATTTCTTTGCTTGTTGTCTACCCCATCAGACTGTGAATTTCTTTAGACCGACTGTCTTTTGCCCCTTTTTGTATTCCTAGTGCTTAGCACGGTGACTAGCACTTAGTCAGTTTACTGATGGATTTTATTGATCAACTGGTCAATATTAGTGCCATCTTTTTTCTTTATCTCCCCAACTTCCCCATCCACTAAACCTGCTAATAAATGGTTTGGATGAAAACGTTAAGTGCCATATATACAATATTCGCAGAGAATTCAAATCTAAGATGGTTAACTAACATACTGATTGACTCAAATACAAAAAGGTCTTGGGCTAGAATATTTAGTCAAATATACTGAGATAAAATTTAAAAGGGAAAAATGTAAATTCCTAGAATGGTACAGAAATCGTCTTCAAGAGTATAAAATTAGGGAGACAGAGAGAGATAAAAGTTTCTGTGGAAAGGATGTAGAGATTTAAATGAGTTACAATGATAGTAATAATAGCTAATACATAGAATGCTTACTATGTGCCAAGCTAATTAGCACTTTGTAATTATTGCTTCATTTTATCCTCATGATAACCATGAGAGGTAAATGCTATTATTATCCTCATTTTATAGATAAGGACTAAGACAAAGAGAGGTAAAGTGATTTGTCCAAGGTCACACAGCTATTAAGTGTTTGAGGTCAGATTTGAACAAAGGTCTTCCTGATTGCAGACCTAACAATCTATCCACTGTGCCATCTAGCTGTCTAAGGTACAAACTCATTAAGATTCTATAGTGTAATATAGCAATAAAAAGTGCTAATGTGATCTTAGACTGTGTTAGGAGGCACAGTGTCCAGCAAAGGGAAGTGATAGCCATGTTCTACTGTGGCCTTGCTGGGGCACCATATTTTAGGAAGTGCATTAACAATTTCAAAAGTGCCCAGAGGGGAGTTCTGATAGTTATGGGCATTGAGATAGTGCCATATGATGCTTAAGGATTTTTAGCCTAGAGAAGAGAGAGTCTAAAAGCCATGTTTAAATATTCTAAGGGATGTTATGGAAGGATTAGATTTGTTTTGCTTGTTCCCAAAGGACAAAGTTAGGAAGAATGTGTGGAAGTTGAAGAATAGCTTATTTAGGTTTGATTTAAGGGAAATATAAGTAGTAAAGTTATTCCAAAATAGAATGGGCTGCCTCAGAAGCAAATGTAATGCTCTTCCTTATAGTCTTCAGTTATAGATAGATCATCTGTTGGGAATTAATTAGTCAATCAGGTGCCTGCTATGTGCCAGACACTGAGTTATACGTTGGGGATAGGGAGACCAAAGAAAAAAAAGTCCCTGCCCTCAAGGAACTTACTTTCTGTTGTGTGGACAATATGTGCATACACAGACATATATACATGTATATGTATATATAAATAAAAATGTCAGACAAGATGAAAAGAAAAACAGGAGAGAGGAGAGGAAATGATTATATTTCTAGGAGGAAAGTGTGATAAACAGTGGAGCTATTGCAGTTAGGTCAAGAAGGATGAGGATTGAGAAAATGCCATTTGATTTGGAAACCAAGAGATCATAGATAACGTTAGAGAGGAATTTCAGTTGAATGATGAGATTGGAAAGCAAATTTCAGAGAGTTTAAAATTGAGTGAGAGGAGAGTAAATGGAGATACAACTACAGATTACTTTCTCAATGAGTTTAGCCAATAAAAGTTAAGGTTAGCCTAGAAGAAGAGGAGAGATATAGGATTGTAGTAAGCAAGAATGGTAGGATCAAGTCAGGGTTTCTTAAAAATGAAGAGAATTGAAGGTGCTTGTAGGTAACAGGAAAGGAACCAGTAGAATAGAAGAGATTAAAAATTAAGGAAAGAGAAAGATGATAAAGGGTGCACTCTGTTAGAGAAGACAGGAGGGGATGGGATCAAGGGTACAAGTTGGTAGGGTTGCCTTAGCATGGAGAAAGAGGACATCTTTGTGTGATAAAGGAGTAAAGGAGGAGATAGTTGGAGAAGATCTGAGTGATATGAGATGAAGAAAAGAGAAGAGAAATGGCCTCATTTCTTGATTGATGACCTCATTTTTTATATATAAAGTATGAGTTGAGGTTCTCATCAGAAAAGATGGGGCATGGGAAAGCATGAAGAGAAAAGAAAAAGTTTGGAATAACCATTATAGTGAGTATGATAGAGAATTAATTTGGGAGGAACAGCAGGATTGCCTCATTGTAAGACTCACTTGAGATTAGCCAAGCATAAATTTATGGTGGACCTAGTCATTACAGTTTTATGATTTCCTTCAGTTTCATTAAGAAGCATGTCTACAGGAATGAAGGAAGAGAATGGCGGGGATGGGTTTTATCAGAGTTGGGGCTCATCAAAGTATGATTGAAGGTCTGGAAGTGGCAATGGGGAACAAAGGATCATAAATGAAAGTGCAACCAGGACAGGGAAGAGTGGTGAAGGGAGCAGCATCAGGATAAAAGTCAGGTCTCATTGAGTACCAAAATATGGAACAATTGAGAAAGAGGTTTAAGATGAAAGCAAGTGTTAATTATGGAGCTGGTGTTCTAGATGACCCAATTGAAAGAATGAGAAGAACTGGACTGGGACTTTGGGAGGTTGGGTTGACAGGGATAGGAAGGAGTGATCAGACAGCAGAGATTGAGGAGAGGGATTTGTTCATCATGGGGGTCCAATATCAGGCATAATGGAAAGAGTAGGACAGAATGGAGAATGTTAACCCTGGGGAACAAATTCAGGTAGAGCATCAGTAAGTTCAACTGATGAAGGTGTGTTGATATAGCCCTCTATTTGACCCACTTTTAAGCCATGAGTCAGAAACTGGGCTCAAGGAAACACAAGGATGGCCTCTCCAATTGCCACTCCCAGTCCCAACACACACATACAAGGCAGTACTGAAAAATATCCCTACCTGAGGAAAGGGATCATAGATTTAGATCTGAAAAGGACCTTGGAGGCCATCTAATAGTACCTACCTCAAAAGGTTATTGTAACATTCCAGTGGGATAATATTTGTTAAAAAGGGCTTAGCACATCACTGGTCACATAGTAGGTGCCCTATGAATGCTTGTTCTTTTACCCTTCCTAATCCTACACATCTAAAGATTATAAAAGGTTAGAGCTAGAAGGAATCTTAAAGGTCATCTAGTTAAAGATCTTCATCTAACATCTAACATCTAAGCCTCGTTACCTTTGGCCTCAGAGTGGAGACCTAGGCAAGGAGTGTAAGTTACAAAGAGGCAAATCTGCCTCCAGAGGTGGTAAGTTTCTCCTCCTCAGGGGCCTTTAAGACCCTGGATGATGCCTCCTCAGGTTTGTTATAATGGGGATTCCTCCATTGGGAGGTAATGTGCTTCCCTCACTTTAGTTCCTAAGCAAAGACTTAGATGGGTGGCTGCTTGTCTGAAATGTTATACTAGGGTTCTTCTTCCAGGAAGGACCAGAAACATAGCCCAGTGGTTCTCAAAGGAACCCCTAAGGGGTCCTCAGGGCAAAACTATTTTCATAATAATACTAAGCTTAATAATAATAATGCTAATATTAATAAATAATACTATAATACTTAATAATACTAATAATGTTTCACACAGCAGATTGGCTAATATGACAAGAAAGGAAAATGATAAATGTTGGAGGAAATGTGGGAAAATTAGGATACTGATGAACTGATCCAACCATTCTGGAGAGCAATTTGGAACTATGCCAAAAAAGCTATAAAGCTGCACATATCCTTTGATCCAGCAATACTACTACCAAGTCTGTATCTCAGAGACAAAAAGGGGGTCAGTAGGACCTTTTTGGACAAAAATATTGGTAGCATCTCTTTTCATGGTGGCAAAGGATTAGAAATTGAGGGGATGCCCATCAGCTGGGAAATATGACTGTAATGGAATACCATCGTGCTATAAAAAATGATGAGCAGAATGATTTCACAAAAACCTGGGTTTACATGAGCAACAGAGAAGTGAGTGGAACCAAGAGAATATTGTACACAGTCATAACAATATTGTATGATGATCAACTATGACTTAGCTACTTTGAGCAAGATGATGATACAAGGCAATTTCAAAGGACTTGTGATGAAAAATGCTGTCCACGTCCAGAGAGAGAACTGATAAGAGTCTGAATGCAAACTAAAGCATATTACTTTTCATTTTATTTTTTTCTTGTTTTGTTTTTTGGCAGGGAGGAACGTTCTGTGTTTTTTTTACAAAGTAATTAACATGGAAATATGTTTCTCATGATTGCACATGTATAACCCATATCAAATGGCTTGCCTTCTCAATGAGAAGGGAGAGGAGAGAAGGAGAGAGAGAATTTGGAACACACAATTTAAAAAAAGGAATATTAAAAATTGGTTTTACATGTGATTGGGAAAAATGATATTCATAAAGTTAAAATAATAATACTAAAATATTTTCATTTCTAATTGGCAAATATTGGTATATGAAGAAAAACTCTTCTTGAGGGAGGTTCTTGATAATTTTGGTTCAAGAGTAGGAAGGGGTCCTGGGACCAAAAGGTTTCACAGATTAAGAAACTCAGGACAAAAAGGGGGCTAAGATTTTCCTCAGGTCACACAGTAGTCAGTGACAGTCAGGACTCAAAACCAGAACCTTTGACCCCAAATCTATTTCTCTTTTCCATACTATACTAAGCTAGCAATTAGATTACATGGATGGCCTCTGAAAAGATCTTTTACTCTGAGGCTTCCTGATTAACAGGTGATGAAACACAGCCAAAGAAATAAAGTCAAGGTTCCACAGGGACTTAACTCTGGGGCCAGGACTGGAATCCAGGTCTTTTACTTCTGAGCCTAGAGTTATTCTCAAGACAAGGGGTTGCCTCATTTAGGGGCTTTTTAGAAAACAGCTTTTGTCTATTGAACAACAATGGGATCCTTTTTAGCATTTTAATCTTTCAGTCTCCACATTATGTGTCCTGGAACAAAAACTGACTTCATAAACAAGGGTTTAAAAACAGGATATTCACCACAAGTCACACTTTTTTCTCTAACTGGGCAAATTATGGGCAAACTTACATCTTTATATCAGAGTCTTGGAATTTCCATGGCTTGTGTTCTGTGCCAAGAAAAACACACATAACTGTAAAGCAGGGAGTTTTTGGTATTTGTTTTATTTATTTTGTAGGCACTGTAATTTGCTGATGTACTCACTGGGCTGGTAAGGAATCTGTGATTTGCAAATGGAAATTTGATTTTGTGAACTCATGGGCAGAGGTGTTAAAAATAGTTTTCTTTTAATACTGCCTTATCCTAGGAACTCGTAAAACACAAGTCAACAAGAGTTTTCCTGGACATTGTCTGGGAAAGGAACCAAATTAGGTCTTGTAGTAAATTGGTTGGGATTATTTTGAGGGGAAAAGTAGTATAGTGTCATGGAAATGATTCTGAAGTAGGGGATAGGTACCTGGATGAAAGTTTCATTTTGCCATGGGTATCCTCTGTATTTTGTTAAGCAAATTATAGACAAAGGAACGGAGGAACCCATTTACTCACTTACTGAATCAGGATAAGAATTGCTTTCTGATCTATCTCAGGGATTTGTTGTGCATATCAAATTAAATATTATATGTGAAATGCCTTGGGAAAAGGATAAAATCTCATAGTAGGTAATACTCTGGGTTCTTCTTAAAATCTGGTTATCTTTGAAAATTTAATTACTTGAATAGTAAAAGGGTATTATGTAATGAAAAGAATATTGTGCTTGAAATCAGGAGATACCTGGGATCAAAGTCTGTCGTTAATGACAGCTGTATGACCATGGGGCAAGCTACTTGATTTCCTCATCTATATGGTAGATAGAATGCTGCACCTGAAGTCAGGAAGATTCATCTTTGTGAATTCAAATCTGGTGTTTGGATACTTACTAGCTATGTGGCCTTGGGTATCACTTAACTCAGTTTGCCTCAGTTCCTGAGAAGGAGAAGGAAATGGTAAACCACTCCAGTATCTTTGTCAAGAAAACCCCAAATGAGGTCACAAAGAGTTGAACATGATGGAAATGAACGAAAAACAAAACAAATTATTGTAAGAAGCAAATGAAACAATCTATGTGTTTTCAAGCATATTGTTTCCTCAATTTGGGGCTGGAAGGAACCTCAAAACTTATCTCATCCAACCCCCTTATGATACAAATGAGAAAACATAGTACAAAGGATCCAGAGAAGTTAAATGACTTCCTAAGGTCCCTCAGGTAGCAAGCAGAACAGCCGAGATTCTTAATTATTTGGACTCTGAGAAACTTAGTCATTCCAATAATGGAAGTAGTATGGTATAGCACAATTCTCCCTGGAGTTGAGAAAATTTAGGTTCATATCTGTAGTTTACCTATAGGAAAAGCTTCCCTACTATTTCCTGGGAAAATCAGTAGCTTGTAAGAAATAGGGTAAATCCCCGTTCTCTCTCCATTCCCTTCCTACTTTTCCATTTTCCTTCCTTATTTTCTCCCTTCTAGAATACAAATCTGTTGTCTGAACTCCCCTCATCCTTTTTTTTTGCTCTTCTTTGTCTCCCCAGTGCTTAGCACAGCACCTTGGTACATGCCTCCCCTCATAAGCCATGCCAAAAGCTGAGTTCTGTCCCAATTATCACCCTAAATTCACCTGTAGTGAACTGGAGAAGATTTAGAAGCATCTATGAGTGCAGTGGATAGATTGCCAAGACTGAAGTCAGGAATATTCATCTTTCTACGTTCAAATCTAGCCTCAGACACTTACTTGCTGTGTGACCCTGGGCAAGTCACTTAACTGTTTGCCTCAGTTTCTTCATCTGCAGAATGAGCTGGAGAAGGAAATGGTAAACCACTCCAGTATCTTTGCCAAGAAAAAGCCCCAGTGGGGTCACAGAATCATATATGACTGAAAAGCAGCTGAACAACCACAACAAATGACTAGAAGGTCATGGGCTTAAGACCTAGAGCTGGTGGTACCCCAAAAGTCATCTAATTTAGCATATTCCTCCTGGGATAGAAACTCCTCTACAATATGTCTATCACATGGTTATCCAGCCTCCGCTTGAAGACATCTAATGATGCCTGCCTACCTCTCAAGGCAACTCATTCCACTTTGAGATGGTTCAAATTATTAGAAAGTGCCCTCCACCAACATTAAACCTTTCTATGCGTTTGCTCTCACTGCCTTCCTTCAATAAGCATTTATGAAGCACCTACTACATTGCAGACCCTATGTTAGGTGTTAGAGGTACAAAGACAAAAATAATACAGTGTTTGCCTTCAAGGAATTAGGGAAACAGAAGTGCTTAGTACATAAGAACAAACTAAATACAAACTAAATGCAAAGTAATTTGGAGACAAAGGGATACACTATTAACTGGGGAATTAGGATTGGTTTTATGTATGAGCTGCACTAGAACTGAGCCTTGAAGGAAGCTAGAGATTCCACAGAGTAGACATAAGGAGGGAGTGCATTCCAGGCACAAGGAACAATTTGTTCAAAGCAATGGAGATGAGAGATGGAATGTCCTGTATGGGCGATATAATGAAGGCTAGTTTCTCTGGAACAGAAAATGAATGAAGGAGAGTAATACACAACCAGCCTAGAAAGGTAGGCAGGATCTAGAATAATCTTTGCCTTTTGGGACATAACAGAAAAATTCTTATACTTTTTTTTTAAACAGCTCTTACAACTCCCAAGTAATTTCTTTTCTGTGATAAAATATTCTCAGTTTTTTGACCTGACTTTAGCACAGCATGGTCTCTAGTTCCCTCACCATTCTAGTCCTCCTCCTCTGGATTCACTCCAGGTTGTAAATGTACTTTAAAGAGGCCTAAAACTGAACTCAATGATCTGAGTGTGGTCCTACCGGAGGAGAGTACTTGGGAATTCTTGGGGACTATTTCCAAAGTTCCTTTGCAAAGTCTCTAAGAGTATCAGCTTCTTTGGCCTATCATAGTGTAGACCCATCTAGAGTTGCAATCCACAGGCTATTTTTCACACTAGCAGACTAGAAGGGGAGATAATTCAAGGAGGTGGAGATGGGGAGACAAAGGCAGTCTTCAGTCAATTGAAGCTCTGGATATTAATTCATGAACTGAATCTCCAGGGAAAGCATATACGATTAAATTCTAAATTGTGTAACAAAAGGTAAGTAACACTTCGTTTTCTCATGCTTAGCAACCCACTTCCTATAATCTTTTCACACCGTGATTCAGTATTGTATTTGACACTACATCCCCAAATTCTTCTTATTTTTTTAGCTATCTTGAGCTCTCAGTTAGAGATAGGAAAGTATTAAGGCTAGAGAGCCTGCCTTGGAGTCAGAGAATTTGGGTTCATTCATGTTTCTAGCCACCTTGTATTATCCTCAAAATAACCCTCTGAGAGAAGTGCAAATATTATCCCCATTTTATGAATGAGGAAGCAAAAGAAAGCCTGTGGTCAAGAAGCAAATATTGATGGGATTTAAACTCAGGGCTTTTGTCATTCTAGCTCTTTCAAAGATACTTAAGAAAACTGACACCTGGGACATACTCCTATCTACCTTCAGCCTGTTTTCTACAATCCATGATATCATTGGTGTGGAGGCCCCTCCACCCATGCTGATCACAACCCCTCCATACTAAAGGTACCCACCTTTTTTCAGTCCCCATATGCTTCAGTTTTCAGCAGTCCTTCCCATAGCCTCTATTAATATGAAAGGAAATAATTCATCGAGTTTTCTATGGTGACACACATAAAAGTAGAATGCAATTAATTTTCATAATGAAAATTTTATCTGTCTCTCCATCCATCCATTCATTCATCCATCCATCTATTTATCTATGACACAGAAGTCCATTACCCAATAGAAAGATTCAGGTTTTTTTTTTCCTGAAAAAAGATCCCAAACTCCTCTCCCTATTAGCCTAAAGATATGGTTGTCCTTCAGTGGTGAATTGCAAAATATCTTTGCTAATCAGCACACTATAATCTTGGGGTCTTTTGTGCCCCAATTCAGAGCAGTTCCTGAATTTAGAACCTCTGTTTACTACTAAAAAGCAAGGTTGGAGTGTGCAGTTGCCTGTGATTTAGCCTGTAGAGCAGTACAAGGGGTTAATACTGAGGAACTTGGCTCTGGGTCAGCCTTTTTTTTTCTTGGCTCTGCTCTGGGTTTCCCCGTTAAGGGATTTCCCTCCGCCTCTGCAGCAAGACCCTTTATAAAGAGCAGACTCTTTTCTTCCATTGCTTACCCAGCTGCATTCACTTTGAAAGCAGCAGACAGTCCCTGGGTTTCTTCAGGTAGCACAGAGAGTGGGTAGTTTGGACTCACTAGTTCCTCTATCACAATGTACAAAATGTGTGGACAAAAGCTGGGAACTGTTCTGGCCACGAACCTCCTTTGGATGGTATTTGCAGCATGTGAGTTTTTCTCCTTTAATTTCTTTTGCCTGTCTGCATCCGTCTGAGCTACTGGGTTGATTTCAGACTCCTTAGTAGTGCTGTTAAAAATGGTGCTGTGGTTTTGAAAGATAGAGGAAAACTTGGTTGAACTTAGTTTTCAAAGTGCTGTTGAATTTAGCTATGCATCAATGGTCTAGAATGGAGAGGGCCTTGAAAGTAATTTGGAATATGATTGCCCATGTGGAATGAATAATTTTGATTCAATGGAACCTCTTTGCTGTTTTCCATATTTGTGGGGAAATCAAATTTGTGAGGAAAATATCTAAAAGACCCTTAGAAATAGTGGCAAGTCTAAGCCTTAGTCATTGATCTTTTACTAAGGAGGATCATTCCAGTATCTTCCTTGACAATACGCTTCATTGTCTTTTTGAACACCTAGCTGGGAGATTCAAGTTATTTAGACAGGACAGTTGATATATGACATATTTCCCAGGATCCCAGAGGGGATAAAAGCAAGAGGAATACTAAATCAGAAGCTGGTAGTAAATTTTCTTTTCTTTTTTTCCTTTTCAGCGGAAGATCTGAAAATTGAGGTTGGCCCAAGTTCTAAGATCGCTGCTCAGATCGGGGGTTCCACTAAACTGACGTGCACTGTGACTGGCTGTGAAGCCCCTACTTTCTCCTGGAGAACCCAGATGGACAGCCCCCTATGGGGGAAGATACATACTGAAGGGACCAAGTCTACCTTGACCATGGATCCTGTTAGGGTCCAGAATGAACATTCTTATTTGTGCATGGCTGCATGTGGAAGCAAGAAAGTGGAGAGAGGAATCCTGGTGGAGGTCTATTGTAAGTGATCCACTCTTAGATAACTACTTGTTTCTAGTGAGATTAGTTGGGGGTAAGTGAATGTATGACTGTTCCACAGGGGCCAAGTGTTAGATGAGGGAATAAACAGGGTACATGTATTTTTAATGATTAAACATGTTTTCCTCCTTAATTATTTTATTCAAGCCAGAGAAGAAACTACTTGCTAAACTAAGAGTTTCTTTCTTTTTTTTCTTGCTTTCTGCAAAATCCAGATTTTTTTCAAGGCTTGGTAAAGATGAACATCTCTTCCATGTAACTTTCTTGAATACCCTCAATTTGCAGTGCTCACTTTCCCCCTCCTAACCTTGTGGTTATGTATTTATGTACTTTCTCTCCCCCAGTAGAATGTAATCTCCTTTAGACAGGGAATATTGAGATAGATACTGGAATTGTGACTGTATTAATATAGGGATCTTCCTGCTATGGAAATACCCTCTACTAATGCAGGCCAGTGCTCTCGGCGCAACTTTTGGTTGTAAGTTGTAACTTAGAGATTTACTTAGAAGGCTGAGAAGTTAAGTGACTTGGTCAAGGTTAGAATGTGTCAGAGACTGGATTTGAACCAAGGTCTTCTTGGTTTAGAGGCCAGCTTTCCATCCATTTCTTATCACACTCCTTGACCAGACAATCCAGTTCATTAACATGCAATAGTAGAACTGTACCTTCCTATTCAAATTTTTTTTAAATTTACAATTTCTCCCTCTCCTCCTCCCTGCCCCGCATTAATTAGGTACATATCTTACTACCCTTTCAGTTTCTATTTTCCCACTAACACAGCAGTTTTTCAAGATAGTCACCTATACCTAGTGACTATCTTTTCAGCAGAGAGTCCTAACCTAAATAATCTTGACTCATTTACCTATCCAGCCCAGAAAGCTCAGCCACCTTTGTCTGTCTATTGGGAATAAGAACTGGGCAGAAATAGTGAGGTTCCAAAAGAGCAAAATCAGGATACGGATACTAAAGTGGGAAGAGAGTGTGTTCATTTTTTGTTGCTGAAGAAGACCATGCCATCAGGGAAATAATGACATGACTTGCACTTGACTTTGTTTTGAGTGAGGGAGGGCTGTGCAGACCACCAGCTTCACCTCCTCCAGAGCCATCTGAATCTAGTGACTAGATATTCATCAGGATGACTGGAGATGAGCCAGGATGAGGCAATTGGGGTTAAGTGACTTACCCAAGGTTACACAGCTAGTGAGTGTCAAGTGTATGAGGTGAGATTTGAACTCAGGTCCTCCTCACTCCTGCACTGGTACTTTATCCACTGCACCACCTAGCTGTCTCTCTGTACTCTCTGGTACACAATCCCAAAGAATGCATATGTGTCTTATTTCTCCCCAATGCCATGTCAATGACCCCTTATTTATTATGCCTGTTAAACAGAAGTAGGAAATCTTAGTTATTATTTATAAATATATATTTATATATGCATACACATACAATATATGTGATTATATATGTATATACATCATATAATAATATATGTAAACACACACACTATATATATAAATAATTCTATCTCAGTTCTCAAAGACATCAGTCAAACTCTCTCTGCTCCTTCTAGTATAGTATGCCACTACTTGGCCATGCACAACTCCTACATGCTAGATCTCTTTTCAGACATGTATATATTTTCTCTTTCCATCTAGATCTTAAGTCCTTGTGTCATATTTCTTTGTATACATAAAAGCATTTGGCATGATGCCTTGTACAAAAATAATATTTACTGATGAATTTTCCCCACTATCATCAATGGCATTAATAACACTGCTCTTGCACTGTCCTATCAAAGCTATATGTGTGTGTGTGCATATGCACATATATACATATAAGATCTATTAATATATTAATATAATATAATCTATATCTATATCTCTGCATGTAGTTTTCAGAGATGGAAAATTGGGCTTTAGGAAAGTTTGTGAGACTGAGTCAAAATCAAGATTAGCAGAGATGCTTTATGGGAGAAAATATACATTGCCTTCCCCTTGTAAATCACTGAATCAAAGATTGATGACACTGGAAGGGACTTTGATAGCTCAACCCCTAATTTCAGAGATGAGGAAACTGAGATCCAGGAAAAGGAATGGATTTGATCCAAACTGGTCTATTTATTTGACTTTGTGTAGATCAAATAAACATGAAAGATTGAGCCAAATGCAGGATAAATAATTCAGTGCTAAACACTTTCTATTCTCCAGTAATGACATGATTTGGTTGATTTCCCTGACTTGGTTTCTCTACCCTGCTTCAGGCAGCAGAATTTAGAACACATAGGCATTCTAACTAAGCCTGTCTCACCCCCCAGGACTATATTCAAGATGAATTTGATTCTCTCTATAAAGAGACTTGAACTGTTTAAAAGGGAGATGACTTCTATGGTATCATCTTATTATACAGAGCCAAGGATACACTGTGGTTGGCACATTCCTAACCATAAATGGGAACTGAAAAAAAAAGTATTGCAATATGACAATATATTGCAATATGTTGCAATTCAACATATGCAATATGTCAAAAGACAGCTTTTGCCTTCAAGGACCTTACAATTTTATTAGCTATGAGGGGATGTTTTTGTTCCATTTTGTTTTAGACCACAGCAATTAATAAAGCTGTCTAGTAAGACACAAAAAGGATAATGACTTGCATCAATAGGGGATGTATCTATATTGGTGAAATGATTATTGTGCATATGAAAAATACATTTATTTAAATCATCCTCTGTAAAAACCAGCAAAAAATTTTATCCATACTTAGGTTTATTTTGGTATTTGAAGCTTTTCCCAGAGATCCAGAAATCGAGATAAGTAGCCCTCTTATTCTTGGAAAACCTGTCACTGTCACCTGCAAGGTCCCAAAGGTATACCCCTCAGAACGGCTGGAGATAGAATTGTGGAAAGAAGGCTCTCATCATCCTGTGGAATCATATGATATTGTGGAAGATGCTGAAGGGTCCTTGGAGACCAAGGGTGTGAAGATGGTCTTTACCCCAACCATGGAAGACATGGGAAAATCTCTCACTTGTGAGGCCAAGCTACCTATTGATGAAATGGAATTTGAGCCCAAAGAAAGGAGAACTACACAGACACTTCAAGTGAACAGTAAGTACATTTCAGACAGGGCCACAGGTTTTGTGGGATCTTGTATATTATCTTATATTATATAATATTATATAAGATATATAATAATATATTATTTTATATTTTATACATTATAATACATAGTATAATATTATATATTATCTATTTGACTGGCAATGACATTTGGTATCAGTTCTATAAAGTCAAAGAGAAGCTGTTTGTTTACTCTCATTTAATACTATTGCTCATTCAAGTCTTTTTGCTAACTGGTTATAGAAAGGTTCCATTGGCCTGAATGAATTGCTGTGGCAACTCTCAATGCCCCACATTCTATTCTCCACCGGTAGCTATTGTAGATAAAAGGTGGAGTTTAAAAGAGAGCTTGAGGAAAGTAATAGAGAAATCATTTCTTATGGAAAATGGTGATAGGAATGATGATGATGATGATGATGATGATGATGATGATGATGATGATGGTGGTGATGATGATGATGATGGTGATGATGATGATGGTGGTGATGATGATGATGATGATGGTGGTGATGATGATGGTGATGATGATGATGGTGGTGATGATGATGATGATGGTGATGATGATGATGATGTTTTTTTATTTTGGAGTAGACTTGTGATTTTATTAGTATAGGAAACTCCTTGGAAGAAATTTATTTAAGCAGATTAGCAATTTATAGTCATAGAGAATTGCTGGGGGAAAGTGAGAGGGTAAGTAACCTGTCCAGGATCCCACAGCTGGTATGGGTCATAAATTATCCGGGAGTTTTCCTGGCTCCAAGGGAGATCCCTTTTCATTGTTCCATATTATTTCTCCATATTTCTATAACTTTTTTAAATACATTGTTTTGAACAAGTGGAAGGGGAGGAGAACAAGCATTTATATAGTACCTACTGTATGCTAGGCACTGTACAAAGTGTAGTAAATATCATCTCATTTGACCAACGATCTTATAAGAAAAACAGTGCATACTGATAATAAGTCAAGTAAAGAAACATTTATTGGACACCTAATAAGTATCAGGCATTGTGCTAAGTGTTGGCAATATAAAAAAAGGCCAAAACAGTCCCTGCTCTCAGAGTCCATAGTGTAATGGGGGGAGGGAGGGAACAACACATGAAGAATTATGTACAAACAAGATAAAATAAATGAGATAATCTTAGAGGGAAGATATTAGCATTAGAAGGGGGACTAGGAAAAACTTCTTGCAGAAGTTGGGATTTTAACTGGAATCTCAAATAAGTCAGGGCTGCTGGGAACTGGAGATGAGAAGGGTGAGAGTTCCAAGAGTGGGAAACAGCCAGTGAAAATTCCTGAAGTCTGAGAAACAGTGTTTTTTGTTCAAGGAATAGCAAGGCTAGTAATAGTGGATCACAAACCACGTTTCTATAAAACTTTAAGGTTTATAAAGTGCTTTCTTCACCACAATCCTTTAGTCTAGGGAGTCTAAATATTATCAACACCATTTCACAAATGAAGAAATTGGAACTTTGAGAAGTTGCTTTGCCCATGGTCATAAAGCCAGTGAGTGTCTAGAATGGGATTTGAACCTAGTTTTCCTGACTCTGGGGCAGCTAGGTAGTGCCATGGTGCAATGAGCATCTGTTCAGACACTCTCTAGCTGTGTAACATTGGACAAATTACTTTATCCTGTTTGCCTCAGTTTCCTCATCTGTAAAATGAGCTGGAGAAGGAATGGAAAATCACTCCAGTATCTCAGCCAAGAAAACCGCAAATGGGATCACAAAGAGTCAGACACAACAGAAATGGTTAAATAACAACACCAACAAAATTCCTGACTCTATGGCCAGTCCCTTTTCTAATGCACCATTTTTGGAGCTAACTCCTTGTTCACACAGCTGCTAACAAGGTGTCAGAGACAAGTTTTAAGTCCAGGTTTCCTGACTTTCAAGTCTAGCCTTCTTTCCACACAACATTGCCCTCCTATACCATGCAGATAGTCAAGTTGGAAGTGATTTTACCAAAGCAAAGAGGAAGTAACCTGATTTTGAAATAAATCTCACACTTAGCAAATCAATAATTCAGATGAGAGAGATTATTTTTTAAATAAGCTGGTTGGCCTCTTTCACTTGGACATGTTTTCCAGTGCTTTTCCTTTCCGGAGGCAACTGGGTTGGCATAGTGGCCATAGCACTGTATTTGGAATCCAGAAGACTTGGGTTCAAGTCCTGCCTCAGATATTTACTAGCTGTGTCACCTGAGAAAGTCATTTAACCGTATCTCAGTCTCAGTTTCCCCATCTTTAAAAATGAATGATAATAGCACCTATCCCTCTAGGTTGTTGTGAGGATAGCTGAGCATTATATATGTAAAGCCCTTTACACATCTTAAAGCACTATCTACATGCTAGCTATTTTCTGCAACTAATTCTATGCATACATCAATCTATCAAAAAACCATCACCTCGAATCACCCATCAATAATTGTAGGATTGTGAGGATTAACTGATGTAACATATATAAAGCTCTTTGAAAACCTTAACATTGTATAAATGTTGTTTTCAGAAGCCACATCTACACAAATACCAGTCTATCAAAACAAAAATCCTTCCCTCTAAATCACTAAAAGACCCCTAAAACTAGGCGAACTGGGTTTTGCTTAAACATCCTCATTTTGGCTCATCAATCACTTTTCTTGGGCTTTTTGGATAGATTAAACCAATCAATATATGTGCATAAAAACAGTTTAAAGGAGCCATGTTCCTAAAATACTCAGATCACTATCTGTGACAAGAGAGAGCTGCCCTGCACCCACACTATTCAGACATGAAGGACAAGGATAGCTAACCCAGGGGCCTTACCTCTTTCAGTTGTACCGAAGAACACAGTCATCTCCATCACTCCCTCTGACACTGTGCAAGAAGGGGATTCTGTGACAATGAGCTGTTCCAGCGAGGGCCTGCCACCTCCACAGATCTTTTGGAGGAAGATACGGGAGAATGATGACCCATTGCTTCTTTCTGAGAATGCAACGCTCACCTTAGTGGCCATGAGGAAGGAAGATTCTGGAACTTACATGTGTGAAGCGACAAACCAGTTTGGGAAAAGTAGAAAAGAGGTAGAAGTAACTGTAGGTGAGTCAAATGAGTTAATTTCCATTACATGGTTGACCAATAATGGTAATGGTCATAGAACCCAAATAAGAACTTTTTTAAAAAATATATTCTAAGATTTATACCACTGCTAAATGAATTCACTCCTTTGTATTTCAGGTTACAAAAGGTTAATTCCCAAGGAGCCCTTGAAAATACTGAGCTAATGAAAAGGTTGTGCTGCTAAAATTGCCTCCTGGAATAACTTAGCTTTCTAATAAAACCTGTCCCATGTCAAAAGTAAGGAGGAAGGAAGTTCCTGGCTTTTAAGAGCTGTATCAACTCCTTCAGGCTATGAAGCTAAAACTGAAGGCCCCTATGCCAGTAATTTATAAACTATCATAACAGTGGTCTGAAAAAGTTACTGTATCCAGAGATTTAGTCCATATTATTATGACTCTAGGGCTAAGACAAGAGGGGGAAATGTCAATTACAAAAAAAAATCTTTGTGTTAGCTAACTGTGGTAAGGGTCTTATATCTAAGATTTGTAGGAAATTGCACAAACGTAGAGCCATTCTCTAATGGATAAGTGGGCAAAGGATATGAATAAGCAGTTCTCAAAAGAAGTGTTAACAACTATACAAAAGACTGCTCCAAATTGCTGGTAATAAGAGAAATTGAAAAAACTTGGAAAATTGGCAAAAATGGAAATAGTCAAAATTGGAATGGCAGCAGAAAGACAGTTGGTAGAGTTGTGAACTAGTCCAACTGTTTTGGAAAACAATTTGTAATTATGCTTTAAAACGTGACTACAGTATTGATCCAGAGATCTCAAAGCTAGGCATATATCACAAAGTGATCAGACAGAAAAACTCCCATTAGATGACAACATATTCATTGCTATACTTTCTCTGATAACAAAAAACTGCAAACAAAGTAGATGAAGATTGAAGAATGACTAAACAAATTTTTTTGTATATGAATGTAATGGAATAGTGCTACACTCTAAGAAACAATACAAAAAATTCAAGGAAACATGGGAAAACCTATATAAACCAGTGCAGAATGCAGCAAGCAAAGAAAAATTATACACATTTCAGCAAAATAAATGGAAACAAAATTGAACTAAATGCTGCATAATTATAATGACCAACCTTGACTCTGAAGCAGAGGGAAAACATTCGACCCTCCCTTCATTACAAGGAAAGGTTGGAAGGTATAGTGGTCAATAAGGAATATTGTATATATTATGAGACATGGTCAATGTTTTGTTTGGATTTTGCTGAACAGTTGTGATTGAAAATTTTGAAGGAGATCTCTCCTTTTAAAAGGATAATCTAAAAGAATATCATTAGAAAAGCAGAACAGTGTGGTGGAGGGAGTGCTGGATTTGGGTTCAAGAGACCTTGGTTCAATTTCCACATCTGATATTTACCAGACTTACCTTGGGCAAGTCACTTATCCTCTAAACCTTAGTTTCCTCATCTGCCAAATGTGAATAATAATACTGGCACTGCCTACCCATGGACTGCCATGAGGAAAGCAAGTTACAAACCCTAAGCTACTATTACTTTCGGTGTGTTGGGGTTATGTGAGATAAACGTTCTTTAAAAGATATTAGGATGTCCCAGTTAAGGACTTAGGCACACACACACACACACACACACACACACACACACACAGAAATTTGAATATTGAATTTTCTTGTAACAAGAGGGAAGCCTGGGGAAGTGTGGATTACTTAAAGAACCTATTTACTGAAACTCTCATTCCTTCAGCTGAAGCAGATCCTTAAGCATGAAGGGTTTTGTTATCTCTCATGCTATCTCATCTGTCACCTTCAGAGCAACAAAACCACTGAGTCTCTTTAGAGTCAACAGAAAGCACTGATTTAGAACTCCTTTCCTCCCAGAACAACTGCCATCTGCAACTGTGTACATATCAGGAATGATGCTAATTGCCAAAACACTTCCTTTCCAAAATTTGTTACCGGGCATGTTCTGTGATGGAGTTGAGCCTTCAATCCTGGATTTAAATTTAGAGCAGGTTTATGTGTCCATAAAGGAGCACAAGCTAACACTAACAGAGATGAATTGTTTGTAATTCAAAAGCTAGCTTTTGATTTGCTTCCAATGTGATTTTTGTTTTAATTTCAAATGTGTGTGAAACTGAAATACTAGAATTCAAGTCTTAGGTTTGAGGTTCTCAAAGACAGCCTTTCTGATGTAAAATGGGTGACTGTTATCTTTTCCGATATTTCTAAGCTTACAAATTCCCACAGATCTCATTTCATTTCCATATGGGATCAGGATAGGGTTAGTTGCCCTAGCAACCAGGGAGAGTTCCTTGATCATCTTACCTTGCATCGAGTCTTTATCCTGGTGAATTAAAAATGGCAGCCCCCCACATCCCATCTTTTTTTAATCTCTACTTTTTATCTCTACTTATTCACTCTGTTTTTCAACTCCTTTAAATACTTTAACCAAGTGAGTTCACTGGGTCACCTTGGGCTATTTTTCTTTAAATTGAATCCTTTTCCTCATGGAAAGTAAATTTTAGAGACCAATTTCTTCTTTTCAGGTGAGAAGTTAAAAGGTATATGATAAGATGAATAAAACAGAGCAGAATGAAAAAGAGAATCTTATAAAGGTTGATACAGGTTTATATCTCACTTTCCTTCTCTCCTTTCAGCGAAACCTCTTACAGTGGAAATCTCTCCAGGACCAAAGGTTGCTGCTCAGATTGGAGATTCTCTTGCACTGACCTGCACCATAATGGGCTGTGATGCCCCCTTTATCTCCTGGAGAACCCAGATAGACAGTCCCATAGGGGGGAAGGCACACAATGAAGGGACCAAATCCACTTTGTTCATGA
The DNA here is from genome assembly GCA_023548195.1 of Bettongia penicillata ogilbyi. Classification (NCBI taxonomy): domain Eukaryota; kingdom Metazoa; phylum Chordata; class Mammalia; order Diprotodontia; family Potoroidae; genus Bettongia; species Bettongia penicillata. The sequence goes on along the minus strand of JAJHZJ010000779.1, from coordinate 1,379,035 downwards.
ATCCTATTCGCCTTGAGAACGAGCATTTTTATCTGTGCACAGCATCATGTGGGGACAAGAAAGTGGAAAAAGGAGTCCAGGTGGAACTATACTGTAAGTAAGCCAACATTGTAAGTGATCTAGTCTTATTCTAAGTCATCTGGGTATCATGCTGTAGTGGAGAAAGCACTAGACGCAGAGTCAGGAAGATATAAGTTCAAACCTCAGGTCTGCTATTTATAACCTTTAGGACCTGGAAAAAGTCAACAAGCATTTATTAAACACCTATTATATGCCAGAAACTATAGTAATCACTGGGGATATGAAAAGAAACACAGAAACCAGTCCTTTCTCTAAAGGTGCTCAGGGTTGCAAGGGAGATGATGAGGTCCAAACAACTATATATAAATAAAATATGCAAGGGATAAATTGAAAAGTCATATGATCTTTCTAGGATAGTTTCCTCATTGACAAAACTGAGTTGGACTAAATAATCTCAAAGGTCACTTCCAACTCTAAATCTATCATTTTGTAGCTGCGTGCCTCTAGGCAATTCAGTTTACCTCTCTGAAGTTCAGTCTCTTCATCTGCAAAACTGGGGCAATAATACCTGTAATGCCTGCCTTACAGAGTTGTTAGGAAATAAAATGAAATAATGTAATAATACATTAATATTAATGCCATAATAGACATACTACATAATGATATACATACACAATAGAATAATGATGACTGATGATGATGATGATGAGATAATGAGTTCCTGGAGAGAAGATACTGTGTTGGTTTTTCTTTGTATCTTTTAGAAGAGCAGGGCATGGAGAGCTGGGGATGGTGTCAGTAATACCTGGGTTCAAACTCATCCTCAGATGTTATTTAAATGTGTAGCCCTGGGCAAGTCATTTAACCTCTGCCTGCCTCAGTTTCCTCAACTTATAATGAAGATGATAATAACATCTGCCTCCCAGAGTTGTGGAGAGGATCAAATGAAATAGTATTTGTAAAGTGCTTAGTACAATGTCCTGGCAAACCTCAAAGCACCATGTAAATATCAGTCATCATTATTTAAAAGTGATGCCTCAGAGTTGGGAATTGTTCATTTTCCGTGAGATGAGTTGAAAAAAAAAAATCTGACTCCATGACTGTGCAATGAAACAGAAGTGTTTAGAGAAGGAAATAAACAGAGCACATGGTTTCTTAATGAGGAAACCGTATGTGCCTGATGAAACTTTTTATTCAAGCATGTGGTAAAAATTACTGTTTATTGCCATACTGAGGAATTTTCCCCCCAGGCAATTCAGTTGATTTGTGCTCAAAAAGCAAGCAGAAAAACCCTTACATACATAGCCTTGTGACTTGCCCTATAGCTAGTCCAAAGCTTGGCTCATATATTAGGGTGTCCATAGTCAGTAGCCTATACCTTGCCACTCTTCTATCTCCAGGATTGGTTTGAACCAATTATCACTTTCAGATACCCCTCCATTTATTTAGCTTGTTGGCTGACCTTGAGAAAAGCTCTGACAGACCAGAGACTGACAACTAATCTGGAGTAAAGGGAGTGCTTATCGGCTCAAAAGCACCAGAATTACTACCTTAACGATATAGAAGGGGAGGAGTTTGAACTGTGAGGAATAACCAAAAAGTAGAAGTGAAAGTGAGAGGAAAGTAGGCAGAGAGACACAGAGCTTTGGGCTTGAGGCAGGGGATCTTCTGTGATGCTGAGGAAAAGGCTGGAGTAGCATAGGTGTTCTATAGTGAACTCACTTTAGCAGTGAAAATGAGACTTTCCTTGCAATTCTCCATTTTGCTAATGGACCATTTCATTTGGTGAAAAATAGTACCAAGTAAACCTTTTAGGAACCCAAACCCAGTTTAGCTGCAAATTGATATGTGGAAATGGACTTTGCTGGAGTGCCTTGGCTCTTGATGATGGTGGGATATAATAGATACAATCACCTTCCACAAGCTCTCTTTGACGTGGTTGCTCTATCTTCTTTCATTGAACAGGATTCGAAAGCACACATTGCAGGGATTTTCCATCAGATCCACTGACCAATCATTTCTTACCTCCTTGAGGTTGTATTCTAGGGGGAAATGGATTATGTCTGGAAGGAATTTGAACTTCTCAAAAGAGGGTTAAGTTATATTGTATCATCATTATACAGAGCCAAGGATTTGCTGATGTTGGCACATTCCTAACCATAAATGAGAACCAGGAAAAGAGGCCTTTATTGCAGTAAGAAAGTAGCTGAGAAAAACTCATTTTAGCATCATTCCGGTTAGTGCAAAATAGTCTGAGCTTTGTCCTGGGGTCAAGCAAATAAGCTCCTCACCTTTGCCTTAATGACTGGTTTAATGCAGAATAAAGCACAGTATTTCTCAGATCTGCCAACTCTTTATTTTTTGTTCTGGATATGATTTTATCTGTATAGGAAGCTTTGTCTATGTATCTTGCATGTATCTTGTATATACCTGGTTATTTACGTGTTTGTTTCTTCTCTCATTAGAATGTGAGCTTTTGAGAGAAGGGACTGTTTTGTCTTTTCTTTGTATCTCTAAGAAGTGCTAGATATTGTAGTGCATAGAAAACCTGAGTTCAAATAATCCTCAGATGTTTGCTAGCTGTATGGCCCTAAGCAAGTCATTTGACTGCTGTCTGCATCAGTTTCCTTAACTATAAAATGGGGATAATGATAGCACCTAACGCCTAGAGTTGTTGAGGGGATCAAATGAGATAATATTTGTAAAGAGCTTAGCACAGTGCCTACCACATAGGAGGTGCTTACCAAATGCTTTTTAACTGACCAGCTGAAATTCCCTTCACCAACAGAGATCAGATCTCCGAGATCTTATAGGATAAGAGAGTTGGTTGGGGATAGGAGAATTCAAATGACTGGCCTTGAATCATACAGCTAGGCTGTATGAGAGGTGGCTTTGGAACAAACATCATACTGATTCTGAGGCAGGCTCATCCTCTCTGTCTCTGTCTTTCTCTCTCTCCCCGCCTTCCTATCTCTCTCCTTCCTTTCTTTTCTTTCTCTCTCTCTTTTTCTTTATCTCTGTCTCTCTCCTTTCTCTCTTTAACCAATGAGCCTCTCAAATGGAGAGATCAAATTTGAGTAGTAACATACTTGTCTTAAAGTTATGTCTTAAAATTTCAGTAAGATGTGTTCATTAGAGTAGAAATACAGAAATATTCTAAGAAGCTGATGAATCTATTTGCATGGAATCTCCCTCTTACAGTCCTTCCTGACTTACCAATAATCTTCCTAAGTTTCTGGAATAAAAAAAAATCATTGTCCACTGAACAGCTTTTTAGTGATTAGTTTTTCTGATAGAGAGTCTGGTCATCTGATGGTAGAGACATAGTTTGTCCAGCAATGGCCTATATGCAAAACCTTTCTATCTTGGTAGGATTTGACCCTTCCTTCTCTGCTGGATTGGCAATCAAGAACTCTGTCATCCTTCACTCTACAATATATGAGCAGATTACAAAGTCTAAATAGTGAAATGTACTATTTGCTTTAACCAATCCTAATAATAGATATTTTTAAAATATATTAACTAAGGCACGATGCACTCTAGAACAGCCTTTGTCATCAATAGGATTATATCCTAAGACTAGATAATTAGCATAGTCTTTCTTGACATGCTTGTATATGTGTTTATGTAATGTAGTTATAATGTCCGTAGGGACCAAAATTGACATTTGTAGGCTGTTCCTGCTTACAAATATTAATTTGGTTATTCTCTGAAATCATTGTATGTAAAATACCAGCAAAACTCCTATTCATACCTGGATTTATTTTGGTATTTGAAGCTTTTCCCAGAGATCCAGAGATCGAGATGAGTGGCCCCCTTATTCTTGGAAAACCTGTGACTGTCACCTGCAAGGTCCCAAAGGTATACCCCTTAGAAAGGCTGGATATAAAATTGTGGAAAGAAGACTCTTATCATCCTGAGGAATTTCATGAATTTGTGGAGGATGCTGAAGGGAACTTGGAGACCAAGGGTGTTAAGATGATCTTTATCCCAACCATGGAAGACATGGGAAAATCCCTCACTTGTGAGGCCAAGTTACCTATTGATGAAATGGAGTTTGAGCCCAAAGAAAGGAGAATTACACAGATACTTCAAGTGAACAGTAAGTACATTTAAGATAGGACCACAGCCCTAGTCGGTATTACCTGATGACATTGTACAGACAATAATATTTGGCACAAGGTTTCGCAACATGACTGTTATGGAAGTGTTTTGCATGGCCACACATGTAGGACCTATATCAAATTGCTTGCTTTCTCAAAGAGGGTTAATGGGGAGGGTGGAAGGGAGAGAATGTGGAAATCAAAGCTTTAAAAATGAATGTTAAAAATTGTTTTTGCATGCAACTGGGAAACAAGTTGTACAGAGAATGGGGTACAGAAATCTATCTTGCCTTACAGGAAAATAGAGGGGAATGGGATGGGAGAAGGGGGAGTGATAGAAGGGAGGGTGGTTTGGGGAAAGGGGTGGTTGGAGTGCACCCTGTCCTGGGGCAGGGGGAGGGGAGAGACGGGGAGAAAATTTGGTGGAAGTAAATATTGAAAAATGAAAATAAATAAATTATACATTAAAAAAAGAAAATAAAAAATAATATTTGACACATGGCAAGAGGGGCCATGGAGTAGTAGAGAGGGAGCTGGTTTTGGAGCCAGAAAGATCTGAGTTTAAATCTTGTCTCTGACTTACTGACTGTGTCATCCTGGGCTAGTCACTTAATCTCTAATGCTCTAGGAAATTCTCTGAGACTGTAAGTGGTAGAGAAGATGTCAACCAGCCTTGGTATAGGGAATTCCCTTATCTGTAACACCAAATAAGGTATCAGACGAGCAAGGGAGGGCTAGTGACTGGCTTGTACATCAACTTTCTATCTATGTGACGTTGAGCAAGTATGTGAGCCTTGTAGCCATTGAGAGGGGAAGGGAATAAATATATAATCTCTACTATATGGTAGGTATTATGCTAAGTGGATTTTAAATACCGCATTTGATCCTCATGACAACCTTATGAGGTAGAGGCTATCCCCATTTTACAGATGCGGAAACTGAGGCAGACAGAGGTTAAGTGACTTGCCCAGAGTCACATAGTCATTAAGTATCTGAGACCAGATTCGAACTAATATCTTCCTGGCTTCAGGTTTAGCACTCTATCCCTTGAGTAACCTAGTGTCCAAATATAGTATAGAAAGAATAAGGTATTTGGAATCCCAAGACTAGAGTTCAAATCCTGCTTCTTAATACATGTGTAGCAAGGGTCCCCACCTTTTCTGGTCAGGCTATGCTCCCAAACTAATCCTATTCTACTCAAGCTCCATGCAGCTGTTAGATCTCATATCCCTAGTTCCAAATTCCAAATCCTAAATCCCATGGGAGGTGGCCCCATCCTCTCAGAATAAGAGGGAGGAAAAATTTTAATTGCCAAGATGTCTGGCTGTCATTCAAAATATTTTCCCTATGTGGTTCTCAGCCCTGGCTGATCCTGTAGCATTCTATTCTGACTGTTTCTGCCATATTTACAGACCCCTGATAAGTCATTAACTTCTCTGAACTTCAGCTTCCTCATTTATAAATTAAGAGGTTTGCTATGATTCTGTACTGTCACCTATATTTCTCCATCCAGGTCAACTGTGTAATCAATCATTTGAACCTTAAGTTAGACAGCCTCAAAGTGGGGATCTTGGCAGCTCTAGGCTCATTCCTGAAGTTTGTGAGGGCCTTCTGAACTTCTTAGGAAGTGGTGCAAGACAAATATAATATAATCATGCATTATGCTTTTTCATAATTAAATTTGATAAATATTGATTGAACATCTAAAATGTACTCAAAACTTTGTTAGCTGCTGCAGTGGAAGGGATGCAAGAAATAATTAGGAAAGATGTGGACTCATTCCTTAAAGAGCCCAGAATCTAGTTGAAGATGAAACAAATCCCACCTTAATAAAAATATCTCAGGCCATCAATTACAGCAAACATGTCCTTGCCATTACTTGCTTCATTTCTAAACTGTTCAGGCAAACAATGCAAAGTAGCATCTTGGCTGCTACCAGCCCTTTGGCAGGCGTCATTAAGTTCATGTTTAGTTGACTCCTCTCTCACTCTTGCCCTTTTCATTCTGTTTACAGTACCTCCCAAAGACACAAGCCTTCTAGCTTTCCCTTCTGATAGCGTCAAGGAAGGAGACTCGGTTACTATTTCCTGCACATCTGCGGACATTCCAAAGTCTCAAATTATCCTGAGGAAGAAAACAGAAATGGGAGATAGAGAGCTTGAGTCTCCAGATGGCATTTATTATATACATACAGCCCAGTTAGAGGATGCTGGAGTGTATGAATGTGAATCTAAAAATGAAGGTGGCTCAGAAGTTAGGAGCCTGACTCTCGATGTTAAAGGTTAGTTCTTTTAGTGACTTTTTAAAAAAATTCCATATATTTCAAAAGGATGTTTTTATGTTAAAGAGAATGTGTGCAGAAGGAGGGTGGAGTCGAATTCAATTCCATTTCTTTTTGATTATTTCATAAGATTTCCCAGAATAATGAAGCACATCTGTTATATCATATGGAGGGTTGCCAGAGAGTTGGAATAAATCATTGAAGAGTAGGAGATTGCCATCTAATTTTTTCCACCCTGGAGACTTATATTGAATGCATCCTTGGTCTCCCAGGTCTTGAATTGGCCAAATGTTTGACCAGGCCTAGTATAGCTGTCAAATGGAAAAGAAAAAGGGAAGCGTTTGTATCCAAAAGACCCCTCTTCCTTGTTTCCAGTGGAGAATACCTTTCTCTGAATACATAGTAACTATTTTCCCAGAGTGACTCCTTTCAGGATAATCACCACTGTCCCTTCTGGAGAGAATTCATGCACCATAGAAAGGATATCCCAGACTATCACAATGTTCCCTCAAAGATTTCAATCCCATCTTAACCTGTTGAGGTCATCCAAACTTCTTCTGAATGGGAAGGAAAGAAGGAACCCATGTTTGAAAAATGAGCAGACTACAGAGAAACCAAAATCATTGACCTTTCCATGAATGTACATTGACTTCCCATAAGCTGGGGATGTAGACCTTTTTTTCATAGGATCATAGATTGAGAGCTTGAAGGGCCATTTATTTCAACTCCCTCATTTGACTGATGAGAAAACTGAGGCTCAGAAAGTTTAAGAGATATATGCGGGATCACATAGCTACTAAGTGTCAAAAGTGACAAAACCCTATTCCATGAAGTGAAGGGTATTTTCTTCACTTAAAGATTCCCATGTAATACTCGATAGGGTCACATGAATGAAGGAGCAGAAGAAATGTAATTCACTGTATTGTAATCTTCTCACAGAGCCATAATTATGATTTATAATATACTGTGCTGCCCAATGGATGAATACTCTTTACTCTAGCAGCTTGGCAAAAGGGGCCCTTCCTTTATGTCAACCAGTCCTATAACCTTGTATGTCATTTTAACTGAATTTCCTCACCAGCAAGATGGGGATAAAAAATGCTTTCCTTTGGAGGGGCAGCTAGTTGGTACAGTGGGTAGAGCTCTGGACTTAGAGTCAGAAAGACGAGTTCAAATTCAGCCTCAGACACCTACCAGCTGTGCGATGCTGAATAATTTGCTTAAACTTTGTCTGCCTTGATTTTTTCATCTGTAATGTTCTTTTTAAAAATTTCTTTAAATTTTAAACTTTAAATTTGAAATGTTATTTTTTACATTATAAACATTTCTAGATTACTCCCTCTCCCCTCAGCACTCTTATAAAAAAAACAATTAAGCAATACCAAGTCAGGAGGTGCAGTGCTGGGCCTAGAGTGAGGAAGACTCATTTTCCTGAGTTCCAATCTGGCCTCAGAGACGTTAGCAGTGTGACCTTGGACAAGTCACTTAATCCTATTTGTCTCTGTTTCCTCATCTGTAAAATGAGCTGGAGAAGGAAAGTGGCAAACCACTCCATTATCTCTTCCAAGAAAACACTGAGAAAAATTATTATTAATAACCAGTGATTTGGGAGATTCAGAGTTCCCCCTTTTTCTATTGTCCTCATTTAAAAAACTCATTCTCTGAAGGTTCAGTTAACTTTCTCCTCTATCCAGTCTCCCTTCCCCTTCCTCCCCACTACTCTTACAAGGTATCTTGAGTCTAGAGTAAATTCTACTAAATCAAGCTTGGGTGGACAAAGACAATCTAGACAAATCAATCTCTGCCTAGATTGCTCTAGACTAAGGGTGATCTGGGTATAGGGATAGTCTCTCTGTCTGTCCAAGAGTGGTATGTTGTCATTCTCAGTCCCTCATTGGAGAGAACTCGCTTCTCTCTGTAAAGTCCTCCTTTCATTAATTGTTAATGAATCAGAGTTGATTGTTATCTGATGGAACACCTCTCCTCCAAGGACCTATAAACTTCAAGAAGAGGCCATGCTTCCTTTTTTACCACTGAGAGAATAATGAGCATTTTTTTGTCAATCATTTGCTGGTCAGGATTGATAAAATTGATTATAGTTTACCCCAAAATTATGTCTCTGAAAATTACTTTTATTTGTCACAACCTCAAACTCTTTATTTAAATGTATGTGTGTGTGCATGTATGTGTATGTATGTATGTAGGTATATATATGTGTGTGTATGTATGTGTGTATATATATGTATTTGTATGTTGGTGGGTATGTGTGTGTGTATATGTATAGATATATATATATATACATGAACAAAAATCTCTTTTCTTTTTCTCTAACCCTCACCCTAAGTTTTTACAGTCCACTTACAAATGCCTGAATCAGATTTATCTGTTTATTTAAAAATTTATTTCTTCCTTTGGGCCCCCAAAGGACCCTTTCTCTGACCCTTTGGTGCTGATTCTGAACTTGAGGGGTAGTGACTCTCGTAGGATCACGGATCTAGAAGTGAAAAGGACCTTCTAAGTCATCTAATCCCACCCCCTCCTTTTGCCAAGGAAGACAATGGTGTTCAGAGATGTTCAGAGAATTGCCCCAAGTCACAGAACTGCAAAGTGTCCAAGGTGGTATTGGAATTTGGATCTTATGCTCTCTGAGCCCAGCATGTTATCCACTAGGGCATACTACCTCCCATCATAGTTTGCTGCTCATTAGTTTCTAAACCTGATGGACTAGGTAATGAATCCCATGAAAACTACCTGCCTGCTCATTAGGCAGCACAAAGTGAATCTGGGTGTTCTAAATCCAGAATGAATAATTGATACCATTGTGTTTTGAGGGCCTCCACACTTTGTAGGCCACCACTGTTGGTGACCTGGGAGAGACTGGCTCTGAACCTGAGCTCCAGAGCAGAAAAAAAAGTGCTTTGCATTTCTTGTAGAAAGCAGAGAGGAAGTCTTTAAGACTTGACAATCCATTCCTTTCCATGCATGTTAAATAAGTTTCTTTCAAGTGGGAGTCAATGCCTGAAATGCGATAAGTGGAAAGAGCACTGGATTTGGTGTAAGAGACCCTACTTTCAAATCCTGACTCTGCTACTTATTTGAATATGAACATGTTATTTAATCCCTCCCAGACTCAGCTTACTTTTCTGTAAAATAAGGGACTGGACAAAATGATCTCTAAGTCTGTTTCCAACTCTAAAGAAAAATAACTAAAAATAAATATCAACCATGATGAAACTTTCATAGCAGCAGTTGTTTCTGGTTCTTGAAAATGACAGTTACCAACCTATTCTTTTATTAAAGAAAACTAAACATAAGCCCAGAAAAGACAGAAATTATTTTTTTATAAACTTAACTAAGTTTTTATGGACTTGTAGCCAACCTTACTCCATGTTTTCTGTCTTCACAGTACCTCCTCGAAACACAACAATATCCATCCATCCATCTAGAACTGTTCTTGAAGGGGAAAATGTCACCATTACATGTAAAACTTTTAGTCATCCTCCTGCAGTTATTGTCCTCAAAAAAGTTGATGTGGACAATGAAGTTACTATGTGTTCAAAGAATGGGACATTTACCTTATATCACGTCACTCCCGATGACACAGGGGTGTATATAATCGATGTTTCCAATGAGGTCGGAAATGATTCTGGACAGATTGAGATCTCAGTTATGGGTAGGAGGACTTTCCTTCATTTCTTATTGTGTTTTCTTGTTTCCTCGATGCTCAGATCATCTTTAACTCCACAGTCACCATTAAATTGAGCTCCTAACATTTTTATAATTTTTCTTTTGCTTCATATGGTTAATATTTCTCACTTAAAGACATGGCCTAATGCTTCCCACTTTTAGGTCATCTTTCTTCCTTATGTTGTCTTCTTTTCACAATTAAAGTACTTATCTGGTTTGTCATTCTTAAATGAAGCATTCTTGCTTAGCTGCGTAATTCAGGCTCCAAATTTAATTTGGCTTAAAATTGTTGGATTTGGATGATGCAAATAACTACGGCAAAATAATTTTTGTCTCCTGTACTGCTTGAGTTATGTTAATAATTTGTATGTTGCCAATTTAATTTAATTGGCTATGTGGTCTGTGACAGTAGGTTGGACACAAAAAAATGGATATTCATAAGCTTTTAAACTTCCTTTTGCTTGCAAGTTGATGGAACATGACATTCTAAAGTTGCTCTGGTAGTAGACATAGAGCTCATTTGGAGTATAGTAATGGGATATGAGTGCATGTACTTGAAAGGAAAATTAAAAGAGAATCAAAGAATAATGCTTGGACTTCACATGTATAATGGGTATCAGCATGTTTGCCTTTTCAATGGGTGGGAGAAGGGTTGGAGGAAAGGAGGAAATTTTGAACTCAAAATAAAAAAGAATGTTAAAAATAAATTTTTTAAAAAGAGATTAACAAAGAATGATGTTTGGCAAATTCAAAGAAAGCTAAGTGGGAGAAGAATGCTCTTACTCTTAGTGTTGTCAAAGTTGGTAACTAATCATAGTGAAGGGTACAATACAGGTGTTTGACCTAGACTAGCAAAAAGACAAGGGGAGAATTGAGGCAGTTACTGGGACATTTAGGTGTAATGTAGGATAAGGTTTCTCCTTCACTTACCTGAATAACTAATTCAGTTCACTTTACCGGTGTGGATACTGGTTAGTATGTATGCATACTTTTGTATACATCTTTTCGATGGCTTGCCCCACTTGTGAAGTATTTCATCTAAAATTAACTTGAACTCACACAAGGAAGATAAATCCTATACTTTGAGGAGGCACTTGACTAGTATTTAAGGTTAAAAAGTAAATAAGTTCAAGTGGACCATAGATGTCTTTAGAAATTTTTTATAATGTTAGCTTATCTATTACTATCCAATCTTTAAGATTACATGAGTGATTAATTACAAAAAAAGGCTAAAATTAGAGTGCATGTAAAAGCAAATTAATCTGTGATATGACATAAAAACAAGCACAACAATAATGAATTTGGAGTCAGGTGAGAGGAAGCTGAATTTAAATCTCGATATTACCTGGATTGTTTTAATAGACGATCATAAATTTAGAGTTAAAGAAGATCTTTGAGGCCATTAAGTCTAGCTCCCTTATTTTGTAGATGAGTAAACTGAGGCAGGCAAAGGATAAATGACTTGCCCAGGGTCACACAGTAAGTATCTAAGGCAGAATTTGAATTTAACTCTTCCTAATGTCAAGTGCTCTATCCACTGTGCCACCTAGTTGCCTATCCTGAACAAGTCATTTTACCACTCTGTGTCCCAGTTTACTCATCAGTAAATTGAAGGCTGTAATAAGAGCTAGCATTTTAATGTTTGCAAAGCAAAGACTAGCTCCTTTTATCCTTGCAGTAGCCCCGAGAAGTCGACACTATCAATATCCCCATTTTATAGGTGAGGTAGACAAAGGTTAAGTGACTTATTCAGGATCACACAGCAAATAAGAGACTGAAGGTAGATTTGAATTCAGGTCTTCCTGACTCCAGATTCAGTACCATCTAGATATCTCTGCGTTATTCTAAAAGAACTCCTAAGTTCCCTTCAACTTTTAATTCTATGATGCTAAGATTTCATCATTGAGGGGGATTCCTGATGTGAAAAATCCATCCACAGAGGCAGATCAGCCATTCATTGGCAAATTAATCATTTTAAATTAGAGTATTGCTTGGGTAACACAGAGAGCTTATGTGATTTGCCCAAGATCAAAGAGTAACTATGAGTTAGAAACTTAAACGAAGGACTTCCTAACCCTGAAACTGGCCCTCCCTATTCTTCTATGCACCATATTTATCTGCATTTTGGCGCTAGAATAATCCAACATGGGAGACAAATACAAAAGAACAAAAGGCAATGTGTAGGTGATGGCAAAATAAAGTCAGTTTATTTTAAAAAAGAAAGTATAAATATTGAAATATTGTGTATATCTCTCTCAGCAAGGATCATAACTCAAGAACATAGGTTTTATAGAGTTCTGCTGAAATGTGTGGACTGTCTTCCTGCATTTCTCAGTTCATGATGATTGAGTCCAGATTCTCTAGCGAATATGTCTAGTCTCAAATATAAAAATAAATACAGAAGATACATACTGTATTCTCACCTCACTGCGTCAATTTGTTTTCTCTTAGATGGATGCTAAAATTCCACCATCAATCCCATTGTACAATGGAATCTTGTCAATCTATGTCAGTTCATGAAAGCATCCTCATGCTGCCCTTGTCACAGTAATCACTGATGTTACACAAATAGATTGGTTCTCTGCTGCCAAAAGCAACCAGGAATTTCATTCAGTGACCTGAATTCCTCAGTCCACAATGTTACATTCATCTTCATTGTTTGATGGATTGAGGAGAGTGTGGGGTTTAGGCCAAGATGGTCTACATAAGAGTTTTTAACTTGGAGTCTGTGAATAGATTTCAGGGGGTCTAAGAGAAAGAAGTTATGTCTGTATTTTAATTAACATCTCGCTGAAATTTAGCATTTCCTTCAATTATGAATTCTTTTAAAGTTATTCTACATGAGAAAATCTAAGAGTTATGGAAGTGATTGTAGAAAACTGAAAACAAATAAATTTTTAGAAAAATAGTTATTCTAAGAAGGGGTCCATAGATACTCAAAGAGGTCCATGACACATTCTAAGAGGTCAAGAACCTGATCTGAAATCATTATTTCCCTTTGCTTCATAGTGCGAAACTATCTATACTCTTCCAATAAGTGACATCCCTATGATATTACCACATTAAAAAAATATTTTTGATACTGCCACTTTTATAATCAATGTCAATTTGTTTTCTTTCTTTTCCAGAAATCCCTAAATACTTTTCTCCTCAACTTCTTGCACTATATTGCTTATCTTCCCTGATAATCCCAGCTGCTGGAATGGTCATCTACTTTGCAAGAAAAGCCAACCACAAAGGTTCTTACAGCCTGGTAGATGCCCTGAAATCAAAAGTGTAGCTGTCAGTTCAAGCAAGGACATTATTTATCAGTCAACCCTTGATTACTGCTCATCATTCCATCAGGAAAACAACATGCTGTGACTTTAGGCTCTCCCTCCTGCACATGGTGAACACATGGAGAGAAACATCTGCCTTTTCTTTTTCTTCCCATAGGCAGGAAGCCAAAGGGAATGTTGTTACCTGTGAAATAAGTTTTTTCACTGGTCCATTGAAGGATAATTGTTGGAGTGGTTCTTCAAGATGTACATAGAGTGGCATTTTCTGTACATATGTAAAATAAATATCCCTAGTCAACTGAAAGTTAGAACAACATCACTTTCCATCAAAATCTTCTCCTAAGAAGGTTATAAACCTGAATACATCTTAAAGAATAATTTATACCAGTGTCTCTTGGTAATTTGCCTGGTATTCTATTTTTAAAAATTTTTGATACATTTTATTTTGTATTAACAAGATGTAATCTTTATAATATCTCCTGAAAATAATTTCATCTTTTGTAAAGATGGCAAAGTTTCAGACATGGTATTGTGGATCCAGAGCCAGCATTGGAGTCAAGACAACTTGGGTCCAAGTCCTGTTATATGGTGGCTGTGTGGCCATGGACACAATCCTTAATCTCTCCATGCCCCAGGGAATTTTCTAAGACTGTAAGTTCCAGATGAGTTTCTGGAATGAATTTATGGAGAGCATTTCTACCCCAGGAGTTCCTCAAACTGATGAAATCATAGGTCTGGACTCCTTCCCTCAAAAAAAAAAAAGAACCCAACAGTGAGTACACTAAGAGGGTTGTAGGTCTTATTTCAGGTACAAATAACCATCATGGAAGTGGACAAAAGTGGCATTTCTCTTCTGTGGCTTTAAGGGCTTCTATTAAATGAATGTGTGTTTACAGTCCTTTCCATACAAGAGAGAAATGCCACCATACAACCAAGAATATTAAATGTGCCAGAGTTTGTGCTCAATCCACTGTGGTGGTGAACTGGACTATTTTCTCTATGCGGTACTGGTGTAATTATGGAAAAATTTTATAAGTGTGACTGTTCTAGTAAGTCCTGGGTGACTTTCTCTGTTATCTTCATTTGACTTCAGTCAATTCTGTAAAGTTTCTTTGTACAGTAAAAAGATAAATTCTAAAATTAGAAGATGTGTGATTCTTTGCTACAGACTAAACTCTTGTATAGCTGGTTATGTCTTTAGAGCATGAATTAAAAGACAAAATTCATAATAAGGCAAAAGGAAGTTGGAGTCATTAGTTAGGAGAATAGATGGCTAAGGGTGAATAAACTTCAGTTATCTGGAAAATATACACAGTGTGGTAAATAAGTCATTCTGTACTAATGACTGATCATAAAGAAAGAGGGCTTATGCTATAAGTGCATTTTACTGCAGAAAATTCCTTTTCAGAATTGTACCTATTCCCTTCTCCTAAGGCTACTCTGATGCATAGAAAGATGCATCATAATGATAGTGCCTAGAGGTGATCTGGTCTGCCCAGGGCAGAATATAATGAGCCTATCTCCTCCTTCTTTCTGGTCACTACATTTGTATTAATAGAGGCTAAGATTATATTTGCCATCTTAGCTGCCACATTGCAGTTATTCCTTCCATATCATGACTTTCCCCATCAAGGTTTCAATGTATCAGGTTAGCATAAGAAATTAAATGAGAATTTTACAGAAGTTGTAGATGACAGGCAAAGGCTAGCAAACAACACAGAGCCTATGACAAAAAACCCAAATTTTACAATAAGGTACTATAAACAAACTATAAAAGAAAAAGAAAAAAAATCAGATTTCTTCTGGCAGGGGAAGCCAAAAAAATTTATGTGGATTTTCCAAATCATGGGGGCACCAAGTCCCTAACTCCAGCAATGTAGGGGGTTACAGCTGACTCACATTGAGCTAAATATCAGTTGAAGAAAAAAACAAAACAGAGAAGGGAGAGAGAAGAAAGAGAAAGAGATTGAGAGGGATAATGAAGGAAAAAAGTAGAGGGAAGGAGAAATAAGAAGAAAAACAAAGGAAAGATGAAGGGAGGGAGAGAAGGGTGATGAGAGAAGGAACACTAGTAAATCTAGACTACGGTAGAACATCAGACATGTTCTGGGAAATTAAATTCTTGAGGCAAAATAGGTACTTGGGCAGATTTGATGACCAACCACAGAATTATGCTACTAGCTTGATTCTACATGTTATGAAGGCTTAAATGTCCCAGTGAATGAGTTTTGATTAGATCTAGAGCTAAATTTCTCCTCCCCTTTATCTTGTTCTCATATGGACTTTGGAAAGGTTATACTATCATTGCTCTTGTAGAGGACCCCCAGATCTATTGATCTGGCCCTATTCTCTCCACTGAGCTCCAGTCCTGTATCAGCAACCACCCACTTATTGTATATGTAACTGGATATCCTGGAGGCTTCTCCAACTCAGTTTGCCTGAACTGAAACTCAGTATTTTTCTCCCTAAACTCAAATAGCCCCTAGACTGCCTTATTTCTTTTTCAAATTTTTCATATTTTTATTTTAAACTTAAATACACAATAAGAAAAGAAAAAAGCCTCACCATATGCCCATCAGAATGTAAGAGAGTATTCAAAATATACAAGAATAAATTTCCATTTCATGAAAGTGTATGTAATAAATACTACACATTGTGTTCAAATGTGCCCATTTTTGCTTCCTTGTAAGTTTAGACTGCCTTATTTCCGAGAAGAGTTCCACTTTCTTTCTAGTTCCTCAGGTTTCCTCCCTGGGAGCTAGCCTCAATTCTTCCCTCTCTCATGTACGTAATAATTTGCTAAATCTTGTTGATTTTACCTCCACATCTCTCAAATCTGCCTCTCTGTCTCTACTCAAATGACCACCACTCATGCATCTCCTCAGTTTTTGCCTAAACTATGGCGTCAACCCCCTAACTGTTCTCTTTTTCTAATCTCCCCTCTCTCCTATCCATCTCTCACATAGTTGCTTTAACAATTAAGTCTGACCATATCATTCCCCTGCTTGAGAAATTTAAATGGCTCCCTATAGCTTCTAGAGTCAAATGAAAATACTTCAGTCCAATATTCAAGGATTTCCACACTCACACCCCAGCCTGCCTTTCCAGCCTTATTGAATATTGCTACCTTCACACATGTAAGGTTCTAGCCAAACTGGCCAACTTACTGTTATTTGAATTTGGCCCATCATTGTTCCACCTTCATCCCTTTGCACAGGCTATCCATATCCTATGCCTGGAAGATACACACTTCTCCCTTTCATCTCTGAGAATCTGTAACTTTTTTTTAAGGATCAGTTCATGATCCATCTTCCATGGCAAATCTTTTCTTATTTCCTTGGTTGTTAGTTCTCACCCCATCCTCACCTCTACTTCAAATGATCAAGCACGTACTTTACTGTTTTCTTGTAGTATCTTTCTCCTAAGCAGAAAACAATTTTTTTTTTAAGTTTGGAAGGGTGGAAGGTCTCGAACACTTTGGGTGGAACATGTGTGGTAAATTTCCAGCACTGGAGTGAGTATGCGCAGCGATGAACGTACCTAATCTCCTTTGGAGCAATGAAATATGATGTCCCTAGGGCTTAGCACAATGCTATTCACATATTAGACACTTAATAAATGTTTATCATACTGAATTGGATCCGATTAGACTGGATCATATTAGATTGCCTTTGGGGTTATCCTTTAAATTAAATTCATTACTGTGCCTGAAATGCATGCAGAGTCAAATGAGAAGTAGGAAAAAACCACAGGAATACAGATGTGGGATGTGTTGCCAGTCTAAATTGTTACTGAAACTTCTTATCACACCAACACATCCCACTGGCCTAAAGTCAACCTACACGATAGGGAATGAGTAAAGACCGACAATAGTCCAATTCATCTGAGGCAAAGAGTATGTAATAGAGAATAGTGAAATAAGAATGAAAAGGGAGGTTGAACTTGGATTGTTGAAGGTCTAAAATTTTAGGATCAGGAGTTTGTCAAATGCTTTATACTATGTAGTACCCTCATCTATCAGTTTAGTCACCCTTTTAAAAAAGGAAGGGAGGTTGTATTTTTTCAGGAGGCATTTCAACGTCTCTTTTTGACTAATGCAAATGAAGAATAACTAGAATTAAAAAGCCTCTTTTTTTTAAAGCTATGTTTGGAGCAATAAGAATAATAAAAGTGATTATCATGGAATTAAAATCCATATAAATAAAGAAATGATAAGTGAAAATCTAGAAGGCACAGCTGCTCTTGAAGAGTTCAAGTCACCAGACCTGGACACCCTACATCCCAATGTTCCAAAAGAACTGATAACTGTGATTATTGAGTTACTCTCAATGACCTTTGAAAATTAGAGAGAATAGGAGACATTTCCTAGGAGAAAAAAATGAGCAAATGTCCCAAATTTTCTTTAAAGGAAAAGAATGGAATCCTTAAATTTAATTGTAAATTTTACTTCCATTCCTCATATTTTTATGGAGATAATTTATGGTTGTGAGTGATGGAATACCATCATTTATGAAGAAATGAATTTGAGGCTCAGTTGAAGGGCAAGGAAGAGACATATTGTTGTTGGATGAAATCTACAGTACATTATCAATAAGGAATTACAGTGGATTAATTGTTTAAAGATTTTATCAAAGAACTGTGCATTTGAAAAAGAAGACGAGTTGGTCATGTGGTGAAAGTGAAGGACAACTAATGTTAAAACGAAATATTTAATTGATGTCATTGAGATGTCAAGTGAACTGAGAAAGAATCCAAACACATTGAGGGGAATACTCCTGGTAAATTTGTGAGAGTCCAGGTACAAGAGTTTCACAGGAATGGATGGATTGGGATCTAGTGGGTCAGCAAATATATACATTTATATATTTAATTAATATATGCATTATATATTTAATTAATATATATACAGTAACATTAATATTTACATCACATTTCTCTGTACATTATATTATTAATATATACATTAATATATACAATACATTAATATATATTAATACATTAATGTATACACTGACAAGCTTATAGTTCCACTTGAGTGGAACTTTTAAGTACTGTATTATTGTCTCACTTTGGGAGTGTTATCCATTATAAACCTCAGATTTTTTTCAGGTGAATTATTTTCTAGTGATGTTTAATTAAAAGAAAAACAGCTACATATATCCCTATTAAATTTCAGTCCAACATTCTAGCCTGTCTGTGATAGTTTTTGGTTTCTGACTGTCATCCAGGGTGTTGTCTATCCATCCCCTCCTAGCTTTGTGTCATTTGACAATTTGATAAATATGCCACCTTTGCCCTGAACCCTCTCTATAATGTGACACATTATAGAGTCAAGGAAAGATTACTGTGTATCATGGATGTTAGGAATTTTATGGGGTCTTCAAGGCTAAAAATTAGTCATTCAAGTCTGGGATTTAGGTCCAAAGGACATCAATCCCATCATCTGTTTTATGTACAGATTAAGTTTATAAACCTTACATATCTTACTTTTGGATGCTGCTTAGCAATTTACAAGTTACTTTCATGACATAATCATATTAGATCCTCCCAACTATCCTGTGAGGGAGGTAATGAAACTCCACTCAGGAAGCATTTATTAGCAGCCTACTTGGTGCAGGCTACTATGCTAGACACTGGCATTACAAAACCAGAAAGCAAGTAGTCCTTGCCTCAAGGAACTTTCATTTTACTGTTAATCGAAATAATCTCACTTTTATAGATAAGCAAAATGAAGTCCAAAGAGATTAAATCATATACTCAGTGTAATCAGTTGTAGGATAGACAGGTCTCAAACTTAACCAGTGTTGGTGGCCACATGTCCGCAAATATCTTTGAAAGGAGACAATAAGCATTTATCAAGCACCTATAGTGTGCCAAATATTGTGCACTAAGGGTACAAAGAGAGGCAAAAGATAATAGATCAAAGAACTGTGGTGTGTGGTATGTTCATCCTTCACTGCCAAAGAAGACCATGCCATCGGATAAAGGATGACACGACTTGCACTTGACTTTGTTTTGAGTGAGAGAGGGCTGTGCAGGTCACCACCCTCACTTCTCCTCCAGAGTCATCTGAATCCAGTGACCAGATATTCATCAGGACGACTGGAGATAACCCAGGATGAGGTAGTTGGGGTTAAGTGACTTGCCCAAGGTCACATAGCTAGTGCATGTCAAGTGTCTGAGGTGAGATTTGAACTCAGGTACTCCTGACTCCTGCACTAGTGCTCTATCCACTGCACCATCTAGCTGCCCCTAAATCAAAGAACTAATGGTCTAATGGAAGAGACAACATGCAAACAAATATGTACAAACAAGCTACTGACAGGAAAAATTAGAGATAATCACTAGCATGAAAAAGATCAGGAACGTCAACTCAACTGAAACTGGCCTCTAATCTGTAAATGGCTGGAGCCAAACAAACAGAGGCTAGAGGCAGGAGAGTCAGGACACAAACAGAAGGAAAATGACACTTGCAAATGGAAGTTCCTTCACCTGAGAAGGAGGGCTTAACATGCTGGACTAAAGGTGGGTTTTATATACATCCTGGACTGTACCATGACATAATCATTTTAAAATCTCAAGATAGTTCTCATGGTTAGCATTTCTTGGGAAAATACAGGTGTTCTTCGGTCCCATGGGAATAGTCATTGTCTTAAGTCTTGGGGGGGTCATGATCACCTTGCCAAATATAGAACTAGAGCTTTTAAAGTGAATGGGTGTCCCATACCTGTCAGTGACAAGGAATGGGAATTGTGAACATGTGATGGATGGTTCTGGGAAATAAGGGGAGTTAAATCCCTCAGTGAATGCTTGATGGTGGTCCAAGAAATACACTTTTCCAAAGGGTAATGTCATTCTGAGCATGAAGGATTATTGTTATGCCAAGCTTAGTACACAGTCTGCTTGCTAGTCCTTAACTCTTGAAAACAGGGTATCTCCAATATATTTTGACAGTAGTCAATATTAAATAATAAATTTTCTCAGAAAATCCCATGGCTTTCTCTGACTCTTCTATTTTATTTCTCTCTTTACATTTTGTTCTTAACACTTGAAACATGTCTGTGGATAACAATGCCATCAGCTGAAATGGATTCAGAATTGTATAAATCATGTTGTCTTTCATAGGACTTAAAATGCATTCCAGGTCTTCCTTTTCTTTTTATAAATGAGGATACTGACGCTCAGAGACAGTAAGTGCCTCATTGAAAGATACACAGCTTGTGAAGGATGTAACCCAAGTTTCTCAACTCCTGGTCAAGGCTTTTTTCCACTAACCTTCATGCTATTTTTCTATCACTCTATCACATTTAGCAAAACTTAGGCCTGAGCCTATTTACCCTTTGTTATTCAAGAGTAAGTAAAAACTGAAAGAGTACAGAATTCATCTCTACAGTGGTAAGTAGTTTCCCTAAGAGACCTTTAGGATCTAGAGAGGAGATCCATATTTGCAATGCTTAAAAAAACTTTTTTTGGTTGAATTTAGAGCAATATAAAACATTCACTTAAAAAAAGGTTAAATTTTTTTCAAACATTTCATTTACCACTATTTGAATAATATTCTGTCAAAAAAGAATAGTTTCAAAGACTTCCTTGAGAACAAGGGTATATAGCAAATTGAATAGAACTGAATACATTTGGAAAATACAGTGAAGGACAATACTAGCCGTGATAGCTTTCTATTTTTATCCTTTAATCAGTGGAAAAGTTGGGAGGGGAATGGGAAAAGACAGAATTCTTTTTAATCTTGAATAGAAAACAATAAGAAGGATAAGGTATTAACTCACAAGAGGTTGAGTCATTTTTATATTGAATAGTGTAGAAAATTCCACTAGACTTTCACCAATTAAAAGTATAGTTTGGTGGGGATAGAGGAGAGAAAGGGACTTCATACTTCATCACAACTTAGAGTTATAAAAGAACTAATTTATTGGTAATATCTCTTGCAGAAGGTTAAAATTGGTTCCATTACCAGGAAGTTGAAAACTGCCATGTCAAAAGTTCAATGAGGTGATAATATAAAACTTTCAACTACTTACATAATAAAAAGTCTGACAACATAACCTGAGAGATGAAGCTGTAACCCAGCCTTGAAATTACCTGGGATCCCAATGAAATGATTGAGAAAGCAAGCCCAGGAGGAGACATTTAAAGTTTTGAGTTTTGCCCTAGACTTACCTAGAAAATGCGTGGACATTATCTATATTATGGTGAATAACATTAAAGGACAAATCAAAGTCAATTTATCAGGCTTTCATTTTGGAAAAATCCATTCCCCTCTCCTACTTTTCCAGGCTTCCTTTTTCTATGTGGACTACTAACTTTATACTAGTATACAGTCATGGTTTGTCCTTTATTATCAAAGAGGACCATGACATCAGGAAGGTGATACCATGACTTTCAAATTGATTGGATTTAAGTGAGGAGCACTGTGCAAAGTCACCAGCCTCACTTTCTCTTGTGAAGCCATCTGGGGTCCAGTGGCAGGATATAGATTGGGATGACTGGAGATGGCCCTTTATGCGGTAGGAGACCTTGACCCTTTTAAGCTTATGTCTTTCCCAGGTCTCAGTTTTACCAAGGCAATGCCCATTCAAGTGGTTAGGTAAGAAATGAGGCAAAGAATGCCTTCTTTTACCTAATTAAAAAAAATACCGTAATAATCTGGCAGGGGGGAGACCCTCAGAGTTTTTGGCCAAACAGAAACAGTTTCTATTTACATTCACTCAGTTTTGGGGCTTGGACTGGGACCTATTGTTGACATCAGGGAGGTGATGCCATGACTTGCAAATGAATTGGATTTAAGTGAGGGAGGGCTGTACAAAGCCACCAGTCTCACTCACTCTCTGGAGCCTTATTCATAGTTATTTTCATGTTGTCTCCCACATTAAATGTGACCTCCTTGAAGGCAGGAATATCTTTTTTGCCTTTCTCTAGAAAATGTCTTTGCCTTTATCTAGAAAACATTGCCTTTATTTCTAGAGTTTAGAGCTACAATGTTGCATATCTGAATGACTAAAAGTGCTTTTACTATGATGGGCACTTAATAAATGTTTGTTGAATGAAAGTTCACTCCATGAACCTTTTAGGATGTTCTCACAGGCTATTAGAAATGCTCAATATTCATATTGATCTGGTTTTTATTTCCTGAGACCAGAGCTGTGTTTTCTAGATGCTTTGTAATGACCTCCAGAAGCCCATGTTTCTGGGCAATAGCCTCAAGTTTCTCTCTTGGCTTTAATTATATTTCTATACTGAAGATCTTCAAGTCTACTTATCCTCTCCTAACTTCTCTGTGGACCTCCAATCTTGCATCACCAACTTCCTTCAGACATCTTAAAATGGATGTCCAATAGACATTTTAAATCCAAAACATCCCAAACAGAATCCATTATCTTTCCCCTTAAATACTATGCCATCTCCTAACTTACCTGTTGGCAACACCCTCCTTCTAGTCCCTCAGGCTCTGAACCAGCATATTACCCTTGATTCCTCACTATTTCTCATATCAACATATGAGAACATATCAAATCTGTTGCCAAAGCCTATGGATTTCACCTTTATAACATTTCTTGAGTATAGTCCCTTCTCTACTCTGATATCCCATTACCTCACATCTGGATTAGTATAATAGTCTGCTGGTGGGTTTACCTGCCTTAAGTCCTGCACCACTCCAATCTATCCTCCATTCAACCACTAAAGAGATTTTCCTAAAGCACAACTTTGACCACATCACACCTGTACTAAACTCTAACATCTCCCTATTGCCTCCAGGATCAAATACAAACTCCTCTGGCATACAAATCCCTTCATAAACTAGCCTTCCCTATCTTACCAGCCTTCTTAAGTCCTTTTCCCTGCTTTGGTCCAGGAACAGTGACCTCCTGGCTGTTCCTCAAACAAGACACCCCATTTCTCAGCTCTGAGTATTTTCTCTGATTGTTCCACATTCCTAAAATGCTCTCCCCTTCTCATTTCTGTCTCTTGGCTTCCCTGTCTTCCTTTAAGTTCCAATGAAAATCCCTTCTTCTACAGCGATTTCCCAACCCCACTTTAATGCCTTCCCTCTTTTAATTATTTCCTTTTTATCCTGTATATAGTTTATTTGTACACATTTGTTTCCTTGTGGACTGGGCAGGCAAATAGTAGCTATGAGTAGGCTGTGATATATATTACTAAAGAAGGTTAGCCAAGAACATACAAAAGAAATTCAGCTATTTCGAAGGCACTCAGACATCAGTTTTCAAGGTGTTTCAAAGAAGGGAATATACCAAGAGAATGGAAAACTTCAAAGATAGTGTTATTACCAGAAAACAAAGAGAATGAATGGTATCAATAACTACTAACCTATTTTCTCACTTCCATAAGGTTTCATGAGAATTATCTCTCTCTCTCTCTCTCTCTCTCTCTCTCTCTCTCTCTCTCTCTCTCTCTCTCTCTCTATCTATCTATCTATCTATCTCTATCTCTGTAATATGTGCATATATACACATATCTTTTTCTGTCTGTCTATCTATTTATCTATCTGTCCATCTATCTATTGATGAAGGTAGAGAAGAGATAGTGTCCCAACCAGAGCAGAAAGATATGTAAATGTGGCCAGTTTAGATAGTTTACAGAGAATGGGAAATCAAGGCAGTCAGACATAGTGTCATGAGCAGAGTAGACAGAAAAGAAGTGCTAACACTTAGACATAGGTTTTTCTATTCCCTGTTCGTTGTCAAGGATTCTGAGTTAGTCATAATCAGAAGTATTTAGTTAGAAAGCTCTCTTTATAAACTTGGACACTTGTCAAAGAAGTACTTAAGCAAATTCCATCCAGATTGCATCAGAGAGAGACAATAGATTCACTAATTAGGCCTGGATTTATTTATTTTTCTTAAGTCCCTGTTTCTCCATTTAACAAATGAAAATAATAAAGATGGTCTTATGGACCTGAGTTAACATTTTTCAGAGAGGATAGTTTGAAAAGAGAGAGGGGAATGCATGGAGCCATGTCCATATTGTTAACTATAGATAGCAAGAGGAACTAGACAGAAATGACCTGGTAGATGAAGTGATTCCTTATGACTTTGTAGCTTTGTAAACCATAACTGTTTTCACTTTCATGCATTGCTTCTCTCCTGGGCACATCATTAGCAGGAATATAATGGCCCCCCAAAAAAGGGAAGGGATTCTTATGCCTGCTCTCATGGTCAATCTAAGTCACCTTTCTGGCTGGTCATGGAGAAGTCTTCGTAGTATGATAGCTATCCATTTGGCAGGAATAGATGACATTGAGAGCTTTGACCTGGGAAAGTCTCTGTTATCAGAGTCTTCGGAAGTCTCTTTTTCTTTAGCTCCTCAAATGAATTGTGTGTTTATTTCAGAGATCTCCTATTAGTTTTGGACTTTATGGCAGATTGCTCTTTGTTTTTGTACTTGAGGAATGAAGAAGTATTTATTCAGGTCACTCTTGGTCTATATTTATACCGCAGGGGAAGAAAAAGAGACTTAATGGAGCTGGCCATAATACCACAGGTTCAAGGAAGTGATGGTAGTAGCTACAGATAGTACTAGTGAGTGTATGCCTATTTATACTTCTCAGAAGCTCCCCTGCATTGAGAGCTAGAGCTTTCTCAGAGAATGAGAAAATGAGTCACTTTATTTCCCAAATGAAATTCTTAGGGAGTTTGATCCGTTCTTGGCTAAGCAGATAGGATTATATTAACATTCATTTTTGGATTCCTACATAACATAAATTTATTCTGAAGTTGTTTCAGTTTTTTATCCAGGGTAAAAAAGTAGAACATCCTTAAATTTAATAACCAAATTATCCAGCCTTACAATGATTACAACTTAGTTTGTCTCAAATGATTATGGATTTCAACTGGTGATTTGTAGTTTGTACAAAGTTTCAATTCCAATTCCAGTTTCATAAGAAAGCAGGATACAAAAGAAAAATAACATAAAAATCAAGGAGAGAAATGTCTTCCTCCTAAATAAAATGTATGGAATTGCTTTTCTGAAATAGTCTCAAAAGAATATCTTGTAATTTTTAAAAATAGAAACTCTGGTTAATGAATTTACATGCTCTAAATGTGACAAAAGTCCTTGGCTCATCACATTCAAGGTAATATTCTATTGTCCACTTGTGTTATCTTGTTACCATCCAATGTCTGTATGATTAAGAGTTTGACCTGAGGTGTCTTGTAAGGGAAGTACAACTCATAATGGTGGTTAAAAGACCTTGGTGTAACAAATGCCACAGTGATGGTCAGGGACCTGCTTTAAGTCAGACAACACAAGATGAGATATCATTAAAATTATTTTGTGTGTTTGTCATCCTTTTTGTTGGCGTGGATATTAGGATATTAGGAGGTATCCCTCTTTGTCAAAGCCTGGTTTATTTGAAGTAGGTGGCTAAAAGATTCCCTTGTCCCAAAATATTTCCGCACTGGCCTACTACAAGTCACTTCCATATTTACCATTAAGTCACTTCTTTAACTTAAACCAATATGCTTCAATGAGTATGAATTAAAAATACCTATGTAAAATAAAGAGAAGTGTATCATACTGGATCAAAAGACAGTCATCTTTTGACACACTTCTGACATACAACCTATATTACTCAGTGCAAATCATATAACCGTTCAGTGACTCCAGACAACACTTTACAGCAATAAATTATAATATGATCACAAATCTGCATTGGTCGAGAGAATTCTTCATAAAGAATTGCCTCCAGTGAAATTGTACGATTAGTCCAAAAAAAAAAAAATTCAAGGTACTGTGGTAAGTACAAAAAAGCATGGGGGTAGGAAATAGTCCCCAATCTTTGGAAGCTTAAATTCTACCAGAAACTTTATCTTTCAGAGGTCCCTTATTTAAAAGCACAGAGAAGTTTACCAATTATCACCTTATGAGTTGGGGCATAAGACAAATAATTCTGATGAGAGCAGGGAAAGTATCTAGAGTCAAGTACCCCTAAGAAAGAGATCTATGCCTACTCCTCATTTCTCTCCTGTCCTTCAGTCCCATTTTACCAAGTTTCTGATAGACATCTCCACTGGGCCATCTCATGGATATCTCAAACTCAACTTATCCTAAAGAGAAATCAAGCTCTCTCTCTCTCTCTCTCTCTCTCTCTCTCTCTCTCTCTCTCTCTCTCTCTCTCTCTCTCTCTCTCTCTCTCTCTCTCTCTCTCTCTCCTTAAAACCACTTGTATTTCTAATCTGCCTATATCTGTCATCTTTCTGGTTTGCTCAGGTTTTCACAATTTCAGAATGACCCTTAATTCTTCTCTCTCCAGACCTCTTCTCACTAATCTCAAATCAGTTGCCAAGTAGCATGGCTCCTACCTCCACAAAATCTCTTACATATATACCCTTCTCCCCACTCACATGGTCACCACTCAATTCAGGAACTCGTCACATCTTGCCTTGTAAATTGCTTCCTACCTGGTGTCCTTGGTTCCAGTCTGCCCATCTTCTTTCCTATCCATCATCCACAAGGCTGCCAAATGGATACTGCTAAAGCATAAATCTGACTATTGTCATTCTTTTGCTCAGAAAGTTTCTGTTATTTTTATAGCCTCTTGGATAAAATAGAAAAATTTCTGTTTGGCCAGGTTAGGTTATTCTCCTAATAAGTTGATTCCAACCTATTTTGCTAGACTTATTTTCATGTTACTTTCCATCATAAATTCTACATTCCTGTCCAAAAGACCCACTTAATGTTTCCCACACATGGCATTTTATTTTGGACCTTTATTCCCTTTCTTGGACTGCTGTCTTTACCTCTGTCTTTTGGACACCTAGCTCCCTTCAAGGCTCAGCTCATGTTACCTCCTATATGAGATCTTGATTAATTGCCCCAATAATTAAAGCTTCCCCTGCTCCCAATTGCTTTGTATTTATTTATATGTGCACATGGTGCAGCCAGGGACTTACATCATTTTGCCTCTTTATATCACTACCTAGTGCATAGCACAAAGCTTACACTGTTTGTTGAATTGAATTGAAACTAACTGAATTGAATTGGATAAAGTACCCCAGAAGATTTTTAGGAAGCACTGAGTAGAATATAAAAAGAGAAAAATGAGGACACATTACCTACTTTACGAGTTTGCCTAGGGACAGTTCTGATTCTTTGTACTTAATGACACATGTATATGTGTCTGGTTTTCATTTCACAGCTACCATTTTGAGCATCAGTCGGTCAATAAGCATTCATTAAGTGCCCACTGTAAGCCACGACGGTGCTAAGCAATGAGAATATAAATAAAGTAAAAGATAGTCCCTGCCACTGAGGAACTCACAAGCCAATGGAGGAGACAACATGCCAAGAACGATGTACAAACAAACTCAGGGAAAATTGGAATTAATCAATAGAGTGAAGTCACCTCAATTCTAAGAGAGATCAAGAAAGGCTTCCTTGTAGATGATGGGATTTTAGCTAGGACTTAAGGAAGTCAGGAGCTGGAGATAAGGAAGGAAAGAATCCAGGCATGGAGGAAGCCAGGGAAATGGCCTGGAGACCATATGCATCAGTGTATCTATCCTGGGGTATGAAATTCATTAAGGCAGGTAAACAGATTTGTTTTGATTGACTTTTATGATCCTCTTTTACTATAACAACTGCAATTCATAAATATTTGATATGGGAGGTAATAGAACATACAAAAAACCAAAAACTATAACCAGGAGATAAGACTTGGTCGAAAATTTACTCGTTACAGGTATATAACACTTCATTTCCGAAAGTATTGCCCATTTATAGTCTTCCTCCCAGATCCTTCCTAAAGGCTATCTTTTCATATTCCTGCCTTTACTCACTCAGTTAAACTCAAAAACTATTCACCAGCTTTCTACCAGAAGGCACTGAGGGAAAGGAAGATAATCCTTGCTCTCAATGCATATGTTCTATCTGAGGGAAATACATTTACACGTAGAAAAAAGTAAAATATGTTGTGAAGAGTGAAAGAAAGTATTAAAAGTAGGAGGATCAGGAAGGTACTCCCAGAGTCAATGGCATTTGAGAGCTAAGTTTTGAAGGATGCTAGGGATTCTGAAAGGTGGAGGTGAGGAAAGAATGCATTTCTGATAAATGACATAGCATAAAGGAATGTCAGTCACTCAATAAATACTTATTAAGCATCTACTATGTGCAAAGCATTGTACTAAGCACTGGAAATGTAAAGAAAAGTACAGAAAACAATCCTTGCTTTGGAGGAGGTCACAATCTAAGGAGGGAGGACATATGTAAATAACTACCTACATACAAGCTATATACAGGATAAATTGGAAATAATTGATAGAGAGAAGGCATTAGTTAAGCAGGATCAGAAGGTTCTTATAGAAGGTGGGATTTAAGATGGGAGTTGAAGGAAGCCAGGGAAGCCAAGAGGAAGAGAAATATGCATGGAGAACATTTAATACCTGTGGGACAGTCAGTGAAAATGCTTAGAGTTTTGTGTGAGAAGCAGCAAGGCGGCCAGTGACACTGGATCACAGAGACTAGGTGGGGAGGCGGGGTATTGTAAGATGGTAGAAGATTACAAAGTTTGGAGGAGACTCTGAATGCCAAGCAGAGGATTTTTTAATTGATTCTAGATGTAATAGGGAGCCATTGGGGTTTATTGACTGAGGTCAGGGAGTGACATGGTCATCCTTACATTTAGGGAGTATTAGCTGAGTGGAGTGGGCAAAGATTTATGGCAGGCTGACCCACCAGCAGGATATTACAATATCCAGAAGCGAGGTGAAAAAGGTCTATACCAGGGTGGTAGCAGTGTCAGAGGAAAGAAGGAGGCATATAGGAGTAATTTAATAAAGGTAAAATTAATAGGTTGGATATAAGAGGTGAAAAAGATTGAGGAGTTAAGAATGACACCTAGTTTGTGAACCTGAGTGACTATAAGGGTGGTTGTGCCTCAGTAGTAATAGGGAAAATTAGAAGGGGGAAGAGAGTTTCAAGGAAAGATATTAAGTTCTCTTTTAAACATGTTGAATATAAGATGTCTCCAGGACATGTAGTTCAAAATGCCTAACAGGAGATTGGAGATGCCAGACTGGAGGTCAGCTGAGAGGTTAGGACTAGATAAGTAGACTTGAGAGTCATCAGCATAGAGATGATAAGTGGATCCAAGGGAGCTGGAGTTTATTATGTTTAGTTAGTATAGAGGGAGAAAAGCAGAGGGCCCAGGACAGAGACCGGAGGGACACTCATGCTTGGCAGGTGTGACCTGGATGATGATCTAGCAAAGGAGACTGAAAAGTAGTGAGTAGGAGGCAAACCAGGAGAGAAAAGTGTCATGAAAACCTAGAGAGAAGGTAGTATCCATGAGAACAGGGTGATCAACAGTGTCAAAGGCTGAAAAGAGGGCGTAAAAGTAGGACACGGAATGCCCAGTTTAAGGAACAGCTAATAGGTTAGTTTATTAGGAAAGTAGCATGAACTGTAAAATAAATCTAGAAAGAAAGGCTAGAGCCAGAATAAGAAGTAAATGCTATGCTGAGGATTTTGTATTTTATCCTAGAGGCAATAGGGAGAAATAGAAGTTTCTTATTCCTTTGGTGATTAGGTGAATGTGGCTTGGAGAGAGGAGAGACTGGAAGCAAGGTGCTTCATACTTCGTCTCTAAAACGCCCTCTTGTACTGAGACAGAGAAAGAAATTCTAGGTACATACATTATTTCACGTTTTGGAATAGTCTCATTAGGACTTTCTTTAAATAATACTAGCAACTACCATTTATATAGCACTTTTAAGTGTTGCAAAACTACGTATATAATTTCATTTTATCTTCTTAGCATTAAAAGTAGGTACTGCCAATGCTATTATTCTCATATTGTGAGGAAATTGAGATGAAGAGAAGAATTTGAATTATTTCCTCCAAGCCTTACACCTAGTAAGTTTCTGAGGTAGGATTTGAATTGAGGACTTCTTGACCACAAGTCCAGCATTCCATTTGGGTGCTCCATTAGGGCATCTGGGTAGTACAGTGGATGGAGTGCTAGGCCTGGAGTCAGGAAGACCTGAGTTCAAATGCAGCCACAGATATAACTAGCTGTATGATCCTAGTCAAGTCACTTGCCTCGTGGAGATAATAATAACGCATATCTCCCAAGGTTGTTATAAGGATCAAATGAGGTAATATTTGTAAAATACTTAGCACAGTGATTGGCACATAGTAAGAATTATATAAATATTGACTATTTTATTATTATCTGCTATGCTACATGGCAGTTTAATAGTTTGGCTGAGATGAAATGGAGAAATAAAGCAAAAACAGGAATTACAACGCTTAAAAATCTAGGGACATTTAATAAATTTATCTAGAAGGATGATAGACTTGACAGCTCTTTGGGGGCCATGAGTTCTACCTTCTTATATACAGCATCAAAATTTGTGCTACATGCAAAAAAAAACAGGGTTTAATTAGTTAAGAATACTTCAAGCATGGCAAGTAAATATTCATACAATAAGCAAGTGAAAAATATAACCCAAGTGAACTGGAAAGTTAGCAGTCGAAAAGGGCTATAAATACTCTGGGCTTTTAGAGAGTGGAGTATTTGTCCTAAGGAGAATGAGTTGTAGAGAACATACTTGAGCAACCCTTCACCACTGGCTAAGCTGCCTCTATGAATTTCTAGATAAGACTTCGACTGGAGGGAATGTCAAGTGAAGAGCCTGCACAGTATCATTCAGAGTCATCATGGGGGCTGGGGATGAAGAGGGAGGAATAGAGCTGGCAGCAATTCCTTAATAGCAAAGATGCCAAACCAAAGGGGAGGGATTGAGGAGTCAAGTTCAAAGCTCAAAAATGACCCTTGTTTTCTCATTTCCTACAGCACAATAGGATCTCATCATATTCATAAACGACAATTTAGTCAACCATTCTTTAATTAATGGTTAATTAATTTTTTCCAGTTTTCCACAAAAGAGCTGATATATATGTGTGTATGTGTGTGCATGTATGTGTGTATCTGTGTGTGTACATAGCATGCTGTCTATTTCAGAGAGGTAATGGATTTTGGGTATAGTATATATGTATGTATATATGCATACATATACATATATGAATGTATGTATATGTATATGCTTGTATATACTTATATATTATGCTGGGTATGTATATGTTCCTCTCAGGCATTCTTTCAGGAAATGTTTGGCACATTCTTTCTTCACTTTATTCTCTTTTTCTAATAGATCTGAGAAGTTTTTCTTTATGATTTCTTGAAATATAGTATCCAGATTTTTAAAAAATCAAGGTTTTCAGGGAGTCCAATGGTTCTGAAATCATGTCTCCTTGACCTATTTACCAGGCCAGTTAAAGAAAATATATATACATATATACACAGGTATACATACACATGTATATGTGTACATATGTGTACGTATACACACATATACATACATATATTTGTATGTATGCATGTATCTATTATATATGTGTTATTGAGGAAATTGTTTTATCTGCATATTTGTTACAAAATCTTTCTCCCTCAGCAGGGTGAGAGGTGGGAAAATGTATTTCTGTTAATTTTTTAAAAATAAGGAGGCAGGGGAATGCTACAGATATGAAATATTACATGTACTTTTGGATGAACATGCTGCATTATTGTTTGTACTTACCTGTTTTATTTTTTTATAAGAGACTCAGGAAGTACAAATTATCTGCAAATCTTCATTATGTAAAGATACAACACTGTAATAATATTTTTCAAAAATTAAAAATTACAATGACCTTTACAAGCTCCCATGGGAAATTAGAAAAATTCGTAGTCTCATAGCCTTCGAATTTGTTTAGTCATCATTTACTAGACTTTCCTGTTTCAAGTCTTGCTGATAATGAAGCACAGACTAATGAAAGTGGAATTGGTTGGAAAGGGGCAAAACAAGAACATTTATTTCAAATTACAACATTTTGGCTGCAAAGTTTATTATAAAAATGTGAATTCCCTTCTAAAAGACACCACTCAGAAGTCAGAGGGCAAAAAAGCAGTTTATGCCCAGGCAAACAAGTTCACAGTTTTCCAGTGTATAACTTCAGGGCTCTGTGTTCATGGGCAGCAAGAGGAGGGTTTCCCCAGAAAACCTGAGGGTGATTAAAAACCTACATTAGCCACCAGGAATGCCAATGACCAGTGTTGGCATAACAACATTCAGACTAGAACACCCCAGGACTCCAAAATCTCTAGTATTCCGTCCAGAGATGCATGGAGGGCCCTGCAGATCCAGCTCAGAGCCTCAGGGGTTTAACCACAGTAAGTAAAAGTCAGTGAAGGAACTCAGGACCAAGTAGGGCTATCACACTACCTAAAGGCAAAATAGTAGATGGCTCTAGAACAAAACTCCTATTCAGGAACTAAGGCTGAAGAAAAGAGTAAACCTTTTTTTACCCAGCTGCTTTCTTTGATTTTATGATCTCCAGAAACTCATTATGTCATTGCCAAAATCCTGAGATTCCATATTAAAGAAATAATTTTTCAGAATGCAGAAATAAGGAATTAAATACAAAGAGATAACAGTGAGGATCTAGCAGCCTTGTCCAAAAGTGAAAGGAGATTTTGGAATACAATGTTCCAAAAGGCAAAAGGTATGGGTTTGCAACTAAGAATAACTTACCCTAAAAAAAAACTGAATGTAAGTTTATAGATGGGAAAAAAGAATCTTTAACAAAATGAAAGTTTTTCAAGCATTTTTGATGAAAAGATGAGAATAAGTAGGAGCTTTGAAATGCAAACATAACAGATAAGAGAAACCTAGAAAGGTAAACTTATTTGAACAATTGGAAAGAGCAGCAGAATGATACAGTGCTAACATTCTAATGGGAAATGGGAAATTCTAATGGGGGAAAAGAAACATGTGTCACCTTAATGTCTTCAAAGGTATTGAGGAAGTTAAATAAGAAAAAAAGATGTGGGGATGAATTAGCTCTGTTCTGAGATTTTTGAGAAGAGAAAGGGAAGAAAAGATAAAAGGTATCTTTCATCATTTCTTACAACTAAAATATCCCATTGTATTCATATATGACAATTTTTTTCAGCCATTCCCTAATCAATAGTTACTGTTTAGATTTGAGTTATTTTCCCCCTTTGATCTTCCTTCAGGATCAGTGTACAAGTGCAGAAAGGAGGAATAAGGGGGTATAAGTTGATATTTTGTCTAATTTGTATCATGAGAAAAAGAATATACAAACATGGAAGAAAGGGTGGGAGCAACAAGCATCAGATGAATTTTGCTCTTATCTGAATCAAAGGAGGGATGAACACATAAATCACAGTTTGGTGCAGAAATACATCTAACTCAACAGGGAAATAAATGGAGATGGCAGGTGGGGAAGCAAATGGTGAGGGGAAGAGATGGCATTAAGATAGGGGATAATTAGAGAGAAGAAATAATCACAAGCAAAGCAAACTTCCTGATCCTGAAGGGGGACTATAAGGGGAAAAATAACTCAGATCTAAAGGGATAACTACTAATTGGGGAATGACTAAAAAAAAATGCCATATATTAATACAATAGGACATAAACTGTAAGAAATGGTAAAAGATACATTTTCAAAGAATATTATAAAGTATCAACTGATGTAGGGTGAAGTAAGTAGAACCAGAAAAACTTATATAATAGCAATAATGTAAAGAAAACACAACTCTAAAAAGCGTTTGGCTGTTGTTGTGTCTTTTAGTTACATTCAACTCTTTATGACTCCATGGACCATAGCATGCCAGGTCCTTCTATCATGCACTCTCTCCCAAAGTCTTTCCAAGCTTATGTTCATTGCTTCCATGACACTATCCATCCATCTCATCCCCTTGTGTTTCCTTTTCCTTTGACCATCAGTCTTCCCCAACATCACAGTGTTTTCCAATGTGTCCTATCATCTCATTATGTGACCAAAGTATTTAAGCCTCAGCTTCAGCTACAGTTTTTGTTTTTTCCAATTAATAGTCTCAATTAATTTGTTTTGTTATAAAGAATTATATGCAGAAAAGTATATTTTCAGTAGTGTCTAGCACAAAAGATCACAGTTTTGGGTGGTTTCTGGGAATCTAACCCCTTATCTCTCACAGGTTCAATGCATCAATATTTGTGTTTTTGACATTCAAGCAGTTTTCTAGGAATGCCACACCTGCAAAAATTGAGAATTGACTGTACTTTTGGACATGAGCATCATGGGGATTTATTTTGCTTGACTATGCTTATTTGTTACAAGGTTTTCCCCCTCTGGTTTTAATGCAGAGGCAAGGGAGGATTGAGGGAGAAATGGGTGCATTAGCAATAATGATGCAAAAAAAGTCAATAAAATATTTTTTAAATGTGCAGAAGAGAACAGAAGAAAGTTCAGAATAAAGCACAGTCAAGGAGGGCAATTTTCAAAGTGATATGTAGAATTTAATATGTATTTTTAAAAAGCAAGTAAATATGAAATAAAGATTCACAATTTCATATAGTATCCTCTTTTTCATATTCTGACGAGAAAAAATTTAACAACAAGCAACAAAGTGGAAAATGACATGCTACCAGTCATAATCATCCTTTTAGGTGCTTTGGTTCAATTCAATTCTATAAACATTCTTTAAGCAAGTACAATGTACCAGATACTGACCTAGCTCTGAAGATATGGAAATAAAATTTAAAAGTTCTATCTCTCAGAGAACTAACATTTTACTACGTTATGAGTTGTCTTTCTCTACCTTTGAAGAAAATTATGCTCATTATCATGAAAATGGACATTTCTCTAAAATCCCATGAGTAATAGCTCCTCAGATTGTCTTGAGTAAGGGGAAAAATGTCCAGACCACTGAGCAGCATCCAACTGAGGCATGTTATCACAAACTCAAATAAGACCTATATCCAAATGCATGGTATAGCTTTCCACAGCCTGCTTAATTTTCAAGTATAGCTATCTTTGAAGAACAAGTGATAAGTGGTCCTAAAAAAAGGAACCTCCCTCAGGTCTTCAATTTGTAAAGGATTACATTTTCTAGATAAGGCCTGCAGGATATATTCCTACAAGGTCATGCCTGCATTACTAGTGTTAAACATCCAGGGTCATTCATTGTACACATACTTTCCTATTATTGTCATTTAGTAGAGATATATGACCTACTTTTCCAAAATGACAGCTTCCAGGATGAAGCCACTTCTTGTGGAAATGGTTTTGATTCCAGAATTCTTTTGCAATGGGCTTACAGAGGAGATTCACTGTTTATGCAGAATTTGTGTGTTTTCTTGCCTTTTCAGTCATTGACTGTTTGCTAAGCACCTTGGACCTCTTGCTTAATTAAGTTACCTACTCTAATAGGATGATGTCCCATTCTGAATGAGAGTTCATTGTGATTCATTTTGTGGGGGGTGGAAAGCTTTAGTTGGGCCTCACTGGTGCAAAAAAAAATCCTTTCAATACTTTTACTAGACCTTGTGGACTCACTATCACACTCTCCACAATCTGTGAAGGAAAGAGTTAACTAGAGGCACTGCATAATAGTGATGAGTGCTGAACTTTGAGGTAGGAAGATTTTGGGTTCAGATCCACCCTAACTAGCTGTCATATTGTTAGCATGAACCTACGAAGTCATTTAGCTTCTCTTAGCTTTACCTTCTTCATCTGTAAAATTAAGACAATAATGACTTTAGAATTTATTTCACAGGGTTGTAGTGAGCCTCAAATGAGAAAATGTATGTATAATGAATATTACCACCAAATGCACTCTTTTCTCATTCTTCATCCCCACCCCCACCCCCCAACCCCACCATCCTCTTCTTTTGAAAAAATCATGGAAAGTGGAATCTGGAAGCCACTCATTTAACCCAAAGAATAATCTGTGTAAGTGCATAGGAATTATATTTATTGTAGAGAATGCTTATGTCAAATATTAACTTCTATGAACTTTGGCAGTTTGTCCTCCAAATAGAATACAGAAAATTTTTGACTTCCTTAGTTAATATTGTACTTCTTGTTTTTAGAAATGCTGAATTCATCATGAAGACTGTGCAATAAGCATTATTAGACTAATTGCAGAATCAGAAGAATTTATCACCAGATTTATTAATTCTATTAAAATGATTGTCATCTTGCTTTGCACAGAGTGAACATGTTTGGTAAGAGATGTTGACCAACCTCACCTGAATCATCAAATGGTCCTTCATAAAGGATTCAAATGTTTTATTCTCTATAATTTTTATTGAAATTTTGCTTTTAAAACTTTCTGAACTTAAGAAACATCACAATTTATAGTCTCTGTCAGTATACACATAACCTGTGGCTCAGAACCCCAGGTCTGGGTTCACATGGATTGGACTTGATATAGAGAGCTTCCCTTTAATCACACTCTAATATAGGGTTGGCTATGGGAACACCAGAATCTTGCTCATGCCTAGGTCTTTCACCCCATATTCACCCAAAAAGAACAGACTTTCATTTCCTGTGCAAGCACTCAGGCTAATAAGATACTGAATATAAGACAGATTTTATTTAAGTAAAAAACCCAAAAGGATTTTCTTGTCAGCCTGTAAATAACTTAGCTTCCCTCCCTAGTGGGTCTCCAGGTTCATTAAATTTACCCTGAGGGGCACCTATGCAAAGGGAAAAAAATCTAGAGTTGTTAGACTGTCAAGCAATCTTCCCTCAGTTACATGCCCTCTTTCTTAGGCAAGGAAACTGATCTTTTCCAATCCAGTGACCACTGCTAAGTTTTCCAAATTTGCTGGCATATTGAGTGCAGCACTTTAATAGCATCACCTTTTAGGGTTTTAATAACTTAGCTGGAATTCCATCACCTCCACTAGTCTCATTGCTACCAGTGCCTCCTAAGGCCCTTTTGATTTCATTCTTCAGGATTTATGGTTCTAGATCAGTAACCGCAACATCATGCTTATTGGTAATAGTAAGATCTTTCTTGTAGAGCTCTTTTGTGCATCCAATCACCTCTTCTCAATCTCTTCTACTTTTGGTAAGTCCCTACCATTTTTGTCTTTTATCATGCCCATTTTTGCATGAAGAATTCTCTTGAGGAGATCTCATCTTTCCCATTCTGTTGTCTTCTCCTCTTTCTTTGCATTGCTCTTAGAAAACCTTCTTCTTATCTCTTCTTGCTATTCCATGGAATTCTGCATTCAAGTAAGTATATCTTTCCCTTTCTCCTTTCCCTTTCCTTCTTTCCTCAGCTATTTGTAAAGCTTCATCAGACAGTCGTTTCACTTTCTTCCTCATACGTTTCTTTGGAATGTTTTTGTTGCTGCCTCTTGTACAATATTGTGAACCTCTGACCATGGTTCCTCAGGCACTCTATCAGATCTGATTCTTGAGTCTATTCATCACCTCCATTTCATATACATAAAGTATGTTATTTGGGTCATACCTAACGATCTTCACTACTTTCTTCAATTTTGCGATAGTGTGCTCTGAGCCATAGTCATCTTCAGGTCTTGTTTTAATCAACTCTATAGAACTCCAAAATCTGATTCATATACAGACCATCTGATGATGCTCATGTGTAGAGTCACCTTTTGAGTTGTTGAAAAAGTATTTGTTATGACTAACATATCTTGACTAAACTCTATTAATCTGCCCCACTACATTTTGTACTCCAAAGTCAAACTTTCCTGTTATTCCAATTATCTTTTGACTTTCTAGTTCAGCATTCCAATCCCCTATGATTATTGTGACATTTTTTTTGTGTGTTATTTCTAGAAGATGTTGTAAGCCTTCATAGAACTGATCACCTTTGGCTTCTTTGACATCAGTGGTTGGATTTATAGCAGATCTTTTTGTGGTAGGAGAGAATTGGAAATAGAGGGGATGCCCATGAACTGGGGAATGACTGAACAAGTTGTGGTATATGATTGTGATGCAATACTATTATTCAATAAGAAATAATGAGCAAGACGCTTTCAGAAAAACCTGGAAAAATTTACATGAACTGGTACAAAGTGAAGTGAGCGGAACCAGGAGAATATTGTACACAGTAACAGCAATATTGTACAATGATCAGCTACGAATGATTTAGCTAGTCACAGCAATACAATGATCTAAGGACTTGTAATAAAAAAAATGCTCTCTACAGAGAAAGAACTGGCAGAGTTTGAATGTAGATTGGAGCATACTTTTTTACATTACTAGTTTTGAGTTTTTTTCTCTGCATTTTCTTTTGCAACATGGCTAGTATGGAAATAATTTGCATGATTGCACATACATAATCTATAGAAAATTGCTTGCCTTCTCAAAGGAGGGAGAGGGCAGGGAAAGAGGAAGAGATTTTGGAACACAAAGATATTTTAAAAGAATGTTAAAAGATTTTGTTTATATGTAATTGAGAAAAATAAAATTAAAAAAAAGAACTCAACCTCAGATTTTTCATCTCTAAAATGAGGGGGTTTGGTCCAGTGGTCTCTAGGACCCCTTCTACCTCTTAAATTCACAAATCTTGTTTATCCTAGTACATAAATAATGATAATAACTAACATTCACCTCACTCTATATAAGGTTTACAAAGTACTTTATACACCACCTCATTTAGGGGTTTGCTGGAATCCGCTCAAATAGGAGAGGATTGATTGTCAAATATTCAGTGTAAACATTTGCACCTCAGAAATCCACAACTGCTACAAATCAGACCTTGATTTACCGTTTGTTGATCGAATAGATTCAACAAAGGGTTAATAACACAGATCAAACCTAAAATTTGCGCATACACTTCCTTCCCCTACCCCATTCCTCCAGAACTTAGCTGTTAAATATTTACCAGGACATTTCTTCACTGCTCAATAATCATTACTGGAGCTCAGCAGGAGTCTACTGGAAGGTTTTTAGAGAATGCGATTACCAACACCTGATGGCTGAAAGGTGATGTTGCTACTGCTGCAGCTGTTGTTAGCTGGTTCTTTAGGGTTTGAACAGTGCTTTCCATCCATTATCTCAGTGGAATTTCACAACATCCTTCTTTTTGTGGACATGGGAGTTATTCTAAGTTAGCATTCTGCGCACAAGCAGACAGGTCAGAGCTAAAATTAGAATTTTTTTAAGTCCAATTTTATTTTTCCAATTACATGTAAAGATAGTTTTCAACATTCATTTTTATGAGATTTTGAGTTCCAAATTTTTCTCCCTGCCTTTTACCCAGGACAGCAGGCAATCTTGTATAGGTTATACATATGAAATTACATTAAACATATTTCCACATTACTCATGTTGTGAAAAAATAATCAGAACAGAAGGGAAAAACTACACACAAAAAAGTGAAAATAATATGCCTGGATCTACATTCAGACTCCATAGTTCTTTCTCTAGATGTAGATAGCATTTTTTGTCATGAGTCTTTCAGACTTGTCTTAGATAATTGTATTGCTGAGAAGAGCTAAGTCAATCAAAATTAGCCATGGTACAGCGTTACTGTTACTGTGTACTGTGTTCTCCTGGTTCTGCTCACTTCACTCAGCATCAGTTCCTAGAGGTATTTCAAGGTTTTTCTGGTCTGTCAACTCATCATTTCTTATAGCATAATAGTATTCCATCACATTCATCTACCATGACTGGTTCAACCATTCCTCAATTGATGGGCATCCCTCAATTTCCATTTCTTTGCCACCACAAAAAGAGCTGCTATAAATATTTAGGTACTTTCCTTGTTTTTATGATCTCTTCGTTATACAGACCTAGAAGTGATATTGCTGGTTCAAAAGGTATGAGCAATTCTATAACCCTTTGGGCATAGTTCCAAATTGCTTTCCAAAATGCTTAGATTGGTTCACTATCTAATTAATATTAACTTAATATTAATAATGCATTAGTGTCCCAATTTTTTCACATCTTCTCCAACATTTATCATTTTCCTTTTCTGTCATATTAGCCAATCTGATAGGTATAAGGTGATACTTCAGAGTTGTTTTAATTTGTATTTCTCTAATCAATAGTGATTTAGAACATTTTTTCATATGACTATAAATAGCTTTAATTTCTTCATCTGAAAACTGCCTGTTCATACACTTTGACTATCAGTTGGGGAATGACTTGTATTCTTATAAATTTGACTCAGTTCTCTATATAGTTGAGAAAAGAAGCTTTTATCAGAAACAGTGTAAAAATTGTTTCCCAGTTTTCTTCTTTCCTTCCATTCTTGGTTACATTGGTTTTGTTTGTGCAAAAACCTTTTAATTTAGTATAATCAAAATTATCCATTTTGTATTTCATAATGCTCTCTATCTCTTTGGTCATAAATGCCTCTTTTCTCCAGAGAGCTCCATAGATCTGACAGGTAAACTGTTCCTTGCTCTCCTAATTTGTTTTATGGTATCACCCTTTATGTCTAAATCATGTACCCATATGGACATTATCTTGGTATATGGTGTGAAATGTTGGTCTGTGCCCAGTTTCTGCCATACTCTTCTCCAGATTTCCCAGAAGTGTTTGTCAAATAATGAGTTCTTATCCCAGAAGCTGGGGGTCTTTAAGTTTATCAAACAGTAGATTACTGTAGTCAGTTATTACTGTGTCCTGTGTACCTAATCTATTTCACTGACCCACCACTCTATTTCTTAGTCAGTGCCAAATAGTTTTGATGATTGCTGCTTTATAATTTAGTTTTAAATCTAGTACTGCTAGGTCACCTTACTTTGCATTTTTTTTATTAGTCCCCTTGATATTCTTGACCTTTTGCTCTTCCAGATGAATTTTGATATTATTTTTTCTAGTTCTATAAAATATTTTTGGTAGTTTGGTATGCCACTGAATAATTAAATTAACTTAGTTGGATTGTCATTTTTATTATATCAGCTCTGCCTACACATGAGAAATTGATATTTTTTCAGTTGTTTAGATCTGACGTTATTTGTGTGGTAAGTGTTTTGTAATTGGTTCATATTGTACCTGTGTTAAGATTAGAATTAATAATAAGCAGGAAGAAAGAATAATAATGAGAAAAAGGTATGTTGCACACTTGAGAAAATTTAATTCTTAATTATTTAAATAAGATATTAAAATAAAATTGGAAATGGACAACAGAAATGACATTAACATGGACTATCATAATTTTGTCTAAAAGTTAAAACAATATCAATTAATTACTATAAGCATACCAAAAGGAATCTAGAAAATATTTAGTAAGCAAAACTTGGCTTACTTATCAAGTGGAGA
This sequence comes from Bettongia penicillata ogilbyi, assembly GCA_023548195.1. Lineage (NCBI taxonomy): Eukaryota > Metazoa > Chordata > Mammalia > Diprotodontia > Potoroidae > Bettongia > Bettongia penicillata. The sequence goes on along the minus strand of JAJHZJ010000779.1, from coordinate 1,337,549 downwards.
GGATGGTTGCCAAGAGCAACAGTATATTATAATAAAAACTTAAACGTAAAATCACTGAGAAAAGATAATAGACAATTGTGAACAATATTATCTTTTCAAACAGAGGGAGGTAAAAACAATCTAAAGAAACTCTGAGGAGATATTCAACTAAGCAAAGTCATTCCAAGGACATCCAGGGATGAAAATAGAAAGAGAACCAGAAAGAGAAGAAAAATGAAAAAGATTTGCAAAAATTATCATAATGTTTTTCATCAAAGATAGTGGAGCCATCACACTTGATCCAAACATCACAGTCCCTGAGTTACTTACACAGGAAATAGTGTCACTGAGAATGATAACTAATAATAGCTTGCATTTCTATGGTATTTTACACATAGAAATAATGGTAGGTCCAAGTCATTAGAAAAATAATATTTGCTCATGGGTAGGACAAGCCAATATAGTAAAAATAACAATATTACCTAAATTAACTTGCTTATTCAATGCTATATCAATTAAATTACCAAAAATTGCTTTATAGAACTAGAAAAATAACAAAATTCATATGGAGGAAAAAAATGAAGAAGCTTAAGAGAAATGATGAAAAAATAGGAATGAAGGCAGTCTAGCAGTGTATGATTTCAAACTATACTAGAAAAGCATCATTACTAAAACAATTTGATATTAGTTAAAAACAGAGAAATAGTCAGTGGAACAGATTAGAATGTGATTTATGGAAGTAAATTAATCTAATAGTGTAGTATTCAATAAACACAAAGATTCTAGCAACTTATTGGGATAAAGACTCACTATTTGACAAAAACTGCTGGGAGTATTAGAAAACAGTATGGAAGAAATTAAATTTAGACCAATATTTCACACTTTATACAAAGATGCCTTCAGGAAGGGGAGATAAAAAGCGACTAATATGATTCAGTGGGCAAGAGTGTTGGATTTGGAGTCAGAGGACTTGAGTTCAAATTATCCAGGTTTGAGTTCCTTGTCTATAAAATGAGGGGGTTGCATTGGATATTCCTCTATTGCCCTAAATCTAGCTCTATCTCAGGGCTAAAGTTGGGGCAGCTAGGTGGTGCAGCAGAGAGTACTAGGTCTGGAATAGGAAGATCTGAATTCAAATCCAGCCTCTGACACTTGCTGGCTGTGTGATGCTAGGCAAGTCACTTAACCCCTATTTGCTGCGGTTCCTCATCTATAAAATGGGGACACACCAGAGAAGGAAATTGCAAACCATTCCAGCATCACCTAGAGTCAGACAGGACTGAATGACTGAACATCAGCAGAGCTAACATTGGGGTAAATGTCTATCTAAAGGTAGATATAGATCATGTTGTTACTAGGGGAAATATAATCGTGAGGGCAATGCAGAATCAATTTAGAAGATACCTAACAGAGTAAAAGATATCAAAAGCATAGGGGGAAAAAGCTCAGGCTTATTGATTTTTAAAAAAAAAGGTGACCAAAAAAATAGCAACAACTACCAGTTATTATTGTCTACTCCCCCATCTGTGCAAAATCTTTATGAGGGTCACTATCTGTGAATTGAGGGCATCACAGATGAGAAGGTTAGCAAGGAACAAGCAGGTTTTCACAAGTGATATTTTACAATAGACTATGTCTTTACATTTCACCATTGATTGAAAGATACAGTAAATATAAAATCCTATCTTGTTTTGATGATTACTAAATCCACAGAACAAAACACTGCCTTATAAAACTCTTGCTATCCATATATATCAGTCATTCAAGATTCCTGAAAAGAGCTAACAACAGAAATAACCCTGTTCACTGCCCCTCTGATAATAAACATCAGGGGTCTAAAACAAATACCAGGCAAGGTCTAAAGCAGGGAGATAGATGTATGCTCACCAAAAGTATTCATACAATGATGGAGGAGATCTAGCTCAGAATCTAGACCAAGGGATTGCTTGTGGGGGGAGGGGGAATCCTCCAGATTCCCCTGTTTGCAGATGATGTTCTTGTTACAGCGAGCACAAGATATTGCAGAACCTCTTGGAAGAAATCTATAGTAAATCAAAGGAGTCTGGTCTATTCATCCATACAGGAAAGGTCAAATATATAAAAAAAGTCTCTTACCCAGATTTCAATCTGCCTTTAAATTGACCTTTTATAGAGAGCTTGTCCAATAATATGTGTATCTGGGACAATCAATGCAGGTGACAAGGAAAAAAAAGAAAAGTATATGATAACTTTATTATATATTTAACAAGAATGGTGAATTGTACATAACAGATTTGCAGTTTCATGTACAATTATCTTTCTTTTCTATTCTACTATATTATGAAAATGTTTGCTTTATTTCTTAAGTTCAGAATAAAAAATATATATATATTTTAAAAAAAGACAATAGCACAAGAAAAAGAAAAGGAAAAGTATGGTATACTGGATTGTAAGTACTTTATTCTCACCCCAAGTTTCACAGAACTCAAAGGCCTATGTCTTCTATACAAACATTTTACTCATGTTTCTTTCAAGACTTAATCCACAATTGCATCTGAAGAATTACAGATGTGCCTCATCCAGATGGCAATGGAAGGCAAATGACGGGCATTGACTGCAACAGAGAACCAACAAGGATCTCCAAAGAAGGACAAGAATAAAGTCTGTCATCAAAGAATTTTATATAGAGGAAGAAAAGAAGGGCTGGTAATGAGGCAAAGGATGACTGATGAGCAGCCAGAGTGTTCCATTGAGTGGACACCCAGTTATTGTCATGTTTGTCCTTTGTTCTTGAAGAGGACCGTGATATCAAGATGATGATAGGACTTGCAGTTGACTTTGATTTGAGTGAGGGAGGACTGTGCAAGGTCACCAACCTCACTTTCTTCTCCTGAGCCATCTGGGTCCAGTGGCCTGATACTCATCAAGACCACTGGAGATGGCTCAGGATGCCTTTCAGGCAAAGGTCTTACCACATTCTCACTTTGAGTGAGATACACCCATTCAATGAATAGGCTTCTTTAAGTAGTTACTCAAGGAATGGCCCCTTTAATAAAAAAAAAAATCAAACTGGCAGGGGCACAGCTATTAGACCGCTACATCCCCCTAAGAAAGAACTGCTCACCACCCACTGTTAATACTGAAAGGTGTATGAGATTAGCCTCAGTAAAATGGTGGCAACCTTATCTTCTTTCTGCGTATTTTAGGCTGGAGGTCATACTGTTGGGAAAGCATGAACAAAAGAGGAAACTTGGATGGATTGTGAAGGTATCTTTGTAGGGAATTCCCAAACTGATGATATCAAATATCTGTTTGAGTATTTGAGCATCTGTAGAAGTTTGAGCTAAATGGTCTCTGAGGTTCCATTTAGCTCAAAATTCTATGATGCCATCAATATTAGTTGTCCACAGTTCCACCCTGGGGAAATGAATTATTCAAAGCCTCAGAGTTCAGATAATGAATCCATTTCATAAAAACATATTCTTATACTTCTAAGTAAAAAAAGTTTCTAAGGGGGTAAAAGTCAAAACAAGGAAGTTAAAGGCAGTTGGTAAGGAGGCTTCCTAGGCTCTCAGGAGCTCCTGGCCAAACTGCTTCAAGTTCTCTTGTAATCTTTTCTCCAGGTCATAGAGAACCAATGAAGATTTTTGAGCAGAGGAGTGACACTGGGTGGCACAGCTAGGCTAGGAGTCAAGAAGACCTGAGTTCAAATCCAACCTCAGACTTGCTAGCTGTGTGGCCCTGGGGCAGTCACTTAACCTCTGATTACCTAAGTTTCCTCAATGTAAAATGGGGATAGAAATTGCATCTACTCCCCAGGGTGGTTATGAACATCAAATAAGATAATGTTTGTAAAGCTCTCATCATAGTGCCTGGCACATAGTAAATATTATATAAATGCAACTATTATTACCACCACTACTACTACTACTAGCACTACTACCTGCTTTACATATATGAAAAGTTATTCTGGCTGCAATGTGATGAAGCCAGGGTGAGAGTTCAGTTGGGAAGACCTGTAAGGAGGCTGTTTTAAATTCTCCAAGAAAGTAGCAATGAGACACAGACATATGTGAGAGAACAAAAAGGAAGAGGAAGAGAACTGATTTTTGAAAACTGCACCAGCATACTCAAAATCATAGATTGTGGCATCAAGAGTCATATAAATCAGGATCTTCCTTGGAAAAGTTCTGTTACTTTGATATTATACCTAGAGAACTGTATCTCTGAGGTCTCGGATCCTTGAGCTGCTCCTGGGCCTCCTGACTGCCTCCTGGGTTGTTTATCTGCTGAAGCAGATATCCAAGACAGAGGGAAGCAGTTGAACTCAGACATGTCAGCATAAGAGCATGAGAAAAACAACCACGCAGAAACTGTGCATACTGCTGTGTGACCTTGGGTCTCACCAACCATATGTCCTATTGCAAAATTTATGAGACTTCTCAAGTCTGGGGTTAAATTTTTTTCCTGCTTCTGCTGTCACTTGGACTATCTAGCTTTGTTCACCCTTTATCCTCTTTTCCCATAATCTCTTCTCCATTTTTCTGTCTTTTTTTATCCTCTTCCCTCCCCACCCCCACCCTAATTTCTAGCTAGCACTCTTTTTATTTCCCATTTTTCTTTCCATTCAGATTCTACTATTCCTTTTTACTCCTTTACCCTGTTCTTTGAATTCACAAAAGTATAAAATTATAGTGTCCCAGCAGTCATCTAGTCCAGTTCATACTGGGGAAAGAATCTCTATTACAATATGACTGAGTGGCTATCTACTCTCTCCTTTAAGTCCTGGGGAGGGAGAAAGGGAAGCTGGGGTGGCATTTGTTACCTGCTGAGGAAGCACATCAGATTTTTACATAGCTGTAATTATTAGTGAATCTCCCCTTATATCAAGTCTAAATTGCCGCAACATCTACGCATGGCTCTCAGTTCTGTCCTTTGGGACCAAACAAAACAAATCTACTGCTCTTCCACATGAAAGCCCTTAGAATACCTGAAGAAAGCTATGATGTGCCCTCCTTGAGTTGTCTTTTTTTCCAGGTTACATTTTTTCTTCTCTCATTTTCAAATTTCTAATTTTGAATTTTGAATTTTGTGAACTACTGTAGAACATAAGCTGTCTTGGTTATGTTGGTGAGTTGGGAAATGAGAGCAGCTTCTTGGCACCAAACACAAACTCATCTATTGAGTCGGACATTCAGTCCTATGCCCCCACAAGCAGAACTGAGCTTTCCTTTATTTCATCATTTCAAGGATATGAAATTTATATAGCCACATGAAAACCTCATGTGTTGAAAAATGAGTCTGAAAATCCAAGAAGAATTGACCATTCTAACTTGATTATTGGAACTATATCCCTGGATCCATTGTTTGGAAATTATAATGAATACTTAATGAAAAGACATTGTGCTTATATGAACAAATCAATTAGAACTTTTGGATTGGATGCAGGGTCAAGTCACTCAAGTGTGTCATCCAAATTTTTTAAAAAGTCAGAGTACTTTTGGGGAGGACTTCATTGTTTGACAGATTTGACTTATCTCATTTTCCAAACTGTTAAAGGGTGTTATGCTCTTAAAAACAGACAAGTTTGTTCCTCTAGACACAGCTGAATCTTCATGCATGTCCGGTTTTTCCTTTCTTCCATTATTTTGAATACTCTCTCTTAGATTGCTTCAAATGGATCTATCTCCCTTGTCCTGTGTTATTGCATACATAAGACATTTAAACATTGCTGCACCTTATACCAGTTCTTCTTAAAGACATTTTGTTGGCAGAAGTCATCCCTGGCACTTATTTTTCTTATATTTAGAATTGTGGAGGGGTAGAGAGAGGGCAAAAAAAAAGTATGAAATCAGCCATATTGTGCTGTCATTTCCCTGTCCCATATCAAAGTAGTGCTTAGAGGAGAAACAAGGAAATAAAATACGTTTATATGTTGAAACACTTTGCACCAGAGCCCTCTGGTTTTTGTTTTGGTTTGTTTGTTTTTTGGGGGTTTTTTTGAGCTCAGTAAATCTTGGGATTGAAAAGTCACAACCTCTTGGAACCAAAAGGGACCCAGAATATTATCTAGTCCAGTACTTTAGTCTTGTGGAGTTAGAAACTGATACTCAGGAACGTAATTTGTCCAAGGTCTCAAAGGTAGTTAGTGGCAGAGAAGAGACTAGAATTGGGGTCTCTTAACTACCATTATACCTTTCCATTACTTCACACTAACAAATCTCAGCCTGATAATCCAAATAGTACAGTAAAAGCTCATTTGAACTTTCATAGAAAATAGAAAGAAATCCACCCCCTCTCTGTGTAAAATCTCATCTCTTTGAATCATAGATTTAGAGGTAGGAGGAACTTTAGAAGGCACATGGTTCAAACCCCTCATTTTACACATGAGCAAACTGAGGACCAGAGATGTTAAGAGGCTTGGCCAGAGTCACATACACACTAAGTAGGACCACACAGATTCAAAGCAAGGGTATGCACTGAATCAAAGTCTTAACTCAAAATCCAGGGTCCATTCTGTTTTAATTTTTTTCATATAATAGAGGTGGGGGGGAAGGGTAAGGAACGTTGAACTTCAAAAAGCTGACCTAAGCCAAAGAATAGTGGGACATTTGTCTCTCTTGTTGAACTGAGTGACTCATCGAACAAATCATAGAATGTAAAGTCCTTGGCAGAGAATATCGTCTTTTTGTCTTCCTATCCCAAATAAAGAGACTACTAAGTTGTTTTTCAATTATGTCCAACTCTTTGTGACTCCATTCAGGGTTTTCTTGACAAAGATACTGGCATGGTTTACCATTAGCTTCTCCAGCTCATTTTACAGATGAGAAACTGGAACAAACAAGATTGTGACATGCCCAGGTTCACACAACTAGTAAGTGAGGCTGGATTTGAACTCACAAAGGTGGGTCTCCCTCACTACAGGCTTAGCACTCTATCCACTATGCCATCTAGCTGCTTGGCACATAGTAGGCACTAAATAAATAAATGCTTATGGACAGAAGTTCAGAGTTGAAAGGAACCTTTGAGGTCATCTAGGCCAATCTTAACAGAACTGGAAATTCTTTTAAAATGATCCATCAAAATAGTCAACCAGCCTCTGCCTGAATACCTCCAGTGACAGGGAGTTATTTACATCCTAAAGACCCCACTCCACTTTTTGGATAGCTTCAACGTTTCCTTATATTTTCCCACACACACTCGTCAATTTCCAAATGTTACTTCTAGCTCTGTCTTATAGCCCATCTAGAACTAGGGCCCTTCTAAGTGACAGCTCTTTTCAGTGCCTGAAAACAGCTGTCTTCTCTCTGAAGTGGTTTCTTCTCTTGTTCTCTCAAACAATCCTTATATGGTATAATTTCCAGTTTTCTCACCATCCTGGTCACCTTCTTCTGAGGCCTTCCTTGTTGTCAATGTCCTTACTAAAATGCCGGGTTAGGCACTGAGGAGAACCCCTAATTATATTTGACTAACCAAGGAAATGAGTTTAGGGATAAAGCATAGTAAATGTAAAATAAAGTATAATTACTGTTTGGATTAAGATAATACTCTATTTCCAGATATTCTGGCCATGTATGCAGAGAATTTAATCTAGTTATCTAATTTATAAGTTTAATTAGCTTAGTCAAGGCAAACTGTTGGCTCTGGGAGGGCTGCAGCTGAATGAGTCAACCCATATGCTAGATGTCACAGGACTACATAATTTACAATCAGACTTCCTTTCGATCTTCTCTAAAAAAAATTTCTCAAACTTCTCTCCTACCCTCTGCAACTACTGTAGACTTCCTGTCCTTAGGAAGGCAAAAAAAGAGGGTTGTAAATGAGAAATAACAATGATAGATCAAATTAAAGTATTCTACGCTAAATCATCTGTTACTTACAGCAACCTTGTGAGGTAGATGCTATTATGATTTCTGTTTTGCATGAGAGGAAACTGATGCACTCCCAGGTTAAGTCATTTGCCTGGAGTCATACAGCTAGTAGACTTTGGATATGGACTGGAACCCAAGTCCTCCTGGCTCCAAAGTTATCACTCATTTCATGCTGTTGCTGCCTCATTCATGCTGGTAGTAGGACCTTACACCTATTTTGGCAACAGCTGGGAAATGACACTGATGTCACCTCAAAAATGTAAACAAGACTATCTTAATACTAGATTTTTTCCAATTATATCCCAAACTTGAAGATCAGTGGGGTAAAAGAATTCACCTCAGTCATGATCTATCTCTTCCATGAGACCTTGCATCCCCATCAGCTGCTAATACCTGCCTATCTATCAGTTTATGAAATGTTATCTCCACCATAAGTAGGGCAGGAAAGTAAAAAACAAAAATTCTTCTTTGTATCCTTAGCATTTAGTACAGTTCATGGCACACAGTAAGTGCTTAATAAGTACCTATTTAATAGATTAGGCTGATCAATAAGAGAAGAAGCATGTATATTTTTATTCTAAGTGAGAAAGAGAAGTAGAATTTTGCTATCTTTCTACTATGAAGCTTGCTCCGCTACTATCAATGCTCTATAATTATTAATTGCACTAATTAATAATCAATAAAGGCTGGAAATAGATACTGGCCTTGTAATTTCATTGGGATAGAGAATTCCTAGATGAGGAAACTACCAATGCAGGTCAGCATTTTCTCTGAATTTTTTTCTTAGATAGTTGCCTAGGGCACCGAGAGATTAAGTGATTTACCCAGGATCACTCTGCTTATATGTGTCAGAGTCAAGTCAAGTAAATGAGTATTTAATAAAAACTTAAAATGTACCAAGTGCTAGGCATACAAAAAAAAAAGTAAAAACCAGACTTATCTTCAAGAAACTCATTCTTGGGGGAGTTAAGATTTGAACCCAAATCTTCCTGGTTCTAAGACCAGCTCTCTATCCATTATGCTAACCTTTTCTAAAAATAGCAATAATCATTATTATCATTGTTAGTGGTAATGATAATAATGGTTATTGTTATTAAAATTTGAGGGCTTATTGCAGGTGTTATTAAATCCATTTACTAAATAAGGAAACTGAAGCTCAGACCCTTGGCCACACCTTTGGCCTTCTTTTCCTAAGATGTGACTTAGAATGCCTATAGCAACTGAGGAACATCCTCATCAGACTTGAGGTGACAAGAAGACAAAGAACAGAGGCAACTTGAAGAGCCTAAATTCCTAAACCCTCAGCCTTCTCCAATTGTTCTGGAGACAAGGAGATGACAGAGAGCTTAGAATAGCCATGGTGCTTACCTTGCTATTTGTGACAAAGTCAGGCTGGAGGGCTGCCAACATTGCAAGCAAAGGACTTTGTTTCAAAGGGTGTATTTACTAGAGCTACTGAGCAGAAGCACTGAGGACTGTGGGAAGCTCCCACTCCATCTATCTCTTTGAATGAAGATGCCGTTTTGGTTTGGACATTTAAGTCTCCGAGATGCCAAATTATGATGATGATAATAATAACTATTATTGCTAAAAAATAATGATAATAATAATTTCTGCTCCAGGACAGGTCTTCATTTGAGGAACTAAATCCTATTTAACAAAAATTTACAAAGCATCAGCAACATGCAAACTATTATGCTAGATACTAGGGGAAATAAAATTTGGGCTGTTGTCAAAGAACTAACAATCTAATGGAATACATTACACATAAAGAAATAACCCAAACCAAGCTAGGTGGTCCAGTGGATAGAGCATCAGACCTAGAGTCAGGAGGACGTGAGTTCAAATTTGACTTCAGATACTTATTAGCTATATGACTCTGGGCAGGTCACTTAACCCAGTTTGCTTCCACTTCCTGATTGGTAAAATGAGGAAATGAAAAAGGAAATGGCAAGCCATTCCAGTATCTTTTCCAAGAAAACCCCAAATAGGGTCATGAAGAGCTGGTCATGACTAAAAATGACTGGACAAGAACAATATAAGTGTGTTGATCGTCTTAACTGTATGGAACTGAGATTGAAAGACATCTCAATTGGCTTAAACAATAGAATGAATGAATCAACTGACCTACTGTGTGCCAAGCCCTATGCTATGCTCTGGTTATACAAAGGCATAAATGAGTCAAGAAGCAGTCATTTTACTGGACTGAAACTAGTTAGAAAGTTGAACTTTAATATGGAGAAATATAAAGTCCTGCCCTTGGGCTCAAACTGTCAACTCTATCAGGTACATGATAGAGTATTATTGCACAATAGGAAGCAATTCTTATGAAAAATATCCAGAGTTATAATGAATTGTAAACTAAATAGGAGTTAGCAGCATGATGTGACTATTGGAAGTAGGGTCTCAGACTCCAGTCACAGAAGTGGAAAACTCACAGTGAGGGAGGTCATGCCTTAGTTGGACCACAGGTATCATGAATAGACCACATATGGAGACCAACATTTCAGAAGAGGCATTGATAAACTGAAGATGTTGAAAGGAAAGTTACCAGGATAGTGAATGTACTCAAAACCATCTTCTGTCAAGATTGTTTGATGAAATTAGAAATGCTTTGATCAGAGAAGATCTGAGGGTGTAGAAATGTGATGGGAGGGGGCAGGGAATGATAGGACAGTTGTCATATAGAGGCTCATAATAGATAGTTATATAAAACATTTATTAAGCACTCTTAAAGTTCCAGGTATTGTGCTAAGCACTGGGCATATGAATACAAGTAAACAAGACAATCCTTACCCTCAAGGAACTTACATTTTCTAAAGGGAGAAAATAACACATGAGAGGGTACTGGAAAGTGGAGTGGAGGGGGTAACATATCCAGGATGGCCTGGAGATAGATCCAGGCAAGATGAGGTGAAGTTCACCTATCAGAGGCCAGGGTGCTTCCAGAGGTGAAATTCAAGTTTCTGATGGGGATAAAGGCAAGTGGAAGCAGCTTAAGAGAACTGACTAGTTTTGATTGATTCCAGAGGACAAAAGTAGGACCAGTGTGTGGAAATTTCCAGACCACAATCCTGCCCAACATGAGGAAAAGCTCCTCAGGCTTCAGAGTTGTCCAAAAGCAGATGGGGCTTTTGTTGGGAGGTGGAGGCAGGGAGGGGAGAGATTATAGAGTGTTGAGCTTAGAGATTCAGCTTGTAGAGATATGTTGAGCTTATAGAGATTCAGAGTGTTGAGCTAAGGCTAGACAAATACTTGTCTGGGATTTTATTGAAAAGTTTTCATGATTTGGGTGGGGCTAGTACTAGATAACCTTTCCACCTTTAGGTCTATGATTTTATGGTAAGCTCTGTATATCACTTAGAACCCAAGAAAGAAGACCACTGGCACCAACAATGAACTAACGTTATCAGCTATAGATGCATCCTACACTCATTAAAAAAAATTGGGTTGCCCTTGAAAACATGTATGGGGAATGGCTGAGCAAGTTGTGGTATATGAATGTAATGGAATACTATTGTGCTTTAAGAAATGACAAACAGATGGACTTCAAAAAAACCTGGAAAGACTTACGTGAACTGATCCTGAGTGAAATGAGCAGAACCAGGAGAGCATTATACACAGTAACAGCCACAATGTGTGAGGACTGTTTCTGATAGACTTAGCCCTTCAGAGAAATGCAAGGACCTAAAACATTTCCAAAGGAATCTTGATGAAAAAATGCCTTCCACATTCAGAGAAAGAGCTATGGAGTCAGAATACAGAATGAAGCAGACTATTTTGTGTTAATGTTTTGTTTTGGTTTGTTTTTTCTCGTGGTTTCTCCCCTTCATTTTAATTCTTCTATGCAACATGACTAATGTGAAAATGTGTTTAATAAGAACATATGTGTAGAACCCATATAAGACTGCCTGTTGTCTCGAGGAGGAGGTGGGGAGAGAGGGGGAGAAAAATTAAAACTTATGAAAGTGATTGCTGAAAAATGAAAACAAATAAATTAGTAAAAAAAAAGAAAAAAAAAAGAAAATGTATCCCTGCGCTATGTAAATGAATACACAAAACATTTTTGATGGAAATATTTGAATTTGTAGTTCTAACTAAATACAGACTTAAATGTTTAATTATTACTAGATTCTACCCTGGACTGATGGCTAAGATGTGAGATGTACATTTGCACCGTGAGTCAAAAGTTATACCGCACACTGAATTTAAAGACTTTGATTTCCTATTGCAGCTGTTGATTCTGCAGTAATTTACCCAGGAAAATGTCCATATCATTTCATGTTTTCAATATAAATTTGCATATCATAGTCCCCAACCCCTAAGAGACCTATGTAAAACCTGAGAATCTCACAAACTCTCTTTGGTTCATGGCCCCACCTTGGGAACATCAGAATTAGGCTTATTTTATTATTCCTAAAATAAGCCCTCAACTCCCCTGAAAGCTCTGAGGCTAACAATACATTAAAAATAGCACAAAATTATTTAACTTGACTCCTTCTAGTCAGCGTGGCCCTACACAAACAAGTCTGAGATAGCTACAATACTGAATGATTAGTAATGGTGATTGTAGTTGTCCTATGTTTCCAATGAATTTGAGTAAAAATTTTGAAACTGAAGGTAAAGTGCAAGGTTGCAACACTTCAGAATTAATTTCCTTTGTTTTATCCATGTGAAGTGACTATTTGAAAGCTTTACTTCCCCAAACATATAGAAACAAAAACCAAATTGAAGAAGAGTAATTCTTTGGAATATAAAACATTTTGCAAGTTTGGTCACATGTGTGACTGATTCTGTAAGGTGTTCACATGTTTTTTCATGCTCTTTGAATTTGTTATGTAAACTGACTTTTGAAAGACTTTGAATGGAGGAAGAGAGAAATGAGACATATTTGAGATGAACCAAATAATACTTGGTTAGCAAAACTATCCCAATGCTCCAGGAACAATGGCACATTTGCAGAGGATTGACAGTTTTTCTTTGGGAAACAATTTTGACAGAGACAAGCATGGAAATGAAATACTGTCTGCTGTGCTTTCTAGAGGTGTGATTCATAAAGACAAATCTCTCTGCTTATTCTAAATATTTCGATTGTCACCAACACCCACTTGTCAGGAGTTTCCATAGCATTTCATATTCCTAAGTATTAAATATGTGAATAATAAGTTTCTTCTAAGTAGAACCCCACAAAACTCCCAACCAAGAGCAATAAAACAAACCGAAAGCACAGCAGACTCAGCGATACAAGCAAATGTGTCAAGTCCTAAGAGAAACTCAATGTAGGGAAACTGAGTAATGTGTCTATATCACAGCCTTCCCACAAGCTGTTAGAACTGGTAGGGGAGGCGGTCTTGGTGCTTTCATGAAAACAAAGTCACTGTAGATTTAGAGATGGAAGAGAACTTTGACTTTATATAATCTTATCCCTTTGTTATACAAATAAGGAAACTGAGACCTAGATTCATCCAGCGTTAGGGGTAATAGATAACAAAGCTACAACTTGAACTAAAGTCTTGTGGCTCCACCCCTAGTTTTGCCACTCATTATGCCATGCCTGCTGTTGTTAAGACAAACTCTTTTTAGGGCACAAGGAAAGTCCCACCTCTTGCCTAAGTCTTTTCCTGATTCCCTCCCCCTCCCCTATTGTTATAGTATTATTCTCTGTCTGTCTCTTTGTCTGTCTTCCCTCCTTATCTCTTCTCTTTCCTTTCTCCTCTTCCTTCCTTTTATTCTTTCTTTTTCTTTCACCTCCTCCTCCTTCTTCTCCTTCTTCCTGTAAAGGCAATTTAAGTGGGAAGATCTTTCCCATTCATTAACAGGTACATACGACCTGCCTGTATCACATGGAAGCCTGAGTCACATAACTCAAATTACATGGAATAGGAAGGGGTGGTGCAAGAAGGGTAGAACAGGAAGAGGCAGAGCTAGAGCAGAGTTGGGAGAAAATTGGTCAGAGAGCAGTCAGAGATAGGAAGGATGCAGGCAAGCAGGAAGCTGGCCAGCGTGAGTGAGAGAGCTTATTTTTGATTTGTTTAATGGAGTTGGTTTGTGGGAAGCCTAATAGAAGGAAGGGTTAGGGATAGTGTTGTCCTTTATATTGTTATTGTGTATAGATTTCTTTGTTACTATGATGAATTTGGCTTTCTGGTGTCTGAATAAATGTTTTGGTTTTGTCTTCCATGTGGAAAGTCTGTTGTATTTTACTATTCAGAATTGTGCCGAGATATTCATGGTCGCCAAAGGCTCTATGAGTATTGCATTGGTGCCACATTCATCTTTCTTTTTCTCCCCTTCCTTCCCCTTCTCCTTCTTTCTTTTTCTCCCTCCTCTCCCCCCCTCAGCAATAGACTTGGAGAGACCTGGATTTGAATCTTGCTTCTGACAAAGATATTCATCTTTTTAAGTTTTTCCATCTCTATCTGTTAAAAAAAAGGGATTATAATACCCATAATAACCACTTCAAAGGATTAGCTAGATTAAATGGGATGTTTGTTAATGGTTTTGCATCATTAATCAAGGAAATAAATGGCTAAATACAGATAAGTATTAACTGTGAGTTGCCTTTCTTTGTATTCATACCACTTAGCGCAATATCTGGCATTTAGGGACCCAAGGAACCTTGACCTCTGACTTCCAGACCACTTACTGCACTGTATTTGTTGTACAGTGAAATCTAAGTAGTGACTGGAGAGACAACACTTGAGTCCTCACATTGGTTCTGCCATTAACTAAGTATCTTAAGGACTCTGTCTTCTGCAACATTCTCTGTTGATGTTCTTATCATCGGGCATATAGATAGGTTCGCCCATAAAATGTCTTCTTGACCTTGAAAATGTTTTTGCTAGTGGCATGTAGACATTAAGCCAAACACTTTTTTGCATTTAAAATTTGAGAATGTGGCATTGCAGAGGCATTAACCTTCAGTGGCATTTTTCAGACATATTCAGTCTGTTGACTTTTACTGGAATAAAACTTTCAGTGGACTACCTACTCTATTCTCTCTTCACTTTTCAAAGAAAAAAAATGCCCCAGACTATTTCCTGTTTCAGAAGAAGTATCACTGGATCCATGTGCATGAGTAAAACAGAAGTAAGTAGATGCTAGAACTAAGCCTAGAAACAATGTCAGTGGCAAGTAGGTATCAGAACAAGGATAATATTAGATTTCTAAGGGGGGAAAACAGGGGTCAGGAATCCAGAGAGATAAGTCAGAAGTTAAGAGGTGAACATATACTAGACATGAGAGCAAGTAAAAGTCCCCAACCTAGGAAAACACGTAGATCTGGCCAAGGCACCAACGATCAGAGCAGTACGAGATATACCTGATTTTGAGGTACAAAGTGTCTCAACCAAGAATTTCAGACCTTGGGAAGTGTCTGTATCTAGTTGGAGAAAGGACAAGAAAGTAATGATGGAAGGTGAGTTCTGACAAGGAACTTGGAGAAGATTGGCTAGTGGCTGACTTTTGTGAAATGCAGAATCTTTGACATTTTAAGATGTTATGTTACTGTTGATCTCCTGGAAGTGTCAAACTCAAGTAAACAGGTTAGTTAACTATGTCAGTGGATTTTTATAATTTTATTGGTACTTTAGACTACAGCTATGGGGTAGTATTGTTTAAGGGTTCTTATACTACACAATTTTGGTTTGGGATATAACTTGAGGCTCAGTACCTCTTTGTTCTGAGTTTACATGAAAGAGCAACATGCCAAAAGGGTGTGGTTTTGGTAGTGGCTCCAAAACTGAATGTATCTTTGCGTTGTTTGATTCCTACCCAAAATTCCTTTTGAGAATCTCTGAATATAACTCTGATATAACTCCTGTCTAGGTCTTTACAGACCTAGCCTACATGAGTAATTGGATCCTCAGATCCCATATAAGCGCTAAAGGTGACAAATGTATATTAGCTATAACTATTGGGTAGTTTTTATTCTACCCTACAGAAAATGCTAAATAGCTTAAAGAAGTCACAGTAGCCAATAAGCAATGTAATTATATTCCCATTTTTCTATAGACCTTCATTTTTCCTGGGATCCTAAAGTCTTCCATAATCATAGCACCACTCTTTGATTTTGATTTCTTGTGGAAGAGAAAAAAACAAACAAATAAACTTAGAGTTGTTGTTTAATCCTCAATATTACTGCAAGTCTTACAAAGATGCATGAAGACTTCTAGCTTGACATTCCATCACTGCCCTACCTAGGGCCAACTCTAAGTCTGAAGAGTTGCCTTTTCATGGGGCATTTGCTCCTTCTCCCCAACTTCCATTTCTCAAGCTCAGAAAGCCTGTCTAAGACTTGGCCAGGAATTCTTCTCTCTGACCAGAGTACATATAACTCCCGTATGTCTTGGGCCAACAAAGCTATTAATATCTCCTGGGAGGCTGAGGGAGATCACCTATTTGAAAGACTAAGTCTGCTCCTACTTCTACCATACTCCTCAGATCTCACAAACAAGAAAAGGAAAAAGAGAAGGAGAAAGAAAGGGAGAAGGAGAAGAAGGAGAACAAGAGACAGAAGAAGAAGAGGAGGAGGAAGATAAAGAGGAAGACCAGTAGTACCAAATCATTCATCCTGTAAGAGTCTAAACCAACCAATTCATTCTCCTTTCATCCATCAGAGAAGCCCATAGTGTAGGAAGCACCAGGCAAGGACATAAATATCCAACAACATAAATTATAATCCCACCACTCTGTGGTAGGAGATCTTTGTGAACTGCCAGGACCAAAAAGAAATCATCACCAAATAATCAGTCTTCTGGTGATGAAACTCCAAATTTAGCAAGTCTGGTCATCTGATGACACAGTCTGGTGCAGGAGCTACACTTAGAACTCAGAATGACCTGCCAAAATTTGTGATCTGAAACAGCTTTCTACATTCCAGGGTCAAACCCAAGTAATAAGTAAGACTTCAGTGAAGGGTGTGTTAGTAGTTTGGATTTTTTTGTTTGTTTTTATTTGGGAGGGGAGGTATGGGGACCTGTGATGTCATTGCTGTAGGGAACTCCAGTCAAGGAAACTTTCTCCCACCATGTGGATGGGCAAGAGTTCTGCAACAAGTCTTAAATGGTTGCCTGGGATGCTAAGAGATTAAATGACTTGGTCTGGTTCACACAACTAATGTGTCTTGAAATGAAAGCTAAGCTCTGATCTTCCTAACTCCAAAGCCATTTATGGATGGAACCATCCTGCTCCATCTCCACTCCTCCTTACTGCTTCTCAGTGGAGGCTCTACTCTTGCTCTGCTTCTGATGCTTATCCCATGATCTGTCCCCTAAAATAACTTGATATTTAGTTTATACATACTTATGACCATAAAAAGTAATAAGGTATACATAGTGGGTCTCTACCACTGGCCGTGGAGATAGAAAATCTGGGTCCATATCTCCCCTCTCCTGTAAACTGACTGACCCTAAGCAAGTCATTTAACTTCTTGGTTCTTTAGGCAACTTTCTAAGATGTCAGGTTGCCTAACAGCAAAGGTAGAGGGAATGTCCTCATCTGACATATCCCTGTATTAATGAAATTATGGGTCCAATCACTGACTTTACCTTCCTTTATATCCACAGCACTCAGGGCAGTGACTGATGCATAGTGAGTGCTTAATAAATGTTTATTGACTCACTGACTTCATGTATAGAGAAATTATTTAGAAATGGAATTGATTTATTTGTTTCCCACACTATCTAGTCCCTAGGAATCTTGAAGGACAAAGAGTTATTTGTGTACAAGCTGTTTTGCTAGTGCTGGTGAAATAATCTCTGCTTAATATAACCTGTGACCCACATCCCTTCCTTGGTATACAGAGATTCCAGTCCTTGCAACGTTGACCAGCTAGTGTCCTCTGTATGTTGTGTGTGTATTTTTGAGGAGTAAATATGACAAAGTTCAACGTTTGGGAGGTATAAATGGAAACAAGAACACAAATACAAAGAGATAGCAAGGGAAGATAAAGAGGAAAGAAAAGAAACAGAAGGAAGGAAGTCATGCCAAAGGAAGCAATTACCCTTTTGGTTTGCTTTTTGTCATTTATCCAAATCAGAAATCACTTTCATAGTACTAGTGGAAGAGTAGTAAAGAAAACAGACACAGTAAATGTGCTAAATCATGTTGAAATAATGCTTGCAAAGAAAATTATTCTGAAGCCTGTATCAGTAGATGTGTCAAGGATATACTAACTAGTAGTATGATCTTGGGCAGATATATTAACCTCTCTGGGTCCTAATTTTCTTGCCTATAAAATGAGGGGATTGGACTAAATGATCTCTCACATTCCTTCCAGTTCTAATATTGTATAATTCTATGAGCAAATTAATAGATTAAAGTGAATGTATATAAATGTATATATATATTATATATATCATGTGTGTGGTTATATATATATATACATAGATATGTGTGTATATATATATAATATAAATAATATACAAAATATGAATTTCACAGATGTAAAAATTATATATTCTAGATTTGGGTGTGATTTCATTTTCATTGGAATGCATTTATGGCAATTTGGATAAGCCAATAAAAATAAACTATGAAAGCAAATTCATTAAATGCAAACCAACAAGCCAAACATTTGAAATTTACATTCTGCAATAAGCTAAAAGAAGTTTAGAACACAAGAAGGTCAGACAGAGGAAGAGGGATTGTGAGAACCTCAAAGCTGATGCCTCCCTAAGCATGATTTGGGGAGAAGTATGGGAATATAAAGAAAGCATTTGACTTGGAGCCAAGAAAATCTGGGTTTTAAACCTGCTTCCTTCATTTATTGGTTGTATGATCAGGTAAGATATTTTAACTACCCTGGGCCTCAGTTTCTTCATCTTTAAGATGAGAATAATACCTACAGTACCTCACAGGATTGCTGTGAGGATGTCTTAAGATATGTCTAGCTTTGAGACTAGAGGCAAGAACTTCACTGAAGTTCAAGAGCTGGAGACCTTTAGAAGTTCTTGGCTTTCACCTATTCACTAAGATTTACTTATGTTCAAACTTGGAGAGCCCATTCTCATATCTCTTGGCTCATAGCCCTTACCTCAGCATCCTAAGGAATAGTTAATAGAATAATTAATAGTTAATAGAAATAGGTGTGGACTTAATAGTCTAAGAGGTTTTCCAGAAAGGGGAGGATTCTGTGTACAAATATGAATTGGAGACAACGTAAGTAATTTATTCCTACTCAAAAACAAATGGAGACTGATTAGAATAGGTTAATTTATTATTCTGTTGGTATTGTCTAGTCAAACAGTCAAGCCTGCTCTCTCTTTGATGTTGACACTTTTCTTTCCAAAAGCTCTATCCTACTGCTACTGATGCTCCTGCCATTGCTCTGCCAGATGCTACATTTGTTGCTAGTATCCTACTGATGCTTGCAAGATCAGTTACTAAAGGAGAAGAAAGATAAAAGCAGAGACAAAGCAACCAGGAGGTTTCCTACCATAGGCTCAGCTCTTGTGAGTTGATGTACCATCATCATGTTGGGGAAGAGATGGGCCATCCTTCTCTATCCCTTATTACTATCATACATTGTCACTCAGAGGACTACATTTAGTTGACCCAACATCCAGAAACTACATCTTCAATTAGGCTCAGCATGTAACGTCATCATCTATTCCAGTTCAGCAGCCAATTAGAAGACCACCAATGAATCATATGAAACCAGAAACTCATTTTCCCAGAGCTCTCATGTGTTCAGATCCAATCCAATAAACATTTATTAAGCACCTACTATGTGCCAGGGAGGATGGACCCAATTACTTATGTAAAGTGATTTGTAAACCTTAAATATCAGCTGTTAGAGTTTGTTCAGGATGTAGCCCATGCCTGTAACACTCTCTCCTTACCTTCATTTAGAATCCTTAATATACTTCAATTCCCTACAGAAGGTTTTCCTGATCCCCTTAGCTGTAGTAGCCTTTTCTCCTCAAATTATCTTCATTTTTGATATGTGCCCATATAGTAGAGGTGTTTTTCATTATTGCATTTGAAGCACAGAACCTGATGCATAATACACACTTCAAAAATGCTTGTTGGATAGAATTGAAACATCTGTATAATGTTTTATGATTAAAAGTGCTCTCTATATTACCTCATTTGGGTTTTACTATTAATTAATAAATAAGCTGGTGAATGAATGAAAAATCATTTATTAAGCCCTTCTTGTCGACAAATCACTAAGGATACAAATACAAATGCAAGACAATTCCTGTTCTCAAGGAACTCACTAATGGTGAAAGAAAACACACAGAGGAGGGTCCAACTGCAAAACAGAATGATCTGGAAGACTAACTTGGATGCCACTGTTCATTGTTGTGGTGTTTGTCCTTCATTCATAAAGGGGACCATGACATCAAGATTATCACATGACTTGCACTTTGATTTGAGTGAGGGAGGGCTGTGCAAGGTCACCAGCCTCACGTCCTCCTCCTGAGCCACCTTGGTCCAGTGGCCAGATATTCATCAGGGAGAAGGGAGATGGCCCAGGATACAATGTAGGACCCTGGCCATTTTAGGCTAAGGTCTTATCACATTCTCACTTTGAGGGAGATACACCCATTCAATGAATAGGCTTCTTTAAGTAGTTAGTTACTCATGGGATGGCCCTTTTTAATAAAGACAAAAAATGACAACAAAATCAAACTGGGAAGGGAAGACCCTCAGGGCACCTAAGTAAAAGAGAAACAATTACTGTTTAATTATGGAGAGGAAATAAGGCTTATGGGTAAATCTGTTTTTTCTAGTGTTATTGATGAGACCATTGAACTCCACTCTGCATCTGCTGCACTGCCTAGTTTCACCTCCATGGAAAATGATGTCCCTTCCAGGTTAAGCACCTCACCTTTAATCTCATCACCAACCTCCTAACTCAATCCTTAATGACAACTTCAGCTTCCTCCTGACAGGAGGAGGACCACACTCCTCCCAATGCCTTCCTTTATAGAGGGCAGAAACCAGACTTTTCAACTCACTCTATGGAACAAGAAGCTCCCTCACCAGGTGCCCCTTAGATTTCTTCTTTTGTGCATTATCTCTACCACCACCCCATTAGATTATAAGTTCTTTGAGGTCAGGGACTGTCTTTTCTTTTTTATTCATTTAAATTCATTGCATCCCCAGTGCTTAGCACAGTGCCTGGCACATAATAAAAATAATATCGTATTGGATTGGACAATGGAATTTGATGCCAAAAAGTTTCTTTGCCATATCTTCAGTGACTGGAACTAATGAGGAAGTAGAAAAGCTCATAGGCAGAGTTTCCACAAGGGTTATTTCCCTGGGTAAAGGTGAGAATTCTGGGATGGGGATAGTGTAAGAAGAGTTCCTGGGCATTGTTTTTCTGCGTCACCATAACTAGGTCCAAGAGGAGGTTAGGGTGGTGGTGGTTGTTGTGCCTGCGGTAGCGGGGAGGTGTGGCTTGGCCTGCTATCTCTGCTTGGGGTGCCTGACCACTTTCTTTTGACTAGCTTGTTTGCCTTCTAGTATGACTGGTGTCAGTAGTGGCAGCACTGAACTTTCACTAGAATTACTTCCAGTTGTTAGGTATTAGGTGTTCAGCGTAAATATCTTTATCCTCACTTTGTAGATAAAGAAACTGAGACACCGAGCTCTTCAGTGATTTTCCCAAGATGATCCAGTTATTGATGAACAGAGCATGATGCTATTTGGCTGAAAGGTCAGAGTTCTTTCAATTACCCTGTGCTTCCTAAAGTAGAATTTCAATATTGGTATCTTTAGTTATCTCATTAACAATAAATACTTGCTTTGCATAGAAATATTAGGACTTTGTGTGAATAATGTTTCATGTTTTAATATCAGTATTTATCTTATTAGTTTTTCATAATATACACTTCTGGGAGTTAGACAGAAAAATTGGGCCCTTCTGGGTAGAGATACAGCATAATAATAGTACTTAGATTGGTATAACACATCATATCTTGAGGTCTCAAAATGCTTTCACATGAATTATTTATTTTGCCTTTACCTGTGAGATAGCCTAAGTGTGCAGTATATACCATATTCATTATTAGAGGAAGCCCAGGACAATGACAGGTTCTATATGCCACATCTTTCCAACTATCTGAAACAATTAATTGACAAGTATTCATTAATTACCTCCAATACCAGGCACAGTACCTGGATCTTGGTCATACAAGTACAAAGAATAAAACACTCTCTATATGCAATGAGTTTGCATTCTATTGGGGGATACAAAAAACAAAGTTCTTCCCTTTTTGCCTGTCTATACTGCAGGTCATGTCAATTCCCTCCATTTGATCACAGTTCCATCTCTCTTTCTGGAGGTCTGTTGTGCTTAAACCCATTAATCAGAGGTTGTGCTTTAGGAGGCTTCTAGCTAAGTAAGTCAACAATGTAACAGAGCCGTGAAAAATGCTAATGTGACATCGTGTTGCCTTGAGAGTTATAGAGTCCAGGATGAAGGATGTCTGTGCTCCTCTGTGCTCCGTCTTCATCAGAGTACTGTGCTCAGACAATAAAAGACTAGAATACTGTGTTCTGTGCTGGACATGCCATGTTAGAAAGGGTATTGATAAGCTGGTAAGGGTACAAAGGACATGTATCAGGATAGCAGAAGACATCAAAATGAATGTCAGAATCAGTTAAAGGAAGAAGGATTGTTTCACTTGAAGAAGAGAAGGCTTGGAAGCACATGTCAACTGATTTCAAGTATTCAAAGGACTGTCACACCAAAGTGAAATTAGTCTTTTCCTGTTCAGCCCCAGAGTGGGGTAAAAGCAGGGAGTAAAAGTTGCAAAGAAGGAGACACACACACACACACACACACACACACACCCCTACATACATACCCTTGGGAGTCTTTAAGTAAGGCAAGATGACCATTTGCTACATATACTATAGAAAGGATTCTTGTCCAGCTATGGATTAGACCTTGTTGTTTAGGAATTTTTCAGTTATGTCCAACTTTTTGTGATCCCCTTTTGGAGGTTTTCTTGGTAAAGATACCGCAATGGTTTGCCATTTTCTTTTCCAGCTCATTTTACAAATGAGGAAATTGAGGCAACCCAGAGATAAGCGACTAGTCTAGGATCACATAGCTAGTAACTGTCTGAGGCCAGATTTGAACTCAGGGATAAGTCTTCCTGACTCTAGGCCTGGCACTCTATCCATTGTGCCACCTAGTTGCTCCATGGATTAGACTAATTGGTTTCTAAGATGTCTTCCAATTCTGAAATTCTGTGATTCTGAGTCTATTTGGATCTTCTATGTAGAACCGAAGACATGGTTTGTATTCAGCAAGGGTATTAATAACAAAATTGCAGCTACTACCTCCTGTCTTTATTAAAAAAGGGAACTACTGATCCTCCAACACACTGGACACATTTTCCCCCTCTAGGAGTGGTAATGTATTGATAATCCATTCACTTTCTTTTATTCGTGCTCAGGTAATCAAAGCCTTCATTTCCAAAATGATGTGTTAGGATGCCAGACCAATGGGGATCACTAAACCATCCATAAAGGTCATTGAGGGCTGCATATTGACTTGGTTTTAAAATGTAACATTTTCTGCTTTATCCTATTTCTTTTTTATTAAATATTTCTAATTACATTTTAATTTGCTTCAGGCTGCACTCAGGAGTGTTGTGAATCACACGTAGCTGGACGTGAATCAGTCTGTAACAGTCCTATAGCTGAGGTGTCAAATTCACCTCATAGGGCTCAAGCAGCCTGCAAAACTCCCAAGTAAGGCCAAGGCAGATTAAAATGTAATTGGGAAATGTTTAATCTGTAATTTTCTAAGTCAATAGGAGACCAGCAGGGATCTGATTCTATTTCAGTTTGACACCATTGCTCTACAGGGATCCATGAAACAAAAGAAAATTCCCTAGTGTTCTAGATTTCAGTCCTAGAAACACTATCTAACTAAATGAGCCAGCTTGACCATGTGAGAAACATGCTCACCTTAAACAAAGAACATTACTTGTGAAATCAAGAAAGCTTTTATTAATCTTTACGTTCATTCTCCCCTCAAATGAACAGGTAGCTCCCAAGAAAGGCTACAGAATGACCATAATTTGTTTAGACCGATGCAAGCCCTTCAATACTGTTCCAGGTTTGAACTTCCCACCACACCGTCTATTGGTCAAGTGACTTCAGGTTCTCCTCAAGCTCATCAAGCCTGTGTACAAGTTTCTGATCTTTTACCTGAGCATGCTAGGTCACAACTCTGATTAACTGCTGTCACTTAAAGCCGAGAGGAGTTTTAACTCTGTGGAAACAGAGTTCCTTCCTCTGTTTCCCACAACCAGAATAATAATCATATTCATTGTCACTTTCACTAAAAATATAATCTACATAGTGCATATGTTGCAAGAGCTGGAGTCAGAAAGGCCTGCATTACTCTGTGTACTCATGAGCAAATCTCAGTCTTTCTGAGCTTTGATTTTTTTCATTTGTAAAATAAGGGTAAGGATGCTTGTAGAAGTAGTCACAGTATTGTTATAAGGTTCAAATAAAACTATGTATACATAAGTGATTTACAAACTTTTTTTTAGTAGTTTATTCCCAATTACATGTAAAAACAATTTTTTACATTCGTTCTTGAAACTCTGAGTTCCAGATTCTCTCATTTCTTCCCTTCTCACTCCCCTCACTGAGAAGGCAAGCAATTAGGTATAGGTTATACGTGTGTAGTCATGCAAAACATGTTTCCATTTTAGTCATGTTGTGGAAGAAAACAGGTAAAAAATGCAAGAGAAATAAAGTAAAAAATATGCTTCAATCTATACCCCAGCACCATGGCAAATTTTTAAGTGTTGTACAAATAACAAATAGTATATACAACACATAAGAAATAACATATAACATGCTATTTATTATTATTGTAAAATTCTACAAAGATCTCTGGGCATTTTGTAAGCAACAAAGGAAAAAGAATTAAATCTACTAGTCACATTATCACACCTCCATGGACTTTATTAATGAAACTCCACTGTGAAGTTCTTTTGACAAAGCTAAAGATACAGACAATTTCCTAGTCTGATCTTTTATTCTCTGTCTCCAGTGTTCTCTTCAGTTTTGCCACATCTTTGCCTTATTTTCTGGTATTTCCATCCCCAGCATTAGCTATGATGGGAAACACGTAGTAAGTACTTAAATGCTTTACTTTTCTATCCATCTTCATTCTTTTATCTTGGTCCTTAATCACAGTTTCTATTTTGGTCCTACTTCTAATTCCAACAGCTGCTGGTATTCCCAATATCACTAAAGTACTTCACGTTGATTGTGTATGTTATTTACACATACATACACCCATTATCTCACACAATAGAATATAACCTCCTTGAGGTCAGGGATTTTGTATCCTTTGCTCCTAGAACTGCACTCAGCACCATAGTAGGTGTTCAATAAATGCTTTTCTAATGATTCATCTATTACAGAATGAATATAAATAATAAATAACTACATAATTATAATTATATAATAAATATATTGTCAAAATAATAAATAAATTATATTTATACGATTGTTTTATTTATATTTATTACATATAAATATTTATTACATACATATACATGTAAATATAATAAAAATGTAATAAGTATATAATTATATAATAAATATAAATAACTAAAAATATAAAAACTAAATAACTGTTTCTCTTTTACCCAGGAACCCTGAGGGTGTTCCCTTCCCAGTTTTTTTTTTTTTTTTATTAAGCAGGCCATCCTTGAGTAACTACTTAAAGAAACCTACTCATTGAATTGGTGTATCTCACTCAAAATGAGAATGTGATAAGACCTTAGCCTAAAATGGCCTGGGTCATATATCGCATCCTGAGCCATCTCCAGCTGTCTTATCGAATATCAAGTCACTGGACTCAGATGGCTTTGGAGGAGAAAGGGAGGCTGGTGACTTTGCACAGCCCTCCCTCACTCAAGTCAAAGTCAAGTGCAAGTCATATCATCATCTTAATGTCATGATTCTGACAAAGTTTTGTTTTGTTCTGTTGAGACTGACTCTTCATGACCCTATTTGTAGTTCTCATGACAACAGTACTGGAGTAGTTTGCCATATCCTTCTCTAGCTCATTTTACAAATGATAAACTGAGGCAAACAGGGATAGGTGGCTCACCGAGGGTCACCCAGCTGGTAAGTGTCTAAGGTCAGATTTGAACTAACGAAGAGGAGTCTTCCTGACTTCAAGTTTGGCAGTCTATCCACTAACACAAAACACTTGATAAATCCTTCCCTCCTTAAAATTTTCTGGCTATTTCCCAGAAGACTCTTGTTACTTAGGCATATGGAATTTTCTCTGCGGGGCTGGAAGTAATTCATCCAATGCAAGATCTTAAATGCAGTCATTTCTATGAGAAATGAAGGGCAAAACTCCTCTGTTTCCATTGAATTCACCACCAACCTTACTGTCACTCAGGATCACAATTTCAGTCTCTCAAACATTCCCTCTCTCTTAAACTAAACACAACCAGTTGACAAGTCCTGTCACTTCTATACTTCAGCATCTCTCCTGTCTATCCCTTTCTCTCTACTCACACAGATACTATCCTCATTCAAGCTCTTTTCACCTCTCATCTGGACTGCTACTTGAGCTTCCAGAATGGTCTTCCTGCTTCTGGTTTCTTCCTACTCCAATCCATCCACCATATAGCTACCAAAATAACCTTCTTAAAGCACACATTTGACAAAATGATGCTACTCAAGAATGTTCATTTCTTGGATAATAGGATAACACTATTAAAAAAAAACTCTTGAAAAAACTATCTATAATCGGAATTCAGCCTGCCTTTCCAGATATTTCATTTTTTTCTATTTTCCAATTAAGCTGACCCTTGCTTTTTTCTAAAGTTAATGTTGCATCTCTCATTTCCATGACAGGTATATAGAAAGTGCTTAACAAATACTTATTGATTGAATAATTTTATTAGCTATTCCCCATGCCTGTACAGTAATGGAATCAAACTCAAATAGAAATGAGGGCCACTAATCTATACGTAAGGATCCCAGAGGAAGGTATATTAATTAAGTTTTAAAATATAATATTATCTATGTTCTATTGTATTTTTATTCATTTTGTTAAATGTTTTACAATTATATTTTAATCTGATTCTGGCTGCATTTGGGCCACATGGCTTGACATCTCTACCATATTTGCTGTGGTTGTATAGTCATGTCTGACTCTTTGTGACCCCCGTTTGGGTTTTTTTTTTTGGCAAAGATACTGTAGTGGTTTGCCGTTTCCTTCTCCAGCTCATTTTGCAGCTGAAAAAGTTGAGGCAAATAGGGGTAAATGACTTGCCCAGGGTCACACAGCTAGTAAATATCTGAGGCACAATTTGAACTCAGGAAGATGAGTTCTTCTAACTCCAGCCCTGGTACTGTATGCACTATGGTGCTACCTAGCTGCTGTATAGGACCTTTAGGGCTACTTTATCAACTCCAGCTTCCATTTGTCTTTGTGTGCACAGCATCTCAAATGGAGCTTTGCACATAGTAGGTGTTCATAAATATTAGTTGAATTTAATCAAAATCAGAATGAGGGTATTTTGTAAGACCCATGACTATCTTTTATTTTGTTTTTTAAATTCAGTGAACAAGAAGTGGGTGAAATTTAGGCACCACTAACAAGTAGATGAGGGTGAAAAAGCCCCAATTATTCATTTAAAAAACACTGCATCAAATCTTTAGAGAATGAGAATTTGAAGTGGGTTTTCTATATATTCCTTTCACCATTTGCAATATATCAATTACATGAAATTAGAAAAATGGAAGAATAAATTAGATTTAATTAATAGTTTTAGTTGAAGATGGATCAATCAATAGTGCATCTGATATGAAATGTCACATACAAGGCACTCAGATATTTATTATTTGCGTAAAAGGGAGTGTGTTGTTAAGTGCCTACTGTATGTCAGGCACTATGCTAAGCATTACAAAGAAAGTCAAAAGACAGTCTCTGTTCTCATGGAGCTCACATTATAATAGGGGAGAGAAAACATAAATGACTGTGTACAAATAAGATACAGACTGTATAAACTGGAGATAATACCAGAAGGAAGACACTAAGATTCTAGATGCATGGAAAAGGCTTTGGGTAGCAAAGACAAAAGCTGAGACTTGAAGGAAGTCAGGAGGCAGAGATGAAGACAGAATTCCTGGCATGTACGTCAGTCAGTGAAGAAGCCCTGCAATGAAAGATGAGGTGTCATGTTTGAGGAACAGCTGGAGACCAGTGTCACCAGATTTCAGAGTACGTGAGGGGTAGAGATAGGTGGTGGAGGGGGAGAGCATAAGGTGTAAGAACACTGGAAAAGCAGAAAGATTTCATATTTAATCTTGGGGGCTTTTCAGGTACTTTAAAACCTGCTATAGCCCTTTTATGAATAATATGGAATCTAGTCAGATATTGTCTTTTTCCTTCCCCAGGCAAGGTTGAGAGAGCATTCTAAGCAAAGAGTTGATTTGGCAGAGTCTAAATATAGTATTAATATGTACCTATGCACTTCCCATCTGTTCTGACAGTCATATTAAACCCTTTGTATCCCCTAGTGCCACATACCTCCCCAGGAAATCTGTGCTCATCAGAGACCTGTCAGAGACATCATTCCTTCGATAAGACATACAACTGAAACGTCTTCCCATCAAGTCATTACTGCTGCGCAGGGCATGACAGCAGAAAGCACAGGTCTTCCAGAACTTGATCAAAAACACAGTTGGAAACTTCTTTTAAAATTGTCAAGATGGTGATGAAAAGAATTGACTTTTGAATTCTACTTCCTGATGAGAAACAATTAAAACATTCTTCCCTTCATTGCTGAGGTGTGAATTATGACTTGCAAATTGGGAAGGAATAACTTAGGAAAACTAGTGAAAAGGCTCTGGGTGTCAGAGGAGACCACCAGCTGCCATGTGGGCATGTAGGTTCCCTTGTCAAATCTTCAGTAAAGTGAATGTTAATAAAGTTAAGTATACAGAGCTTTGTACAATGTCTTGCGCATAGCAGGTGTTTAATAAGTTTGTTGAATTCAATTGATTGATTATCAGACACAGTAAGTCAGTGTTGTGTCACAATTTAAACAAGGGGGCTCTAAAAAGCTATAGAACAATGTAGAAACATTGTATGATTAGAGGCAAGAAAAACAGGGCACTGAAGACACTGTTACTTCATAATTAGGAGAGAGAAGCCATGCCAGAGAGTAGAAAGAGCTTCAGACTAGATATGGAATGTGTCCATCACTTACCACCTATGTAACCTTGAGTTGGTCACTTCTAACCACTTGGATAAGTCACTTATAACCTCTTCAGGTTGAACTACTGATTCATCTCCATGCGACATTGTCTACTTTGCTTTGGAAATCTTTTCACCCTGGGACTTCATTCCACCCTCACAATGGAAGTATTCTCTATCTCTGAGGTCTCACTGTACGATTGGCTGACTCTTCCCTGAGGCTCTGTTTTAAAGAGGATGCCCAGACTGGTCATATCTTCATTTCTTTTCTGTATTCCTGACTACCCACACTTTCTGTACTGTGCCCCCACTCAGGGTACCTTCATCTCTTCTCCCTTCTTCTCCTTACTTTTCAGCTTCCATTTCATTTTATTGTCTTCCCAATTAGATTATAAGTTCCTTGAAGTCAAGGACTGTCTTTTTGCTTTTGTTTGTATTTCCAGGCTTGGCATCTGCCTGGCACATAGTGGGCACATGTTGACTTGATTGGACTTGAGTCTCCGATTTTGAATTCATTTTTTAAAAGGGGTCTATCAGTAGGTCAATAAGCATTTACTAAGCACTTACTATGGACTGAGCACTGTGTTAAACGTTGGGAATACAAAACCAAGCAAAAAGAAAAAAGTTTCTGATCCTCAAAGACCTTACACCCTAATGAGAGAAGACAACATGTAAAAGGTGTAGGGACATGATGGAGAAGTCTGGACTGTGGCCTGTTGAGAAATGAAGAGATGGTTGGCTTGGGCACTCTCTGGTAAGCTGAGATTCTGAGAGGAGCCATCCAATCAGAGGGAGGGACCAAAGGGCCCTTGTGGAGGGCATTTCCAAGGTGTGAATTCCAGGGCTGAAGGAAACTTTCAAGCTGAAGAGGTTTCTAGGAAAGTAATACTCTGCCCACCTCAAAGAGATCATATTAAATATTATTATCTGACATTTATAGTGTGCTTTAAAGTTTGTGATATATTTTACATCCATTATTTCATCTGGTCTCCACAACACCCCCCTTGCTGTGAGCTGGGTACTAAAGTTGTTACTATTTGTATTTTTCATACTAGGAAACTGAGACTTAATAGGATTAAGTGATTTGCCCAAGGACACGGTGATTAGTAAATAGGAAAGCTGGGATTTAAACTGCTTGACTCCTAAGTCAATACTCTTTCCATTGTGTTTCCACTCCTCTTTTTGGAGGGGGGTTAAGTGACTTGCCCAGGATCACACAGCTAGTAAGTGTTAAGAGTCTGAGGACAGATTTGAACTCAGATCCTCCTGACTCCAGGGCCAGTGCTCTATCCACTGGACCATCGAACTTCCCTTTCTACTCCTCTTAAAGTTAAGTGTATTTGATGAACTAAAGAACACTATACAAATAGACAGTAGCTTATTCTAAATGGGCATCCCCTACATTCTCTGTGCTTTCCTTAGATGGTAAATAATAGTTTCCTGATTCTCATTAACAGCTTATTCTAGCCAAAATGAAATAAGTCTATGGAAGATATTAATTACTGTTGGAATCATTTCTGGGTTTTGACACAATTTCTTCTCCAGTGAGCAGAATTCCACTAAATTTTGATTGGTGCACACTGACATACTGAAACTTAATTTCTTATGTGGGTAATTAAAGTACTGTACTATCTGACTGTCAAAATTGAAATCATTGCTTTTTAACATAAACCTGGGGTAACAGTTTAGTATGTGGCAGCTGATGTTGTGGTTAGAGGAAGGAGCTCGGAGTGAGAAAAGCTAAAGGTCAATCTTGCCTCTGACATATGTGACCGTGGACAAGTCATATTTTGGGCATTTTTCAGTGCTCAGATAATTCTCTAAAAGTATAAATTTCAGAGAAGTTGCTGATTTTTCATTGGAGAAAGAATTTTTTCCAGTTCAGTAACTCTCCACTCACATGATTGAAATCACAAGTCCAGATGTGTGTGTGTGCGCACGCATGTGTGCGTGCATGAGTGTGTGCATGTGTGTGTGTGTATGTGTGTGTAAATTCAGCAGAAGAACAGGTTTCTGAAAGAGCTCTATAATGCCCCCTGTAGATCTAAACTCCATCTATCTGATATTATTTCAGTGGGGCAGCTAGGTGGTGCAATGGATAGAGGACCAGTGAAGGAGTCAGGAGGACCTGAGTTCAAATCTCACCTCAGACACTTTTAGCACTCACTAGCTGTGTGACCTTGGGCAAGTCACTTAACCTCAATTGCCTCATCCTGGCTCATCTCCAGTCATCCTGATGAATATCTGGTCACTGGATTCAGATGACTCTGGAGGAGAAGTGAGGCTGGTGACCTGCACAGCCCTCCCTCACTCAAAAACAAAGTCAAGTGCAAGTCATGTCATTATTTCTCTGATGGCGTGGTCTTCTTCAGCAACAAAGGATGAACACACATTGATTATTTCAGTGAAACCAATCTGAAGGCAGAGAAAAATCCCATCCTGTAACCTTAAAGTACTATATAAATGCAAACTATTAGAGATAATATGGTCCAGTGGAGCATCTAAGTGGTGCAGCAGTTAGAGTTCTGGGCTTGGAATCAGTAAGACCTGAGAAACTTCTTAGCTGTGTGACCTTAAACAAGTCACTTAACCTCTGTTTGCCACTGAAGAAGGAAATGGCAAATCATTCCAATATCTTTGCAAGAAAACTTCATGGACAGAGCTCCACTGGGTGACAAAGAGTTGGACATGACTGACTGAGTGAACATCAGCAACAATGGTGGAAGACAGGTCTAAACATAGATCCATGAAGACCTCTGTTCAAATCCTGCCTCCGACATACAGTATCTGTGTGACCATGGAAAACTCAAGTTTCTTAGACTATAATTTATAGGGGAGTTATTGATTTTCATTAGTGAAGGGAATTTCAAAACTGAGATTCCCACTACCCATATGTCTGGTAACAAAAATTGTACCACCATCAAATCAGTTCTTAAATAGAAGCATCTTTATACTTAAGGAGTTCTCTACGTTGCCCGATTCTTTCAATCAGCACCAAGATGACTTGAATATGACATGAAGGCATTGTCTTCTGACCTCTTATGCACTGAATACTCTCTCATCATTATTAATACCCAGTCACAGGCCCCTACAACACTAAAGATGACAGGGGACATAGAAAGAGCCTCTCAGAGCTGGACGGAATTTTTTTCCCCTCTGTCTAAATCAAGGGAGTTGGACTTGGTGGGCTCTAAATTATCTTCCAGTTCTATTTCTGCAAGGAAAGGTAATAAACATTTATTAAGTGCCTACTGTATGCTAGGCACTTTCTTGAGTGCTTCACAAATATTATCTCATCTGATCCTCACAACAACATTGTGAGGTAGGTGCTATTGTTATCCCCATTTATTTTCCCTGTTTCCTCACTTGAGGAAACTGAGGTAGGCAGAAGTAAAGTGACTTGCCCAGGGTCACACAGCTAGTAAGTGTGTAAGGCTGGATTTGAGCTTAGATCTTCTTGACTTCAGACCAGCACTCTATCCATGGTGACCTGTCCACTGTTACACCATTGGCTCATACTTTCTTCCTCATCTGAAGTTACTTTCTCCTTCTCTCTTCAGCCAAGTCTTTCCATTCTATAAGGTCCATTTCAAGTGCTTTTTTTTTTTTTCAGGAAGGCTTCCTTCCCAGCCTGATAACTCTGAACCACATTGATTTCTCCTTTCCTAATCATCCACAGTGCTTGTCTTTGCCATACTTTTTAACCTACTCTTTCTGTAACTGAGGGCTTATTTTTTATGTAATTCAGATCACATGCTGGTTTGCATTATAATCTAAATGCTTTATATGTGTATATATATATATGTATAGGAGTCAGCTAGGTGGTATAATAGCTGCACCTAAGTTCAAATCCTGTCTCAGGCACTTATTAACTGTATGACCCTGGATAAGCCACTTAATCTCTCTCAGATTCAGTTTTCTCATCCACATAAGGAGGATAATAATAGCACCTACTTCATGAGGTTGTTGTGAAGACCAAATGAGATAATATATGCAAAATGCTTCAAAAAACTTGAGGTGCTATATAAATGTTAGTTATTGTTATTGAAAGCCAATGCATTTGCTAAGTAGAACATTGGACTTGGAATTGGGAAAACATGGGTTTGAATCCTGTCTTATTAGATATGTGACCCTGGGCAAGTCACACAACCTCTCTCGGTGACAGTTTTCTATCTGCAAATTGCTAGGGGGTGGGGCAGGGTGGGGCATATTGGACTTGGTGGTCTCTGGTTCTTCTTGGCTCTAAAACTATGATCCTACGATTTTTATCTTGCTTCTTCGACTATATTTCAAACTCCTTGTGAGTAAGAACTATATCAGAAACATCTTTTGCATGTCTTACGAAGTGCTCTTTAGAAGTATTTTGGGACCTCAATTCTAAATTATCATTTGGTCCCAGGTCAATCCCCATAAAAACTTTATTTTTTTTTAAATTGAAAAATATAAAGGAATTGGGAATTTAGTAAAAAAAAAAAATGCACCTTGCCATCCTACTTTGTAGTGGCTGTTCCTAAATGTCATATAGGGTAAGCAGAGTCATAGCTAGTAATTTTTGAGCCTGGGGCAAAGATAGATTCTAGTATGTGAGAAGGAAGGAGAAAAGTAAGATCTCAGGTCACAAGGTTACATGGAGAATAAGACCTCAGATCCAGCCCTGGTCTGTCTCCTGAGCTACAGTCCCACAACACATGGGGCATTTTGGACATCTCAAACTGTAATTCACACAAACTCATCATATCCAAACCAGAACACCAAAGCTATCCATGGCACCATCATCCTTCCAGTCATGCAGGCTTATATCCTCACTGTCATCTTCATCTCCTCTCATTTGACTCACATATCCACTCCATTGCCTAATACTATTCTTTCTACCTTCACAAAATTTCTGTAATATGTCCCCTTCTCTCTACTCACAAGACCACCACTATAGTAGAAGCCCATATCACTTTTCCTCTGAACTATTCACACATACTAATCTGTCTCTTATCTCCACATCTTTTAATCAACTGTACCTTATGCCTGAAAGATCTCTCTTTACTCATCTCCCTTATTTCTTCCTCCTTACCTCTGATTGTTACTTTCCCTGGTTTCTGTCAAGACTTAATTCAAACTCCATCTTCTGCAAAGGAGCCTATCCTGGCATCCTCTCCCACCTCCTGCTACTGTCTTCCCTTATGAAATTACCTTCCATCTATTCTGCATATATTTTAAATATATTTAGTTATGTACCTGTTATCTCCCCCATATAATATCTGTTCCTTGAGGCTGATTTTTTGACTTTCTTTGGATCACCAACATTTATCGCAGTATACTGTTGTTGTTTAGTCAAATTCAACTCTTCATGACCTCTTTGGGAATTTTCTTTGCAAAAGATGTGGAAGTGATATCTTAACACCTCCCAGTTCCGAGAAATTTATTCCCACCATCTTTTCCCTTATTGGTTTATTTGGACAAAATGATTTATTGTCACTTTGGAGCTCAACGGTTATAGACTAGTTCATGATTTTTCATCAAACATTGCCATCAGTACAACAACTGGATGTCACCATTGTGTGATATTTTGTCTTTGGTATATGTCTATGAGATAACAACTGGTAAAACAACTGAAAAAGGCAGAGATAAAGTTTTGAACCTAAAGTTCATACTTAGTGAAAAGAACTGAGAGGCAAATTTTCTCAAGAGAGCATTGAGGATTAGTTCTTAAAATCGGTAGAATCTGGAGCCAGAAAACTTGTGGCCAGCACTTTGTCAATATAGCTATTACATTCACCCTGGTAGAATTTCAAGTGAGCTTAGTAATAATTGAACCCTATTCATTCTGCCTATGTGTCATGAAAACGTCATTGTTCTTACTCAACCTTTTTAAGGGGGGCTGGAAGTAGAAGGGATTTTTGCCCATCATCCACAGGATTTTAAGTGAGAAAGGAATAAGGTGAGATTAAGTAAGAAAGGAATAAACATTTATATAGTATCTACTATGGGTTAAGGACTTTTTGTAAATATCTCATTTGATTTTCACAGTGACCCTGGGTGGTAGGAGTAATTAGCATATTTCACTGCATAATTGGTGCAAATTTTAGGCCAATTTTTTTTTTTTTTTTACAAAAAAGTGACCATTACGTAAAGCTTATTCTTAAGAAAAAAAAATGTGCTTATATTACTTTAAAAATCATTTATTACTAAATTTTCTTTGGTGCAAGATGAAATACTAGTGAATATACAATAAAATTGAATACTGACAAGGTGTATGCTCTGAAAATTCTAGGCTCACAGCTTACAATGCACAAGACATAAATACATATCCACATGCCACTAGTGAATACACTGCTGTTCTGTTTGCCTTTCAAATGGCATGGTGAACAGAATTATACCATGCAATGATTATAAGGTTATAAACCAATTTTTGGACTGGGGAAAAAACCCCCAAACAAAACAGAGTGCAAGGATTATGTGGTAAAATGAATATTATCTTCATTTTACAGTTGAGGAAACTAAGGCAAATAGAGGTTAAGTGACTAGCTCAGGGTCATTGAGTTAGTAAGTATCTGAAGCTGGATATGAATTCAGACCCATCACTCATCCATGGTGCCACCTACCTGCCTTTAAAAGAAAAAGAAATTTCTCCTATAAGTCAACTTCAATAAAATGAAAATAATTCTCTTCTTCCCTCCTTCCTTCCTTCCTTCCTTCCTTCCTTCCTTCCTTCCTTCCTTCCTTCCTTCCTTCCTTCCTTCCTTCCTTCCTTCCTTCCTTTCTTTTTTCTTTCTAGAAGTCACATACTTACAGAAGTAAATTATTGTTAGATAAGTAAACAATGCTTTTTGTCTCCTGGTACATTTGAAATTTGATGCAGATGCTTTCGATAGGTTTTTACAGGCATTTGCTAGAACACGAAGCAATATCAAGTATCAGAACCCAGGCTACTCCCAAGGGCTTGGTCTGATTTGAAGCCAAAGTGTTTCAAAGGAGGTCAGTCTAGGGTAATGATGTTTAGAGCTGAGGCCCAGAACTTCTGGGGAAGAATAGTTGACAGAGAATCAAGTTGGGGTCCAGAAACCTGTGTATTCAGTGTCTGATTGGGCTCTCAGGAGAACATGTAAGAGCTGTATTTATTTACTCAGTGTCCAGATACCCAGTACCTGCGTTTAGTCAAGTCCTGCCTACAGAAGGCAGAACTAAGAACCTTCTAAAGCCCCAGAGAAGAGTGGAATCAGTCCAAGATATGGAGACAGCAGAGAGTCAAGGGCTTCTCATCTTTCTCCATGGTCTCCCCCAGCCTGTATCAGGAACATTACAACTTTATAAACAAACTTGACGCCTAATATTTAATAAACTCAAGCAACAGGGCTCACTATTTGACAAAAACTTCTAGAAAAACTGTAAAACAATCTGGCAGAAATTTAGGGTTAGACCAACTGATACCATATACCAGGATAAACTTCAAATGGGTATATGATCTAGATACAAAAAGTCACCACATGGACAATTTAGAGCATCAAGGAAGAAATTGCCTTTCAGATCTATGGATATCTATGGATAAGAATTCATAGTCAAATAAGAAATGGAGAGGATTAGAGATAAAGAAGATAAAACATAATATTTATCTTTTGAAGATAAGCAATTCTGACTATAAGAAGTTGTTTAAAAGTTTTTACATAAATAAAATCAATGCAGTTAAAAGGAAACAGTTAACTGTGAAAATAAAAAATGTCATCTCAACTTGTTTCAGGGAGAGTCTTACCCCATCCCTACCCCCAGGTGGATTTGGCTGGTGATAAAGTTGGTTATTTAGAGCCAAAGAGAAGGAGCAGCCTGAAGTTGAGGTGAGGTTAGCAGGAATCGGTAATTAGGATAAACAAAGTGTTGTAGATAAGGCTGTCCAAGCACAGGAAACCAAAGTAGAGCGAGAGCAATCAGGGAAAATCCCAAGAGGTATAGTCTGGCAGAGGTCAGGTTGCAGGTGATGTTTTGAGGGTGAAGGGAAAGTACTCAAAATGAATTCAGAATGCTGAGGCTAATAGCCAAACTGAGATCAGATGCAAGATCAGGATATAAAGGAATGTGAAAATGGGAATCCTATGCATAGGGTGATAGACTGAGGGCTAGAAGGGAGCTTAGAAGCTTTCTAATTCAACCTCTCAGAGCAAGCTAGGTGGTACAGTGGATAGATGGTATGATGGGCCTAGACTCAAGAAGGCTTGAATTCAGATTTGGTCTCAGAAACTTGCTAGCTATGTGACCCTGGGAAATTATTTATACTCCATCTGCCTCAGTTTCCTCAACTGTAAAGTGGGAATTATAATAGCATGTACTCCTCAGGGTTGCTGTGAGGATCAAATGAGGTGTATTTGTCAAGTGCATGGCACAATGCCCAGCACATAGTAAATGTTTATTAAATTCTTGTTTCCTTCTTCCTTATTTTAAGGATGAGGAAATTGAGGCCAAGTGACTTGACCCATGTCATCCATGTAGTAAGGGGAGAGATGAGGTTTTAATCCAGACCTTCATACTCAACAACATCTCTTAGAGTAAAGTACATGTTACAAATAAGGAAACTGAGCTCCCAGGTGGTTAAATAACTTGTTTAGAGTCACAAAGCTTGCAAACATTATAACAGTAAATTGAATTAGTCTTTTAACTGTGATTATTATACCAAATTGCTTATCTACCTCCTACTCCCACAGGCACTGGTCATTTTGATGGGAATGAAAAGGAAATGGAATACTTATTTCATTATTTAACTGGAATGTACTGTCCAAGTGCAGAACGAATGATGTGAACTGGAAGCAAAGATTCATTAGAAGGCAAGGGTGTGACATAATCAAGCTACCATATAGACAAGCCCTTTTGAAAGACTCCCTTCTTTTCCCTGTCTTCCAGATGAACTGCAGCTGAGTTTTTGACACTTGTTTTATTTTGGGTCAGGAAGAACTATAATATATGAAACAGATTAATTCTCAAATATGATAAAATGTTCAAATGAATTATGAGAAAGCATTGCTAATTATGAAATACGCAGAGCAGTGAGTTCATCATTACAAGTATTTGGAGATGAATTAGCATTCTTGGAAACAAATTTTATGGAAGATGGCATGCAAAGTTGATTTCCCATGGGGAAGAAAATCTTCTAAAGTCTTCAACTTGGCAGCATATGTTATTTTTACCAAATGAGTTAGTTGAGGAAATTGTGAAAAATCTGATCCAGCATGTTTAAGATCAAGGATTTTTTTCCCTAGACATTACAGCCACTCAAAAGACATGAATCCAATAATGAACATGAGAGAGAGAGGGAGAGAGAGACAGAGAGAGAGAAAAGGGAGGACAGAGAGAGGGAGATGAAGACTGCATATTGATCAACTATGCAACATTCTTGGATAAACAGCTCATTGAGTTCCTCCATATAATGCTCATATAATATAACATATATAATGTTGAGACATTTGATCATCATTGGTCTTAGCTTCAAGGTGAAAATGTACAAAGCATCCATATATGAGGATCTTTTAACCAATTTGCCTTTGTGCACAGGACTATGTTTCAGTCCTTCAACACTTAATCTAATCAGTGTAGCTTCTTTCCAGTGGTACAGATCACAACTCACCTGGACTGCCTCATCTTGTCTATTTCTGGTCTGCATCTTGCTATAAATCTTCCACAGAGAAATTCTTTGTATATATAGTATAACATTTATAATGTAAGGTATATAATACATAATGTAACATATATAATACACATATAAAACACACACATATGTATATGTATACATATACACAGTACACACAATGTAACCATGGAATACAAAATTTCTGGTATCCCAAAGGGCAACAGAAGGAATGCAGGGAACAGTATATGACCAGTGATGATTTATGAATGAAATAGTATAAAAATATCATCTAGGAAAGGTGCAATCTTTCTTTTTTCTTATTTGTATCCCTAGTGCTTAGTATAGTACCTAGCACATAATAGGAGACTAATAATGTTTATTAAATTGCATTGAAGAAGGGGCATTGTCTGGGAAATAATAGATAGACAATCCAAGTGCTCCAGCAGCCCCTAAAGAATGCCAAAAGTCCCAGAAGAAGGTCTCCAGAAAGGTGGGGAATTCCACCATGGAAGATTTATGGCAAGATACAGACCAGAAATACACAAGATGAGGCAGTCCAGGTGAGTTGTGATCTGTACCACTGGAAAGAAGCCACACTGATTAGATCCCAGGTCCATTAAGAGGTGAAGGACTGAAACAGCCCTGCGCACAGAGGCAAATTGGGCAAAAGATCTTGTATATGGGTGCTTTGTACATTTTCACCTTGAAGCTAAGACCAACGATAATCAGATGTCTCAACAAAGTCCAGCATGTGTTCACCTCATCTTGACATTATTATAGAACAAGAGAGCAGCCTCTCTATGAGTCCATAGAGAAATGGCCTGAGAGTTGTGAAGTCCTGCCTCTGATTTATACTGCCTGTGTGACCTTGGGTAAGTCATACCCTCTCGTTGTCCTAGCCTACTTTAAGACTATAAGGTACATAGAACATACAGATCTGCATTGGTAGAGGGAGTTTTGTCTTGCAGGAATTCTCTGTGCCAGTGTAATCACAGGAACAGACTTCATCCCTCTAACAAAATATTTCCCACATTCTCTCTATCCTTCTTCACACAGAAATTATTTCCAGTGGAACAGGAACAAGTCAGCAATCAGTTCAAGTTTAGCAATATAGCAGTGAATTATCAACTGTATGTTTATAGCTTTATTTCATTTTTCACTTTACCCTGTATTGAACAGCTAATCATCATGTACCACAAAATAATTTTTATTTTCTTATGTTTTTTGGCTCCTACAGTACTTGAAAAATTTTAAAGCTGCCTGTTTTTTATTCATTAGCTTTTTGCTACAATATCAGCAAAGATGTTTTTAGGGGAAGGAAGCACAGGGTAGAACCATTTACCAGCTAATAGTTTAATCTCACACCTCTTGATTTGTGATCCATTTATTAAATTCTG
This sequence comes from Bettongia penicillata ogilbyi, assembly GCA_023548195.1. Lineage (NCBI taxonomy): Eukaryota > Metazoa > Chordata > Mammalia > Diprotodontia > Potoroidae > Bettongia > Bettongia penicillata. Next base: position 1,297,496 of record JAJHZJ010000779.1, on the reverse strand, counting down.
AGTTGATAAAAGGATTATAGTATGTTTTTAGCATTAATCTAAAATACAAAGGAATAAATTTGATAAGCATAATACTTGTTTTATAAAAACTAGGTCCAATTATCAAACAAGTTTAGCAAGAACCCCCAAATTATAATGCTACCACCTCAAGTAATGATGTAATGATGTAAAAAGTCTGAGTTGGTGAATATGATCTTCCTTCAGTCATAGTCATTGAGGGAAGCAGAGGTTTTCTGGGTCCCTCTCTGCTTCTTGGGACTTCTCTGCTCCTAGGGAAGGACCATATTGCATCATATAGATGGTATAAACTATAGAGATTGAGCTTTCTATTCTGTCTTATCCTCTTCCAATCTCCTCTATTGTTAATGGAGATTCTTCAGTTTCCTTCGGTAAATTCCATTGCTATAATCACCATCATCCATAGCTCTAGGTCACTGGACTCAGAGGCAGAAAGTATTATGTTCAATCCTGACTCAGACACTTACTAGCTGTGTGGCCCTGGATAGGTCACTTAACTCTATCCTCAGTTCCCTAAACTATAAAATGAGGGAGTTGGACTTGAACTGAATGGAGAATTTGTGAGTGTTAAGATTCTCTGAAGCCAAAATAGGTGAAACCTCAGAACGGCAGTCTCTAGTAATGAGCATACCAAACTAGTCTGAGGCCAGTCTTGATTTATGGTTAGTTCCCCTCCTAATATGACCAAGAAACATTTATGGTTGTGCCAACATCCTGGTTCCCTCCGCTTACTCATAGGGAGGTAGGAAGGGGACTGACCTCCAATCCCCTATAGAATACAGGGTTGAAACATCGTTCCCAGGGCCTGAATCTGAATAAGCAATTGCTAAAGAAACACCACTGGCACAAACAACACGGAAGTTACCCAATTCTCTAAGCACAGAGGTCCCTGGCTTATATGACCCACAGTTGTTCCTCCTGAGAAGCCTACTGTGCCCTGCAATGATAACTGGCTCCTCAATGCTGAGATAAGCATATGGGTCAAATCCTGTTTCAAGTCTCATATAGGATTGTGCTTTATGGGCTATTTATTTGAAACAGAAGGAGTCACCTCATAAAAGCTTCTTCTCCCCCAACTATGCCCATGTACTGATGCTTTTATCTGGCTCATTACTTGACAGCTGACATTACTCTGTGCTATTATAGGAGGAGCATATTTTTCTTATGATAGTTATCTCATCCCTTAACACATGCTCAAGGGCAAGGAATATAGCAGTTGCACCAAACTCCTTTATCTCAGTGATTGTAGCTCTGAACCTAGTGACTGAGAATGTTGCTGTCCAGTCGTGTTAGTCATGTCTGACTTTTAATGACCCCATTTGGGGTGTTCTTGGCAAAGATACTAGGATGGTTTGCCATGACTTTGTCCAGCTCATTTTACAGATTGAGGAAACTGAGGCAAGCAGGGTTAAGTGACTTGCTCAGGGCCAATCTGAGATGTGCATTTCAACTCATGACCATGAGTCTTCCTGATATCCAAGCCCCATGCTTTATCCACTGCGCCATCTACCTGCTCTGATTGACAATGGGTTGTTTCAAAATGAAATTTCCCAAGTCAATAAGCATTTATTCAGCAGTAAACTATGTGCCAGACATTGAATTAAGCACTGGGAAGACTAAGAAATGCAAACACAATATCCTGGTCCCTGCCTTTACGGGGCTCATTCTATTAGGGGAAACAGCATGGCAATTACGTGCATACAAGTTATGTACAAAGCAGCTAGGTGATGCCATAATGCAAAGAGTGCTGAGCCTGCAGTCAGGAAAACTTAACAGCAAGCAGACCAGTGGAGCTAAACCATGGAGTGGAAGGGGGCAGGACCCTTGGAGGAGGTAAGAAGGGACCAGGTTATGGAGCTTTAAGTGCCAAACAGAGGATTTTATATTTTATCCCAGAGGTGCCCATGAACCTCTGGAGGTTTGCCACCCTCCACACATTTTTATGGAGAGTTGAAGGCAATTGAGGCCTAGTTCTGAGTTGGATGAGCTGCCAGTGGGACAGAGGTCTAAGATGAAAGCAAACTCACATACTGAGGAATGTCAGTCAGTCTTCTGGGACCACATAGAACAAATCTAATCCTTCTTCCAGGGAGAGACAAATCTTGGAGTCAAGGGACCTACGTTAAAATCTCACTTGTGCTATTTGTTTCCTGTGTTACCTGGGGTAATGCTTAACTTCTCTGGGCCTGAGTTTTCCCATCTAGAAAATCAGTTAGAAAACCCCCATCTGGAAGGTCAGTTAATCTCTAATGTCCTTTTCAGCTCTCAATCCTGTGATACAATAAACATAAGAAATGCTTGAAGGCAGTAATCATATCTCAAATCAGTTTCAAGACTCTTTCTTAGTTTCATCCAGCAGCAAGCTCATGGGATCATCCATTTAGAGGTGGCAGAAATCTAAAAGATGATCCATCTTCTCCAGAATTCTTGACCTAAGATTCATGAACATTTAAAAATAAATTTGGAGGGGGTGGAGCCAAGATGAGGGAGTAGAAGGACGCACCTCTAGATCCCACAGCTCAAAATACCTGTAAAAAATGACTCTAGACAAATTCTAGAGCAGCAGAAGTCACAGAACAACAGAGTGAAAGAGATTTCCAGCCCAAGCCAGACACAGAGCAGAGTGCAGGTGAGGACAGGATTGGAGCAGTCTTCAAGGCACCACTGGCAGTAGCTGTGGGTCCCAGATATTTCAACTCACAGACACCAAAGACAGCTTCGAAGGTTAGTGAGAAACCTCTTTCACTTGGGTGAGAAGGGAACATAGTGGTCTAGCCTGATCCCAGGCAGGGCAGCTTCCATTTTTTGGAGCCCTAACCTAAAGCCCCTGGGAGAATTGAGCAGCTGATTTGAATCTCAGCCCTGAGTGGTGGCCCTGAGGTGAGGAAGAGTGCTAATATGGTGGATCTGGGGGAGGCTCTGGAGAGGGAATCCTACTCACAGACCAGAGAGCAGGCCAGGAGAGGAATAAACTCCTCTCCCTTGATTGTGCCATCTTGGAGGAATTGAGAACTTACAGGTTCCCAGAGTATACCCTTTACTTGACAAAGAAGTCAAAAGTCAAGTAACCAGCTGAGAAAATGCCCAAAACAGGGAAAAAGAATAAGACAATAGAAGGGTACTTTCTTGGTGAGCAGGTATTTTCAGATGAGAAGAAACAAGGCATACCATCAGAGGAAGACCTAAAAGTCAAGGCTTCTGCATTCAAAACCTCCAAAATAAATATGTGGTGGTCTCAGGCCATGGAAGAGCTCAAAAAAGATTTTGAAAATCAAGAAAGAGAGGTGGAGGAAAAATTGGGAAGAGAAATGAGAGCAATGCAAGAAAATCATGAAGAGCAAGCCAACAGCTTGCTAAAGGAGACCCCAAAAAATGCTGAAGAAGATAACACCTTTAAAAATAGACTAATTCAAATGGCAAAAGAGGCTCAAAAAACCAGTGAGGAGAAAAATTCTTTAAAGAGCAGAATTAGCCAAATGAAAAAGGAGGTTCAAAAACTCACTGAAGAAAATAGTTTAAAAATTAGAATGGAGTAGATGGAATCTAATGACTTTATGAGAAATCAAGAAATTGCAAAACAAAACCAAAAGAATGAAAAAATAGAAGACAATGTGAAATATCTCATTGGAAAAACAAATGACCTGGAAAATAGATCCAGGAGAGACAATTTAAAAATTATGGGAGTACCTGAAAGCCATGATCAAAAAAAAAAAGCCTAGACATCATCTTTCACGAAATCATCAAGGAAAATTGCCCTGATATTCTGGAACCAGATGGTAAAATAAATATTGAAAGAATTCACTGATCACCTCCTGAAAGAGATCCGAAAAGAAAAACTCCTAGGAATATTGTAGCCAAATTCCAGAGTTCCCAGATCAAGGAGAAAATATTGCAAGTAGTCAGAAAGAAACAATTTGGTATAATGGAAATACAATCAGGATAACACAGAATCTGGCAGCTTCTACATTAAAGGATCAAAGGGCTTGGAATATGACATTCCAGAAGTCAAAGGAAGTAGGACTAAAACCAAGAATCACCTACCCAGAAAAACTGAGTATAATATTTCAAGGGGAAAAATATGGCTATTCAATGAAATAGAGGGCTTTCAAGCATTCTTAATGAAAAAACCAGAGCTGAATAAAAATTTGACTTTCAAACACAAGAATCAAGAGAAGCATGAAAGAAAGGAAACAGAAATCATAAGGGACTTTCTAAAGTTGAACTGTTTACATTCCTACATAGAAAGATAATATTTGTAACTCTTGAGACAGTTCTCAATATTTGCATAGTGGGAGGGATTACACACATACACACACACACACACACACACACACACACTTATAAACAGAGAACACAGGGTAAGGTGAATAAGAAGGGATGATATCTAAAAAAATAAAATTAAGGGGTGAGAGAGGAATATATTGACAGGAGTAAGAGAGAAATGGAATGGGGCAAATTAGCTCTCAAAAAAGAGACAAGAAAAAGCTTTTTCAGTGGAGGAGAAAGGGGAAGAGGTGAGAGGGAAAAAGTGAAGCTTACTCTCATCATATTTGGCTTAAGGAGGAAATAACATGCACACTCAATTTGGTATGAAAGTCTATCTTACACTACAGGAAAGTAGGGGAGAAGGGGATAAGTGGGGTGTGGGGGGGATGATAGAAGGGAGGGCATAGAACTCAAAGTTTTAGGAACAAATGTTGAGAATTGTTTTGTCATTTAACTGGGGAATAAGAAATATAGGTAATGGGATATAGAAATCTATCTTGCCCTACAAGAAAAGAGAGAAGATGGGGATAAGGGAAGGGAGGGGTATGATACAAGGGAGGGTAGATTGGGGGAAGGGGTAATCAGAATGCATGGTGTTTTGGGGTGGGAGAGAGGAGAGAAGGGGAGAAAATGTGAAACTCTAAATTTTGTGGAAATGAATGTTGAAAACTAAAAATAGATAAACAAATTGGAAAAAGAAATAAACTTTTAAAGAGAATCAAAAAAGTTGATAATTATTTTTCAATATATTTTTCAATATAAATTATCTCTTTTGTAATCTATATTTTATGTTATATGTTTAAAAATATTATTCTGACATAGGATCTGCAGGTTTATCTAGACTGCCAAAGGCCTATATAATGCAAAAATACTCAAACAAACAAAAAAACAGGTTAAGAATTTTGAATTTAATCTAGCCCCATTTTTCCGCAGATTAGGAAATTTAGGTCAGAGGAGTTAAATGTTTTGCCCATAATCACACACAGATTGTTAAGTGTTAAGTGTTACTCTTTCTGACTCCAAGTCTAGAAATTTGGCTACCCCTCAATAGATTTGAGGAGAAACACTAGCCACAAAAATGTTAATCTATGTGTCATACTTTACAAGGTCAATTAGAGAAATGGTTCTTATTTTCTAGGACCCTATGATTTAAAGTAAAAACATATTAATCTTAACTGATTTTTTGATAGTTTTTGTTTTTAAAAAGTTTACCTAAAGTACATGTCATTTGATTCCTAAAACCAAACTCTGTAATGGAGGTCTTATTACGATCCCATTTTCAAAGATGAAGAAACTGACTCAGAAATAAAGTGACTTAGGTTCACACAGCTCGGAAGTATCTAAGATTAGATTTGAATTCTGGTCTTCCTGACTTCCTCTGCCCACTATACCATACCATCTTTGGACCCACAGTAGACCTGAACTTAACAATACATTACCTTTCAAAAGGTGCTTTTGAAGTCAGTTCTTTGGCAATTGAGAGGAAGAGCTTTAATTAAAGGGGTTGAAGAGATGATAGAGCCACCTGTGCAGATTCTGAAAGGGATTTGGGGCCATTTTCCAGGACTTCAGACATGGAAGGCCCTGGTTCTTTATTGAACCTAATTTCCCAACAACACATAGAACTTTTTCCTTCATGAAGTCATATATCTATATTTATTCATGTTTATCAGTCATAAACAGGTTCTTAGGGGACAGGGCAGACCTAACAAATAAAGTGAATACACTCTTTGTGAAAGAGAATAAATTATCTTCAGTCCACAAGGCTATCTCTCCTGTTTTCTTCAGTATTTCTCTTTCTCTGACTCTGTGTCTGAATCTTTCAGTCCCATAGTCTCTGTAGATCTCTGGCAAGGAGTAGACACTTAGCCCATCTACCTCTGCCCTCATTGGCTAGTACAGAGGTGGGAAACCTGTGACCTTTGGATCACATGTGGCCTTCTAGGTCCTTGGTTGTGGACTTTTGATTGAGTCCCAGTTTTACAGAACAAATCCTTTTATTAAAGGGATTTGTTCTTTGAACTTTGAATTCAGTCAAAGGGCTGCCCTTGAGGACCTAGATGGCCATGTGTGGCCACAAGGCTGCAAGTTCCCTATCCCTGGGCTAGTACTTCCACACTAAAAACCCTAGGGCGAGATAGACAATCTTGAGCCCTCAGCATTCTCAAAGTTACTGTGAAATTGGATACTCTGGTGAAGTAGGCCTAGAGCTGTGACTTCTGGAAATGTTTATACCAGACCAGTTTCTGATACCATGTAATTGTACCTGTGAATCTATGAATGAGGTAAAAAAAAAAGTAGGAATGGGGGAGACCTTGGCTCAAAGTGGAAATGAGCACAGCGGATGAGAGGGTAGGTATCCAAGCATTGCCTGACATGATCTTGCTACAGAAATGCTGCCGTCTTTCATCATATACATGGAGAATTCCTCAAGTCAGTCATTCCACTTGCTCAGGTTTCAGCCCTGTGAAATAAAATATGCCAATCCAGTCAGAGACGTGTGATCAGTTTTGAGAGGAGCAGCCTTGTTTCTGGAGGGAGGAAAACAGCTGGGCCCTCATATTAATTAAATGATTTGCTACCTCATGCAACCATTGGCTCTACAAATTAGGACTATGAAGGATAAGGGAAGAAATGGGCATATTTGGCTTGAGGAAAAGACCATAGGAGAGAAATGATAGGTAGCTTCAAGTATTTAAAAGGCTGTCACATCAAGAATGGATTAGATTTCTTTTGTATACCCCATCAGACAGCAGAAGTAGGAACAGTAGGTGGGAATTGCAAAAAAGCAAATTTAAGCTCAATGTCAGGAAAATCTACTAACATTTAGAACTACCTAAAAGTGGAATGGAGGTCTTTCCTCCTCTTTAGAACTCTTCACATGGAGGTGGGGGCGGGGGCAGAGTAGAAGCAGAGACTTGCTAGAGCTCTCCCCCCAAGCCCAGTGAAATACCTGGAAAAAATGACTCTAAAGAAATTTTGGAACTGCAGAACTCACAGAATGAAGGAATGAAGCAAATCTCCAGCCCAAGACAGCCTGGAACGTCAACTGGAAGCACTGTGCTGGGAGCATAGTGCAGTCCGGCATGGGCCACACTGGCACAGACAGAATCTAAGCAGGCCTGGGGAGTGAGGGTGGGGGGAGCTGAATCTCTGGCACCTACTGTATCAGTACCCTCCAAAACACAGAGGACAAATTGGAAGGTCAGTGGAAAAACCCAGTTGGACATGTGTGAGAGAGTAGAGTGGTGTGGCCCTAGCCCCAGGACGTTGGAGGGGGCGGAGGAGCCCACAGCAGCCTCAGGGGCAGCGCTGCAGCTGTTTCTGGAGCTCTAGGCCCTGAAATTGTGGAGGAATCAAGCAACTGACAGTACACCCCCACCCCCACTGGAAGCAGAGAACTACCTTGACAAAGAGCTCAAAAATCAAGTAAACGGATGGTGAAATGAGCAAAAAATGGAAAAAGAATCAGACTATAGAAGTCTTCACATGGATTCTGGACAACCACCTGTGAGGAATGTTAAAGTGGGGCTGTCTTTCATGTACGGATTAGACAAGATAGTCACAAAGTCCCTACCAACTCTCACATTCTGTGATTCTGATTTAGTTCAATTCAGCTAGCATTTATGAAGTGCCTACTATGTGTCAGGCACTCTGCCAAGGATGGAGGTTACAAAGACAAAAGTGAAACAGTTCCTCTCCTCAAGGGTATTACATCCTACCAGCCATCCACCAGTGAAACAGGCAGAAACCTAAGTAGAGAGAAAGAAAAAGGAAATTGTTGGAAACAGTAACAGGAGGAATAAGGGAACATGAACTGCTTTTGCTAAGATGACACCTAAGCTGCGGTGACTTTATGCATGTAAGAGACCATTATGTTGGGTTGCTGGCAAGTTGGGGGCTCTACGTAAAGAAATTTGAAGAAAGAGAAGTTTGACCACAGAAAAGATGAAGAAAAGAGACTAACCCAAGGACTTTAGATTTGGGATTTAGGAGATGCTGGGGGATTCCCAAGATAGCTGTTTCAATAGTTATTGGAAAAGTTAGATTGTAGAACATAAGAAAGGCATTGTTGGTAAGGCAATAAGGACCATGGATATAGAAAAACAGATGACTCATTTTCAAAGTTTGGTCATGAAAGAACCAAATGAGAGGGATTGAACCTATAAATTTCTTTGGCATAAAGAATGCCCAGATAGGGAAACTCCTTCTATCAGTGAAAGGCAGTGCATTATTATTAATGTAGTAGCACGCATGTATGTTTTACTTGTTTTTTGTCCTTCATTCTCCAAGAGAACCAATGACATCAGGAAGGTGATGTTTCAACTTGCAAGTGAATTAGATTTTAGTGAGGGAGGGATGTACAAAGTCACCAGCCTCACTTATTCCTCTGGAGCCATCTGGGTTGGGTGGCAAGATATAAAATGGCCCAGGATACAGTGGAAGATCTTGGACTTGTTAAACTAAGGTCTCAGTTTGTCTGAGACAACAGCATTCAGTGATTAAGACTAGACAAGAAATGAGGCAAAGAATGGGCTCTTTTACCTAGTCAAAAATAAATTAAACTGGGAGGAGGAAGACCCTTAGATTTTCTGGACAGAACAGAAACACTTGCTATTTACACTTACTCTGAGACATCAGAACCCAAACAATGACCAAGTGAGGCTTGGGCTGGGACCTATTGTTGGACAATTAAGGAAAGCCAGAGTGATTTGGGTTTAGGCATCCTCCTTAAAAAAGAAATCTATCCAGTAAACCTCAAGTTATCTTAGGAGGTTTTAGTCAACAAAATTATATTCCTTTGGCAGAGTGCTAGCAGATAAGATTATGTTCCCTAGGTGGACAGAGGTAGAGGAGGAAGAAGAGAAAGAGGAGTGAGGGAAGGAAAAAAGGGAGAAAAGAATGAAGGAAGAAGGAAAGAAGGAAGGATATAATTTGTAAATAATATGTATATATTAGAGATGAGCGCTCAAAGACTGTTTTACAAGTGAATGCCTGATCGAAAATGTTTGGATGCCATCATTCTAAGGGAATGGTTTTTAGCGTGAATCCCTGTGGACATGTCTCAGTCCTTTGTCTCCAACAATCGACACTTCCTCTTCCCTTTCCACTAACCACCGTTTCTTGCCAAGGATTTTCTCTTCCCCGGAGCTGCATTTGCTTTCATCACACCAACTCAAGACCATTATCCACCAAGATGAAAGGCAACATTGTATAACTGAAAGGATTCTAGATTGGGCCTCAGAGGACCTGGGTTCAAGTTCCAATTCTACCTCTGTGACTTGGATGATGTCACTTATCTTCTCTGGGGCTGTTTCTACATCTATTTTTTATTTTAAATGAGGGAGTTGGATTAGATGGCTTTTAATATCCCATCTAGCTTTTGCACTATGCCTCTATGGGGAAGAGAAAGGAGTTAAGACTTATTTTGGTAGTAGAAGAACCCACAATGATGAAACAGTTGTGAGCCCCAGGTCTTTTTGTTTTTAGGACCAGTTAGTAGTCACTTCTGCATCCCAGAACTGTTCCCTCGAGAAGTCACCACCCAGTCACAAGCCATCAAGGGTTCTCTAAATGGAAGGGCTCTGTCCTTTACAGTGGATTCCTTTAATCAATTATCTTTGCCTAAACTAAAATCCGAACACTGACAAAATGTGAATTTTAGAGGAGCATAGGAAGAAGGAAAAGATCTATTCTCAGCTGTTACTAGCTAGCTATGCCCTTGAACAAGTTCCCTTAACATTCTGGGCCTCAGTTTCCTCATGTATAAAATGGGAGGGGTTGGTCTAGTTGATGTGATAGGTGCCTTTTGGTTCTAGAGGCACTGATTCTAAAAATCCATTGAGTGGAGTGAAGACAGTCAGTAGTCATTTATAGTCAAGACAGACTTGAAGGTCCTGGCACTCATCTCTTCCAGTTAGTCTACAAAGGTAATGATTTAGACTGTTTACTACAAAGCTCTGTATGAAAAGTAAATCCAGGCCTAGGAATTGGTCCCCTGAGGACTTGGTCTCTTGTCGGATTTTTTTTAACTATGATAGTAAGCTTATTGTGATAAACAAACAATAAAAAGGTTCCTTTAGGTCTTACTATGAGAACATTAGCAGGCAAGAATGAGTCTAGCCTTTTCATTTTTAGGATTGGCTTTCCACTTTGTAGTAATTACCGCATTACAAAGGGAAGTGGATGCTATGAACAAAGAGAGAAACTATGCCAGACACCATTAGACCAGTCACAAGGAAGAGGCTCTTGCACTGAACAGAGAGAAATGCTAATGATGTAGTATGACTTCAACCAAATTATCTTTTTTAAAATGTAAGAATCATAAATAAAGGAAAAAAGAATAAAGGCTTTAATTAGCAATGGGAAAGGTCTAAGAATATCTATCCTCAAGGAATAATAATAATATCTTAGAATTATATAGTACCTTGAGGTTACACAGTGCTTTGTATATATTATCTTATTTATCAATCCTGTGAGATGGGAATTATTATCATCCTTGTTTTACCAGTGAGAACATTTAGCCTCAGGTCAAGGGACCGTTATCACAGAATGAATGACAGTGCTAAGATTCAGCACCAAATTTCTGAAGTCCAAAACTCTCCCTATGAAACTATGTCTTGTAATGATTAATAACAGTTATGAGCACTTTAAGGGTTACAAAGATGTTATCTATGTACGGTATTTCACTTGATCCTCACAACCTTGCAAGGTAGGTGCTCTCCTCCTTTTATAACTAAGAAAAGTTAAATGATTTTTCCACAGTCACACAGCTAGTAAGTGTCTCAAGGTTTTGAACTCAGATCCTCGTGACTCAAATTCTAGTGTACTGCCCACTATACCACTAAGCTCCCTATCTCTTTCTTTATATCTATAGCTATATGATCTATAATCTATAGCTATATATTCATTGATATATGCAACATTAGTTGTCATTGTTTTCATTTATTTGTATGTGAGCAAATATACATATATATGTACATATGATTTTGAGAGGAATGATTATTTCTTTCTTGTATTTAACAACTAATTATTGAAATCAGGACCAAGGTTTTTCCCCTTTTCCACTTCCTCATCCAGAAATCAACCAGTGTGGGAAATCTTGTTCAGAGACTTACTCAGGATAAGATCAAATCAAAAGACAGTAAAAAAAATTCCTGCTCATTGTGTTTCCTTAGACAAGTCTCAGAAAATGTGGATTCTGTCTTTTATCAGACCAATGATAATGGAAATTGATAAATCTCTTTGACCAAGACTTGGATGATCTAAGTCAACACCCTCACTGTAATATAGCCCACCTTCCTTTATAATATCCATTCTCTCATTGTTAACCAATCAGAGTTGATTGCCACTTTCAGAAACACTTGCTCTTGCAAGGACATATAAACTGAACCCACCACCATGAAGGATCTTTGGCATTCAAGAATGCCACTGATTTCTTTTTATTAATAAATATGCTTGTCTTATTAATAAAATGATTAAATTATCCAGAAATTATGTCTCTTGAACTTTTTAAACGTTACAGCATATGTAGCCAAGGTCCTAAGTTCAGGCCAGTGAATAAAAACTAGACAGGAACACCTCTTACTGTATCTGTTCCCAACTAGTACATGAGAAAGCTATTTTTTTTTTCAGACTTTGCCTTCCCTGAGTCATTCAGGGCTCTGACCGGGAGCCAGATACTCAAGTCCCCAAAACATGGAAAGTTTGACTTATTAGTGTCTTGGGAATGAATAGCCCCAAATTGCCTTTAAAATTCTGACTTTAGTAAGTAAATTCTTTACTTTAGAATTAGTGGAAAGACCAGATAAAATGGCTCATGATATATGCCCTTAGATAAAAATTCTCTAGCAATATGCCAGGAGAATACAAGAATTCCAGCACAAAGTCAGGAAGAAAAACCTGTCCCTTGCTAGTGAATTTCTGTGTTATTAAAATTACCAGAGCTGTCCTTTCTCCACACACAGACCTCAAACAAAGGAACACAAGAAAATGCACAGGTTTGGGTTGACTACAGATGAGAAGTAAAACTAGGTCAGTAAAAACACAACTTTTAGCAGAACAAATGAGTGAGCTCCTATGGTACCTCAGAACCTACCCCAGGTCACAGGGTGAGGGGGTGGGGGTGGGGGAAGGATTAGCAGTTCCTTCACATACCCCAAAACATATTTGCTTACCTGGTGCAGCAGTCACACAAATGAGCAGCTATGATTTAAAAAAAAAAAAGCAATCATATCTTGCCACCTGCCCTTTTGGCTTGCTCTCTATGGACTAGAGAGGGGAAATATATATCTCAGCTGCACCATCACTGCTGTTACCACACTTGTCAACTGCTTTGTTGTCCATTCCACTGAAGCTGGGGACACTGGGGTAAGGAACCATCTCTTGGCTTTCTCTTTTAAGTTTTTATTCTCCCTTTTTATAGGCTCTCCAAGTCTTACCCACATCCCCCAATACATACAACATTTCCTTACCTGTGAAGATAGATTAAAACTCAAAATCCCAGAAGTCTATGCAAGTCCAGGCTACTTTTACCCCCTTGAGGAGGTTTTAAGTATGTATTTATATCTGCATGACATGGCTGTCTCCAAGCAGCTCTTGGCAAGGCAAGAATAAGGGAAGTGACAACATATAAATAATTAGATCATACAAGATAAATACTGAGCAAATGGAATGTAATTTTTGAAGGAAAGGCACTAGCAGCTGGATATGGGAGGGACAGGAAGAGGGAGAGGAAAAGGGGCTAGTTGAGATGTCTTGAGGGAAGCTAGAGATTTTAAGGGATGGAGGTAAGGAGAAAGAACACTGGAGAAAATGATGGGACACCTTTCTTGATCCCCAAGATACCTGTGCTCCCTCAACCCTTAAATTACTTTGTATTTACTTATCTACATAAATTTTGTTTTCTCCCAGTAGCATGTAAGCTTCTTGAGGGAAGACCTAACACATAGCAAAGCTTGGCTCGTAGTAAAGCTTTGATAAAAGCTGGTTGAATTGAGTCAACTTAAGTTTCTTTATTGTATTTCTTATAATAAACTTGGAGGGGTGTGATAACCACTTAACTGTTTACTTTGTCATATTAACTATAATTGATCTATCAGATAAATGGATGCTGGGACTCATGGGTGGAAACCAGTCCATTTATAGACTCCATTCTCCTTATTTATGGGGGCTTCATAGGAATTCACTAAAAAATGTGTAGCTTATTTCTAAATGAGTCAGTCAGTTCATGATTTCTTGGTCCTACAATGCCTTCCTAAATTGTATGGTCTTGAGTACATCTGTGCCTTAATGGAAGGACTTTAAGCTCTTTGAGGGCAGAGGCCCTTTTTTTTACTCAGCCCCTTCCAAAGTCCCTGGCACATAGAGGGTTAATACATATTTGTTAAATTGAATTGAATCAGTGGTTCTGATACTTAGTAGTTTTGTGACCCTGGGCAAGTAACTTTACCTCTCAGAGTCTCAGGACTGCAGTCTCAGTCATCTGCAAAAAATAGGAATATTAATATTTTCACTGCTTACCTCATGAGATTGGTATGAGGAATGTGTTTTGCAAAATTAAAAATGTTATAGAAATATGACTTAATCCCTTCAGTATTACTTTCCTCTTCTTCAGATTCATTCTGCCTATTTCCTCATAATTTCTTACTCAAATATGTTTTCCTGTAAATGCTTAAAGATTATCATTTCCTCCTCACATTTAAAAATTTTTTTTGCTTTCCTCAATTTTTATCTTTCGTTTAATACTTCCTTTCATTTTTTTCTGGGTACCTTCCTTATAGTTTCCTTCTCATTTTACACCAGCTGGATATGTTTGAGTTTTCCTTTATAAGTTTGGACTTAGAAAGATCTCATGGTTCAAATTAGGCATCTGTCTTTCACATTAGGTGCCATAAAATATGAATAGGGAGCAATTTCTAATTTTCAAAGGAAGTCTAAAGTTATTCCTACTCAATTAGTTAAGAGTCCAAAAACTGTGTGTTCTGGTTACAGATTCAAGTTGCAAAGTAATATTCAGGAAAGAAAGAAAACATTAGGCCTGGTCCTTCACCTTGGGCCAATGTCCCCCCAAATGTCTCCTCTTCCCAACAGACCATGAATTGGTGATTTCTGATTTGTAGCATTTTACAGTGTAGTAACAGACGCTTGTCATTGTCAAGAGATATCAGAAACAAGGGGGAAGACAGGATCAGAAGACACAGGGTAGAATCCTGACCATCACAGGCAAATAGAAGGCCTGAGAGAGATGGGCACATAAGATGGTGGAGTCAAGCCCAAGAGTCAGAGAACTATCAAGAGAAAACTGGAAGGAAGAGCCACAATTGTTAGCTGGGAGAAGAGAAGAAGTGCCTTTTTGCTGTGTAAATGAGGGAGAAAACTTGTACTGTTTGGTCCTAGAGGACAGAAGTAGTGGCAATGGATAGGAGGCTCATCATATCATTGACATGATCTTAAAGTGTCCAAATTAAATCGTTCAAAAGTAGAATGGGCTTTCTTGATGGGTAGTAAGTACCCCCTACTAGAAGATTTCAAGTAGAATCTGGAGAAATCCTTTCTGACATGTTGTAGGCAGCCAAGTGGTAACTACCACAGCTGTTAGCAGGATCGAATAAGACTACGTAGGTAGAACACTTTGTAAACCTTCATGTGTTAAATCAGAGTTGTTGTTCTGATGATGATGATGATGAAAGTTTGCCTTTCAGAACCCTTTTTTCCCCTCCCAGACTTATGTCCCCAGGCCATAGGCCTGTTCCTTTCTAATGACTTTGCTGATCCCCCAACCATTAGAATTCTATATTTCCTCTTTGCCTGGTCTCTACTCTGCCACCTTCATTCCCTGTCTTTAATCATATTTCTCTATCTATATTAATGCTAGTCCTGTTATTCCCCAATAGATTATAAGCCTTTCAAGGTCAAGAACTACTTCATTCTAGTCTTTATATTTCTTCTGCTTAGCAAACAACCTTGCTCATGGTAGATACTTAATAAATGGTTGTTGACTTGAACCAGCTTTCCCATATCATGTCCTTAGCAGTTTGAATGGAAAACGTCCTTTTCCAAGAACCTAAGATTTATAGGTTCCCATTGTCATACAACACACCCTGTTACATCCTTCTTTTGTATTTAGTTGGATGAGACAGAGGCGTTCCAGAGAGCATGAGTAGAGATGTCCTTACTGTTTCTGTTTGACCTCTTGAAGCTTTGGGACCAGCTTCTGACTAAATATGACTCATTGCTGAGGGGCTGAGAGTTTGAGATGACAAAGGTTATCCTGATTGGTTGCTGAGCCAGAGTGGTTAATGATTTAGTGGATGTACAAAAGAATTTAACATTCTCCTCCATCCCCTTTGCATTTCTTGGTGAACACTGTGCAAAACTATTTTTGACATGCATCCTGGGAGTCAAGTAATGTAGAAGACAGCTGAAACCATTCCTCCAATCTGGCCTCCATCTGGCTGTAAGCATATGGCAGCTAAAGCAAACATTCTTCCTAGGCAAGCCCGAGGTTGTGTTTGGACTGCTTTTTTTTGTTATTTTCTTTGTGAAGGGAATTATGACATTCATTACACATATCGTATCAATTGATATTAGTGTAATGCATACAATTACATGAAAATCATGTTAATGATAATATAATATTAATTGCATATATATCAACTGATATGATATATGTAATGAATATTGGTTAAATATGAAAATCATATTAATGACAATATGATATTCATTACACATATATCAATTGATATATGTAATGAATATCGATTAAATATGAAAATCATAATCCCCTTCATACCTTTCTGAAGGGAACACCTTTCAGCAGCCTCAAAATAGCTGTATCCAGGAGTCAACCTTGTAATTAAAAAAATTTGTAGTAGCAGTAGCAGCAGGAGGAGCAATTAACTGTGCATGTGACTGAGCATGAAGTGCAGTGGTTTGGGTTTGGAGTGGAGAGGTAGTGCAGACAAAAGGTGACATGCCTAACAGCAGTTCCACAAACTGATTTGTGTTCCAGTGAAGTCCTACTATCTTTCTCCTAACTGATGGTACCAGCAGTGATGTTAACTTACTGAATTCAAATCTATTGACTTATGATTTCTTTGTTTAGCCTTTCTTGTCTGTATACAAATAGACTTAGGAATAAATGACTGTTCTGTATCTGTTCTTCTTCTACATTGAGTATCACTTTAACTCCCCCTTCTTTGGAGAACCCCTAAAGATAAACCATAAATAAAATCATTCCCAGGTGTGCTGCAGAACTTAACAAGATAGTGAGTATAAGGATAGGGAACCTAGCCTTCCCTTATTAGTGGCAGGCTCCAGAACTGAATCCAGTTCAAACTCCAGGTCTGGATACAGAATAGGAGAGGCAATTGATCTAGACCCCGTGGACCTAGCTCAGTGACTCATCGGTGCTAGATGCTAAATTTTATTGATTATTTTTCTAGTTCTTTTGCAATGGTATGTGAAATTAATTAATCTATTCTTTATCCATTTTGTCAATGAAAGTGTTTAGAGGCATAAAATTTCCCCTAATTATCTCTTTGGTTGCATCTCAAAAGTTTTAATACAATATCTTTGGTAATTGTTATTTTATTTTGATAGCTTTGTTGTTATGTGTGATTTATTGTGACAAAAATCCATGGAATTTTCTTGACAAAGATACTGGAATGGTTTTCCCTTTCCTACTCCAGTGTGTCCCCATTTTACAGATGAAGAAATGAGGCAAATAGGGGTTAAATGGCTTGCCCAGAGTTACACAGCTAGTAAGTGTGTAAGGCCAGATTTGAACTCAGGTCTTCCTAACTCCAAGCTTGGTGCTCTCAACTAACTCACTGCTATTTTGATGATATTATTCATTATTTCTATGATCTATCCTGTGACCTATCTATTCTTTAGGATTAAATTATGTATCTACTCTCTTAAAGGTTGTTTGTAATAGTTCTACTATATGAATTTGTTTCTGACACTTAAATGTTCTACCCTTATTTAGCTAAAAAATATCTATATTTCTTTCTATTTCCACTCAGTAATCATCAGAGATCTATGACATCCATTTTTTCTAAAATTCTATTCATGTCCTTAACTTATTTCTTGTTTATATCTTTGTTAGATTTGTCTAGTTTGAGAGGGGGGAACATCTATTATGATTATTAGAATTTTGCTAGATTTTACAGTGGGTGGAGTGCCAGGCCTTGAGTCAAGAACGCTCATCTTCCTGAGTTCAAATCAAATATGGTCTCAGATATTTACCAGTCCTATGACCCTGGACAAGTCACTTACTCCTGTTTACCTCAGTTTCCTCATCTGTAAAATCTGTTGAATTGAACCAACTTTCTAGTATTGTTATAATTATCAATAGCAGTTTGAATGGAAAATGCCCTTTTCCAAGAACCTAAGATTTATAGGTTCCCACTGATATGGATAGAAACAGTGCCCTAAGAGTTTTTAACACAATATTAAGGATTGAATTTGTAAAGCCCTTGGTTTACTTTCTAAACTGAAGGTTCCCTAAAGTCTCCCTTTACCACAAAACTCCTTATCCTGGACCACAAAATTTCCTGTCCCCATCCCTCATCCTGGGGAATGGAATTCTCTTATCTTATGTCATTCATAATCCTCACCCTGTGCCTTTATCTTGTAAGATTTTTATCTTTCAAGACAGCCTAGATCTCCAACCCCGACAAGGAAACCCTAAAATCATCCTATATAAATTTGACCCATTTCCTATACCATTGTCTTTGTTTAGCTCCTTGCTAAATCTCAGGCCCACTGCTTTGGCTACGGAGAAGGTCTAAGTGAATTCATTCACATTTTGAACCAGCTCTCCTATCTCTCTCTTCAATGCCATGGTCAACCACTCCAGTATCTTTACCAAGAAATCTCCAAATGGAGTCATGAGAGTTGGACATGACTGCAATGACTGAATAACAAGTAAATGGGCCTCCTTCAAGGCCCTAGGTGCTGGGGCTCCCTGGTTGTTTGGCTGCCTTTTGCAGAGGCTTTGAGAGGAGTAATGGTTTTGAGCTGGTCTGGTGCTGCTCCCACCTCCGGCTGCGGCTCTAACGGAATCTTACACAGTTCTGAACCAGCTTTATTTCCCACCATGCTTCACTTCTCTGGATTTCTCTATCTCGCCTCAGGCACCTCTTTAGCAGTGGAACTCATGCTTTATCTATATCTTCTGTCCCTGGAATCCTTGCGGTTTCTCAGAGTTCCTCCTAGAACACCACTGAAGGAGGCGGTTCATTCCCCATCAAGTTGCATTCCTCCAGACTTCCTCATGCCCTCAATGCTGGCTACCTTCCCTCCCCAGCTACCATATTTTTACAACCTTCTTTTGGGTGTTGTTTTCCTCTATTAGAGTGTAATCTCTCTGAGAGCAGGTCATCTTTCGCCTTTCTTTGTATCACCAGAGACCAGGACAGTGCTTAAGACATGGAAGTCTGTCAATAAATATCTATTGACACTTATTGTCTGACTAGTGCACTCTCTAATGCACAGGTTGTGTGGGTACTGTACCAGCCCTGTCTTCTGTTGCCCTTATTTCCTGCTAGGGCTCTCATGGTGCTGTCAAAGTCTGGCTTCAGGCCCCTTGGAAGACTCCAGCCAGTTCCCGGGCATAGTTAGCTGTGACAGAGCAGCAGTGAGCTATGGGGCAGACTGATAATTCTATGGACCAAGAATGAAATCCTGTGAACTTTAAGCCCACCTCGTGGCATCTTTCTTTCTTGATTTGTCTCCTTTGAGAATATCAACAGTCTTCTGCACTTGGATGGAGGAGCTTACTACCATTTCTTTTAAGTTTTCTTTGTCATTTTCCTTTTGATGAATTTTTAGGAGTTTGCTAGAGTGCTGGTGGGAAATTTTGGCTCTGCTAGGACCTATCGTATCATCTTAACCAGAAGTTCCCTATTTCCTTCTTTTCACCTAGGATCCATAGAGCTATTTTCCCTTTTAGCACAAAGGTTTACTCTCCCTTTGCACAGGAAAGAAGTACATCTTGCCATCAGTTGGGTGGGTTTGTATATATATCAGATATGCAACCTTTCATAGAAGAAGGTCTAAGAACTTCCCGCATCCTCTTGACACACCCAATCAGATTTTAAACAGGAAAAGGTTCAACTTTCTCTTTTGAAGATCTTGCTCCAGTAGAATGGTTATGAACTTTCAATGACTAGATCTGAGCCCTGAGAATATTTAGTTTGATGAATCATGGGAATTTCCCAGGAAAAGAAAATCTTTTCATAGTGAGGAGAGACACTAGGAGCCTTTGTCTAAGTTTCTTGGGGTTTTTTGGTTATGTTTTTAATTTTTTTTTTGAAGTTGGAAAGTCTTCAGCCTAAAAAGGTAAAGGTAAATTGCTTAGGGCAACTTAAGTTGGTGGTGAGAGCCATGAGTAGAATACTGGTTGTTTCATGCTCCAGGTTGGGGCCTCTTCCACTCTACTGAAAATGCAATCCCTAGATGCTACAACAACATATCATTGGCCATCCTCGTTCTCCCTTTCATGTACCTTTTAAAAAATCTATGGAATGGATGAGCACCAAAGTGGGAGGGAAGGAAGAGGTAGCTAGTGTTGTATTACTAAAGTGAGGAGTTTCTAAAGAAGTAAGAAAATGCACTGCATGATGCAATGCCTAGAATACTAACAGGAATAACTGAGCATGTATTCAGATTCCACTTCTTTTTTTTTATTCTTAAATTTTTAATTTGTGGAATAAAAACAAGTATTTCTGATGCTTAACCCCCTATATAATCTTAGTCAAATCATTTACACTTCCTGATCTCTGTTTCTTCATCTGTAAAATAAGGGGATTGAATTCAACGGTCCCTCGATTCCCTTCCAGGTTTAGGATTCTTTTTTTATAGGATAGGGATTGGAGAGCACTATGGGCATGGAACGTTGTATGTATTGTCAGATTCAGGTGACCCGTTGGTTATTTTTGCTGAACTGCTTTTTATTTTTGACTCTTCCTTCCTTCCTCCCTCCCTCCCTCCCTCCCTCTCTCCTTCCCTCCCTCCCTTCCTTCCTTCCTTCCTTCCTTCCTTCCTTCCTTCCTTCCTTCCTTTTTTTCTTTCTTTCAGAAGGGAATGAACAATTATACAGTATCTACTAAGTGCCATGCACTGTGCTAAGTGCGGTTTTAAAATAAATATTATCTCATCTGACCCTCAAAACAACTCTTCAAGGTAGGTGCTAATAATTTATAATATAGTTAAGCAAACTGAGTCAGGCAGAGGTTAAGTGACCTCCCTAAGGTCACATAGCTAATAAACATCTGAGGTTGGGTTTGAACTCAACTCTTTCTGACTCAAAGTTCAGAATTCTATACACTGTACCACCAGCAACTTCTGCTTTTTTCAGACTTTGTTACCAAAGTTGTTTTGCTAGGCAGTTTCCTTTCTGGAAATAAAGACAGTATTAAAAAGGCCATTAATATATAGCATATATATATATGTTTACATAATTATGTATGTGTTTTCATATGTGTGTATAGATAGATAAATAAAGAAATTATTATCATTATTATAAAGAGATTATTATTATAAAGAGATAAAATAGAGATAAATAATTTCTATAAATCTCTCTATCTACACATGCAGACGGAAGACTCTTCCTGAATTCAAATCAAATATGGACTCAGACGCTTACTAGCTGTATGACCCTGTTCACCTCAGTTTCCTCATTTGTAAAATGATCTAGAGAAGGAGATGGCAATCCTGCCCAATATCTTTGCTAAAAAAACCCCAAACAGGGTCACAAAGAGTCTCACTAAACAACAATAACAGCAACAAAATATATGTCTATATCTCTGGCATGTATCGATATAATTTTGTGAATTTGTGAATTTCCATGAGCTTCATGTGTTGGAAATATCTGTAGCTTCTATTGAGTGATAATAATCTAAGGAAAACATGCTCCTAAATCACCAAAAGGTGGGTGTTACTTCTTCCTGTATCACAAGAATAGGTTGCTTCATTAAAAAAACAAACCAAAAAACCATGCTTAGCTCCAACAATTCATGCTGAAGCTTTTGATATTCAGGTAAATATTGGCTCGTGTCACATTCTTATTCCTAACTACATTTCATTTTTTGGTTTATTTTTCTGGTCTGGAGAAGTCACACTCTTCATCAAATTGGCACTCTATTAAAGTAATAAGATAATGGGGGAGAGCAGATCATAAATGTGATGCTTAGGAAGTTGTGATAGGCATTTTAGATAGTCTGGTGCTGTCATGTGTGCGGAAGGATAGTGTTTATGAATGATGAATTGTGGCTCAATTTTGGCGCTTCAGGCATAGCTCAGCCTCAGTAGATTTTTAGGGACAGGGTAGCTAGGTGGTTCAGTGGAGCCTGAAGTGAGGAAGATCAGAGTTCAAATTCTGCCTCAGAACTTACTAGCTGTGTGACCCTGAACAAGTCACTTTATCCTGTTTGCCTCAGTTTCTTCATCTATAAAATGAGCTGGAGAGGAAATGGCAAACTATTCCAGTATCCTTACCAAAAAAAAATCCCAAATAGGGTCATGAAGAGTCTATTACAAATGAAAAACAATCAGAGATTTGAAAAGGGGTTTGTTTACCCAATGCAAGGGTTGACAAATTGCTTATACACATAGGTTCTCTCTACCTCATTTGCCACTAACTTCTTTGGCTGATTTTGACTCCTGCATTATCTTCATCCAACCCATGTACCAGGTACCTGTGACGCTCCCTCTGTTCTTAGTGGTTTGTCTTTTCCCATTAGATTGGAACCTCCTTGAAGACAAAGACTTTCTTACCATTTGTGCCTTCATGCTTAGTATAGTGCCTGGCACATAGTAGACACTTAATAAGTGTTTATTACATGTGTCATCATTTTTACCTTATTAACCCTCCATATTTATTACATAGAAGTTCAAACGTAAAATCCTCTCTTTGGCTTTTAAAACCTTTCATACATACTTTGGCCTTTTCTCCCTTTCCAGTCTTCTTACCTCTTATTGTCACGTACCCTTCAGTCCTCTCACACATGACCCCTTGCAATTCTCCCCCAAGACTGGAACTCTTCTTTCTCATCTCTTACCTCCTCACTTCCCTGCCTTCTTTCAAGTCTCAGCAAAAGTCCTATTTTCTGCAAGAAGCCTTTCCCAGTCCTCCTTAATCTTAATGTTTTCACTCTGAGAATATGTCCAATTTATTCTGCATATATCTTTTTATGCACCATGGCAACTATATTTTTATTTGCTTTTTGAAATTATGGACTTAATAAAGTTTGAATAAAACTCATTTTGGTGGAATTGGGCTATTTTCTCTGCTGAAGTCTTACTCAAATATCTCATTGTGCTATGAAGGTGACTGTAAGTTCTCAAAGCCAGCATAGCATAAACATAAAAGGAAAGTCACTTCAAGATTAAAAAGCTTGAGCTGGACCCAGTGACAAACTATCTTTGGAGGACCACACTCGCTAATCCTAAGAAGTCACCGATATTTCCAACACATGAAGTTCATGGAAATTCACAAATTCACAAAATTTATATAGATACAAGTTCATAGGTATAGACACATATTATTATTGTTGTTTAGAACTTGCTAAGGTCTAAGACTCATTTCCATAATGTTGATGACCAGCTAGGGAGAATTGGTGGGTTTTTGTTTGTTTCTTTTTACGTAGTTTTAGATTGTGAACTCCTTTAGGGCAGGGACTAATTTTTGCCTTTCTTTGTCTCTCTAGGGTAGCCTAGCATGTTGCCTGACTCATAGTAGGAGCTTAATACATGTTGACTTGAGTATAATGTAGTTTTTAGTGGTTACAGGATTGACCTCACAGCCAGGAAGCCTCAGTTCCACGTCCTGCCTCTGACACATATACTGGCTTTGTGACCCTTCTACGGACCAATCGCTTAACCTCTGAGTACTTCTAACAAGTCTAAGATAATGCATGAGTTGAAGAAAAGGTGCTGCCATGTATCAGTGGAGGTAATCATGTCCTCTGGAAGTTCTCTATACCAATGAAATCCTAGGATAAGTAACTGTCTTTGGTTTCATTACATAGACACTTCCTGCAATTTCTGACATTTTTTTCTATATTTTTTTTATCTTGATAAAGTTTCAGTTTTTCTTCCCTAGTTTTGATAAGGAATCTGCAGATGACATCTACTCATTAGCTAAGCACTGTCTCCTCCATTAGACTGTGAGTGCCATAAGTACAGGGACTGTCTTACTTTACTATTTGTATCACTGGTCCTTAGTATAATGCTTTGTATAGAGGATGTATTTCGTAAGGTGATGCAGTGACTAGAGTGACTAGAGTGACTAGAGTGCTGAGTCTGAAGTCATGAAGTCTCATATTTGTGAGTTCAAATCTGACCTCAGATACTTACTAGCTGTATGACCCTGGGCAAGTCCCTTAATCTTTTACCTCAGTTTTCTCATCAGTAAAATGAGCTGAAGAAGGAAATGGCAAAGCACTCCTGTATCTTTGCCAAGAAAACCCCAAATGGGGTCATGAAGAGCCAGACATGATTGAAAAGCACCAAAAATGTGTAATAAATGTTCATTCTTTCATTCATTTATTCATTCACGTGCTTTACCAGAAGCTCTGCTTCAGAACATTACCAAGGTATCTCTCTCTGAGAAAGTGAATCCTGAAGGTATGTGAATAGAATGCTTAGTGTTAACTTGCTATGAGAATTTGATCAGGGGTTCTGTGGTAGCACTTTGTGTGCACAATGGTCCATTAACTGAACTGAATGAAAAGATCTTCGGAGATGCTGTATGAGAGCCAGGAAACTTTTATTTGTCAGCACTATGTTCTTCTACTTTCTGTCTAGCAAGTGGAAATTCCCTGGGAAATTTTCAAAGAATGGTGAATATCTTGAAGAGGAAAACAAAACTAAAACCAAGGAATGGAATATACAGAAAAATGTTGCTTCAATAGGTAGAAATTGGAATAACTCTGTTTTCATGAGGTCAACATGACTCTAAGAGGCCAAGGAATGGGGAGAAAGGGGGGGAGAGGGAAGTTATTCTCCCGAATCAAAGATGCTTGGTACTAAATATTACTTTTTATTTGTTATTCTGCAACCATCAATCAATCAACATTTTATTAAGTGCCTATGTTATGCCAAGGACTGTGTTAAGCATTTGGGATACAAAAAGAAGCAAAAGTCAGTCTCTGCCCTCAAGAAGCTTACAATGGTGAGGACAACAGGCAAACAAATATATACAAAGGAGGTAATATGCAGGATAAATAGGAAATGATTAACAGAGGGAAGGCACTGGAATCAAGAGGGGTTGAGGAAGGCTTCCTGCAGAAGCTAGGATGTTGTTGGAACTTAAAGGGAGCCAGAGAGGTTAATCATCTGAGGGAGAGTGTTCCAGGCATGGAGGATAGCCAGAGAAAATGCCTGGAGCTGAGAGATGGGAGGACTTCAGAAGAATACGCAGCCCCTGCTTTTCTTCACCAAATCCTCCCCTTAGAATCCCTGATTACTGCTGTGCTCAGCTCATGTGCTACCTCCTACAAGAAACCTCTTGGATCCTTCTATTTAGTGTTTTAGGGGCAGCTTGGTGGCACAGGGGATAGAGCAACAGGCCTGAAGTCAGGAAGACTCATCTTCAAATCTGGCCTTCAACACTTACTAGCAGTGTGACTCTGGATGAGTCACTTAGCCCTACTTGACACAGTTTCCACATTTGTAGAATGAGCTGGAGGAGGAAATGGAATAAAACCGAAACAAATGGACAGCAAAGTTATTATTTTCTTTTTCTCCCCAAATAGGTGCTATATTATACCCATTTTATGAATAAGTAAACTGAGGCACAGAGAGCATAAGTGATTTTCTTAGCATCATACAGCTAACAAGTTTCTGGGGCAGGATTCAAACTCAGATCTTCTTGATTCCAAGTCCAGTACTCTACATACTAGTAGCCCATATCTATACTTCTCTGTGCGTGTCCATGTTTATGTGTGTATTCCCCAATTGTTTTGGTTTTGTCCTGGTATCTTCAGCACCTTGCAGAGTGCCTTGCATATAGCATATAGTTTTATAAATAGTCATTCAGTTGGACTGAATTGGATTCAAATGGACAGGATTGAATAAAATCTAATTAGAGAAACAACTGAACACACATCTATTTAGCCGCAACTCCTAACAGGTTCTACCAACAACTTAGAGAGACTTTGATTACTGGCTTGGTGATGTACTGACCGGCTGTTGTCTGAGTGCCGATGTAACTAACTATAGAGATGCTTATTACCAGAAGTGGGGAAGCCACAATGAATGTTTCTGCCATAGCAGTCTACAGAGACATGGAAGGAATGTGATCCACATTAACGGAGGCAGCATGATATGGGGAAAAGAGCACTTTGGAGTCAGAGGATTCATGTTCAAATTCAAGTCCTGACGTGGAGCAAATCGCTGAACTTACCCAAGTCTCATTTTCTTCATCTGTAAAATGAAGGGCTTAACCTATACAATACCTCTGAGGACACTTTCAACTCTGGATCTTTGATGTTAATATAGTAGAGAGAATGCATATTGATGAAAACATAGACTTAAAACAGATCATACTTCACTTAAAAGTCAGAAAGGTCAAGGAAGGCTCCATGAAGAATCAGGGATAAACATCAGTGTTCATTGCCCATTGGATACTCCGGTTAACTTGAATAAAGGCCACAGAGATAAATTTACAAAAAGTACAATCAGTGGTTAAAAGACTTAGAAGGGAACTAGGTGATGAAATGGATAGAGTACAGGACATGAGGTCAAGAAGCTAGCTGTGTGACCTTGAGTAAGTCACTTAACCAGTTTTCCTCAGTTTCCTTATTTGTGAAATGGGGATAATAACAGCACCCACCCCAAAGAATTGGTTTGAGGAACAAATGTAAAGAGTTTCACAAGTCTCAAATCATTATAAAAGTGCTAGCTATGAAAAATAAGTAAAAACAGCCACTTGGGAAATAGTGAAGATTTTGCATAAAGACCTAACAAAAAAAGGTAGAAAAGAGAATGAAATGATGCTAGCCAGCATTCATATAGCTGCTTTATATTTTGCAGAATGCTTAACAAATGTCTCATTGCTCCTCAGAACAACCATTTGAAGTAGGTGCTATTTTTATGCCCATTTTACAGATGAAGACTAGGAGGCAGTCAGAGGTTGTGACTATATCACCTAACTCCTAAGTGTCTGAAATGGGATGTAAACACAGATCTTCCTAACTCCAAATTCTATACTTTTTCCATACTGCTGTCCGATTATAGCTAGAACTTTCAGTTCATCTGCTGTGAGTACTAACATATTGAGGGAATTTACTAACATATTTGCTAATCCATTTAAAATTGGTTTTGAGGAATAACAAAGAACTAGGGATAAAGCAGATGACAAGAAGCAATTATATTATTTTTCTAAAAGGGGAAACAAATCTTAACTTCTTGTCAATTACTCTCCTTTGATACATGGCATTGGTCTTGGGAAAACATCATTGATGAAACAAATATAAACAGTTCCAGGACAATAGAAGCATGAACAACACCCAAGAATTCTCTCTTTGAGAATCAGAAAAGCTAGATGAATGTTACCACACTGATAATTATAACGTTCCACCCTGAACTATAAAAGAATGCTGAGGAGGCTGATAAGAGTCTCTCAAAAGTTTGCTTGCAAATTTAGTTTAAACTTGGAGGTAAATGCCACAATACTATTAATAATAATAATGGCAATGTTACCTAGTTGGGGGTAGGGGAAAAGAAAAGGACAGTAAGATTTCATTTAGTCAGTATCCTTGGGTGATGGTTCCAGTTACCATATTTTAGAAATGATGTTGGAATAAGTACAGAAGGAGACCATGAGATGATAACAGGACCACAAATCCTAGTGTATGAAGATTGGTGAAAGAAGTTGTGGATGTTTAGCCTGAAGAAAGGAGGCCTTTGGCATTTAAAGGGCTATTTTTATGGAATAGACAATATACTCATTTTTCATGGCCCCAGAGAGCTAAGCGAGGAGTAATGGGTTAAAGTAGTAGAGACTTAATTGCAAGGAAAAATATTCTGACAATTACAGTCCTCCTGATGATGCTTCCTTGGAAGGTAGTGAGTTCCTCAACACTGATAGGAAGTGATTTGAAGTAAAAGTTAGATGAATACTTGTCAGGAATCTTGTAGTGGTATGGATTAATGACCTTAAATCCTGCCTTAGACACTTCCTAACTGTGTGACCTTGGACAAGTCAGCCTGTTATGCTAAGGAGAGTTAAAGATCTTCCCCACCCATTGATGGGTCTGTCCATTAAGAGAAGCTTGATTAGGGGAGGCCCACACCTTTTGCTACTGATTCTCAAGGGTTGCAATGCCCTCTGGCTCTGAAAAGTGTATAAATACTTTGAGGTGAGGTTTTACTTTGGGGCTTACTCATTGGAAGTGTTTGTTTGACCAGATGAGACTCTGGGCAGCCACTAAGGAGCACCTCCAACTTTGAAAACCCAAATATTGGTGCTTCTCTCTCTAGTATGTAAAGGTCAGATAGTTGGATCTGTCTGTTGATCTATGATGTATGTATTGTTTATGGTCAGACAGTTGGAAACCCTGTCTGTTGGTTTATTTTTGTTTCTCTGTATTTTCTCTGAAGTTCAGGGTACTGACTTTCCCCCCTGAACAAAGTGAATGATATATGTTCTTGATTAAAGTGATTGTTGACCCCCTCAAAAGTTACTTTCATTTTAGAAAAGCAGATCTAAGAACCTGTGCATCAGGCTCTCCTGCATATGCCGAGGTCCTTGCTGTTGCACAGTTTCAGTTTCCTAAACTATAAAATAGAAATAATAATAACACCAGGTTTGGTAGGGGGATCAAATGAGATAATAGATATGAAACACTTTCCAAACATTTAAAGCATTATATAAAAACTAGCTATAATTATTTGTTTCTTCAATGCCTAGTTCCATGCCTTGCATGTGCTGTTGTTTAATCGTTCCAGTCATGTCCAACTCTTTGTGACCCCATTTGGGGTTTTCTTGGCAAAGATATTGGAGTGGTTTGCCACTTCCTTCTTCAGCTCATTTTCCAGATGAGGAAACTCAAGTAAACAAGGTAAAGTGTCCAGGGTCACACAACTAGTAAGCTTGAACTTAGGAAGAGGAGTTTTCCTGACTGTAAGCTGGTGCTCTACCCATGGTACCACCTACCTGCCTATGTCTTGTATATAGTAGATGCTTAATATTTTTTCTTCTCCAATATAAAGGCAAGAGGAATTGGCTCTGAGTGAGAGCCTAAAGGGCTGGCTTACTTATGAGTGGAGTACATGGCCTTTAGTTTGGCTTCTGACTGCCTACCCTATTTTTGGTCCTCTCCTGATTCAAGGCCTTTCCAAACTCCATTTAATGTAGGAAGCTTTTGAGATCAAACCTTCCAGGTTTACTTGTCTCCAGCTACTCGTTAGCAATCACCTTTACTAAGAAGATCCACTCAAGTTTACCAGACTCTCAAAGAAATCAAAACCAGTCAACTCAAAGGCAGAAGGCAAAGTCCAGTTGTTTTCAATTTATTCTAAATATGCCCTCAGTTTTAGTACTTGTAAGGAGATATTCATCTGAGGCCAGTTAGCTCTGCTGGTTAGAATATGGAGTCAATGTTTACAGGCTGTATTCCCCAGTCAAATCAAATTCTCTTGAGGGCAAAGACTCTTTTCCATTTTTGTCTTCCTATCCAAACCTCTTAGCACAGAGCTCAGATCAGCAATTTCGTAACAGTTTCAGGAACTCCTGGTTTGGAAATTCCCTACACAGAATGCATATCAGTAATGTAGCGCAGATCAGTGCTGGACCTCTGAGAGGTGAAGTAAATTGCCCAAATTACACAGTTGTGGTTGATTTTGGAGTATGCTGGTCAGAAGGAGGACTTAAACCCAAGTTTTTCTGACTTTAAGGAGGTAGCCATATGCAGTGGAAAACATGTTGACTTTGGAGTAATAGGACCTGAGTTCTACATTCTGGTTTACTACCTGTGTGATGTACTACCTGTGTGAACTTGGGTAAGTCACACAGCTTTTCTGAACCCTAGTTTCTTCACCTGTAAAACAAGATGAGTTGGAATAGGTTGTCCTTAAGTTTCCTTTCAGCTTTAAATCCATGATCCTCTATCCACTATTCCACACTGCCTCTTGTACGTAATACACCCCTCATCAGTGTTTATTGAATTGGAGGAAGCCGAGGTCACAAGGTTGATCAGTCACTTAGCTCTGTCTAGTTCTCAAAGGTTTTGCTTAAGCAGTTCTCTTGGAAATGCAAACTGTAGATCCCTAGTGGTGCGGGGTGAAAGGATGGCTACCTCCATGTTAACCAAAGCAATGCCTTGAATGATATGAAGAACCCTGAATTACACATTCAGTATTTGTGCCCTAACAATGTAGATGTAAGGGCAGCTAGGTGCTGATACAGTAGATAGAGCACTGGGTTCAGAGTCGGGAAGCTCTGAGTTCAAATGTCAACTCAGACACTTACTAGTTGTGTAACCCTGGGCAAATCACTTAACCCCCTTTTCCTCAGCTTCCTCATTTGTCAAATGAACTGGAAAAGAAAATGGCAAACCATTCCAGTATTTCTGCCAAGAAAACCCCAAATGGTGCCACGGAGTTGGACATGATTGAAATAATTAAACAATAATAGCAAAATTTGGTAAGGGGGAACATGAATTTCATGAATGGCAAGTTGAGGGATAGAGAACAAATCTGGGAGGTACCATTTAAAGCTGAGGTTTCCATTAGAAATAGAAAAGAGTGAGAGTATTTGCAGAATGCATGTGAAAATGATTAGTCTGGTGAGTCTCCCACTAGGGCCTCTAATCCACTTTCTTTTTCTGCTATCTTATTTGTTGGTCAGAACCAGAAGGCCATAATATAATTCTGGCTACCATAGTTTAGGGAAGTACCTATTTTTAATCTATTTTACGAACTCCACATTCAGGTTTAAGTGCTGTGTTTCTGTCATGAAGGTGTACATACGATGCAAACATTTCCTTTTTGCTTAATTAACACATTTGCTATATGGCAGAGTTCAGTTATGTGGGTGGGAAGTCATTGGGAAGTGAAAATTTCTTTTAAAAAGCATTAAGAAAATGTTTAAAAGGCATGAGAGAAAAAGAGGAAGGAAGGAAGGAAGGAAGGAAGGAAGGAAGGAAGGAAGGAAGGAAGGAAAGAAGGAAGGAAGGAAGGAAGGAAGGAAGGAAGGAAGGAAGGAAGGAAGGAAGGAAGGAAGGAAGGAAGGAAGGAAAAAAATTTGTAAAGAGTCTGCAGTAGGATAAATACTGGGAAGGTTCTATGATATCATCAGCTTGGGAGCTCAACTTGTCTATGACTTAGGCTAAGTCCTGGAGAGTAGCCTGAGGCATATAGAAGTTATGTAACTTTCCCAGGGTCACACAACTAGTAAATGTCCTAAGGCAGATCTGAACCCAGGCCTTTCTAACTCCAAACACAGTGTTTGCACTCAAAAGACAAATAGACCTTCTCAGACTTTTAGCTACCCAAGAGGACTTCTGTGACCCATCTTCATCTGATCCAAAAAGAACATCCATGTAGAGAACGAACTACTCCCACTTGTTTTATTTCATCCCATGCCACATTGCCAGGACTAATGGGTGCAAATTACAAGGAGGCTGTTTTCACCTCAGTAAGAGGAAATGTTACGTAACAAGTACAGCTGATCCACAGTAAAATGAACTGTGTGAGTAGGAGCAAGCTTCCCATCACTGGAAGGGGAAAACTTCTGCAGGCTTTAGTTTCTTCTTCTGTAAAATGAAAGAACTGGACAAGGTTATAAGATCATAGATTTAGAGCTGGGAGGAATCCCAGAGGCCAGCAGGTTCAACCTGTTCATTTTACAGATGGGGACGCTGAGGCACAGAAAGATGAAGTAACTTGGGCAGGGTCACATGGCTAGGGAGTATGGGAATTGAAATTTGAATGCAGGTCTTCCTGAGTCCAGGTCCAATTCCCTTTCCAGTGAGCCATCCTGCCTCTAACACACACACATACACACACATACATATGTACACACACACACACTCGTGCACACACAAGCACACACACATGTGCATACACACATACACACAAGCACACACACCCCTCTCTAAGGTTTCTTTCAGTTCATCATCTTAAATGTCTTCTTGGTCCCTGATCATTTGTGACCCTCTCTTCTCCTGATCCACTTAACATCTTTTAAGTCAGTGTTGAGCCTTGACCTAGCCCATGTCCTCAAGACAGGCGGTATTGTACAGTGAACAAGACAATAGAACTGTAGTCAGGAAACCTGGCTTCAAATTCCCACTTTTCCCCTTAAAGTTAGCTGTGTGACTTTGGACAAGTTACTTTATCTCTCTGAGACTGGATTTCCAATCTGTAGGAAGGTCATAACAATTTCATTCACTGCTTCAATGGCTGATCTGAGTTAAGCACTAAATTTGAATTCCAGCTCTGACACTTGACCTGGATAAAGTTGGGCAAGTCATTTACCCTCTCTGGGGCTCACTTTCCTCATCTGTTAGAAGGGGAGGGAGGGTGGATTCAAATGCCTCTGAGAGTTCTTCCAGCTATAGGTCTAAGATCTCATTTATTACTGTCATGTAAGACTCGTCCCAACTCTATTTGGGGTTTTCTTGGCAAAGATACTCGAGTGGTTTGCCATTTCCTTCTTCAGCTCATTTTACAGATGAGGAAACTGAGATAAACAGGGTTAAGTGACTTGCCTAGGATTATGCAACTAGTAAGTCTGAGGCTGGATTTGAACTCAGGTTTTCCTGACTGCAGCTCCACAGTGCCACCTAGCTGTCCCATCCTATTAAGCACTATACAAAGGTGAATTATTGGTGTGTTCACTTCCATCTCCTCCCTACATCTCTTACCAGCCTGAAATAATGGCCTTAATTTCATTCAATGAGAAATAGAGTCCTGGGTCCTGGTAATACATCTCTGACTTATATGTAAGCCTCAGAAAATTGAGTTCATATATTTGTTTCCATTTTAGTTCATTTGGTCATATAGAAAAAAAACTTTTTTTTAAAACATTGAAGATGATTGAAAAGGAGGTATTGCAATTACAGATACAAACATTAAAGGAGTGAATTTGTAAAAGTGAGCTAAGAAGCAAATGAAAGATTGATATAAGGACTAATAAGTTGTTCAGTAGTGTCCAACTCTTCATGACTCCTTTTGGAGCATTTGGAGTTTGCTTCTTATTTTACAGATGAGAAGCTGAGGCAAACAGGGATTTATAAGTGACTTTCTCAGAGTATCTGAGGCTGGATTTGAACTCACAAGATGAGTCTTCTCGACTTAAGGCCTAGCACGATATCCACTGATCCAGTTAGCTTCCCTTTTAAGTAAGAACTTTCTGACATGGGAAGCTAGCTAATCAATGGAATGGGTTGCTTTGAGTGGCAGTGAGTTTTCCTCCCTGGGCTCTTTAAGTGAAGGTTGAATGGATTCTTTCTGGGCAGGTGGTACAGAAGAAAGCTAGAAATCCTATTTAGAAAGAACCTTAAAGTCTAGCCTAGTCTGTCTACCCTCCTCTTTTTACAGATGAATACCCAGAATGCCCAGACAAGGCAAGCGATTCACATAGTCATGCTGATGCTAGGTTCAATGGTAAGATTTGAACCCAGGTCATCTCTCGTTGTAGATGCTACCTTCTTTCCATAGCACCTCCAGCTTCCTGTTAGCACACAGGTTGGACTAGATGATTCTCTTACTCTTGAATTCTTCTAGTATGCAACATCATCTAAAAGCGTTTTAAGCCTTAAAAATACAAGGAGAAGGATTTTTCCAGCCTTGTATACAAGAGTATAATTACACTACCTAGTCATGAAACAAAATTTAGGATTAGGGAATTTTAGACCAAATACCTTTGAGTGTTTACTCAAGGCTGTTCCATTTCAATTGTGTTATTACTGTGGATGAAAATACTAGACATAATGCTTTAAGAAAATATTGTGGCAAGGAGATCTTTTTGCCAATATTTCATACATGAAAACATGACACCTACTGGTCAAATCGGAAAATGATGCTTTCTAAAACTGCAACCAAAATGGCAGAAGAGGTAGGCCAAAGAGGGAAAAGTTTGAGGAAAACATTGCATATTTTCCTAAAGATATTACTAAAGATAGGTAGGCATTCACCTAGGATGCAGTTCACAGGACGATGTAACAAGGGATACTTTTTAAATATTATTTTTAAAAAATTAAATGCACATATTTCTAATGCCAAAATGTTTTGTTTCCCTTGGCATATATTTCATTTGTTTTACGTTATTTTGAGGGTTATAGGGAAGGCTTAAAGTCTCTATTAGGTACCAACAGCAGTGCAATACAGAAATAAAAGCCCTGGACCTGGAGTTAGGGAGACCTGAGTTCAAATCCTACTCTGTGGCCGCAGATAGGTCACCTAACTTTTGCTTCTCTGTAAGCTGGAGATAACCATACCTGTTATATACACCTTGGAGGATTATGAGAATCAAATGAAATAATGAATTAAATTAGAGTATTAATGCCTGTTTGTATGTAGTTTCCCAGTTAAGAAAGATGGTTTAATTTTCAAACCTTATCAATGTTTCTTTTTGGTTTTGATTCTCCTTATAGGATATTTTCCTATGCGAAGAATTTGTATTTAGATCTAGGTTCTAGTAAATTGTTTAGGTATGTTTTCCCCCTACATATATGAGATATGCTTGGGTTGTAAAAGATACGTGGGTGTATATGTATACTTACACTATTTGTGTTTCGTTTTCAAATCTTTGGATCAGCAAAGGAAAAAACTGCTGTACTCCTATGGGTTGGAATTAGCTCCATGATATCTTTAGTTGACTTAGAAGCCTGAATATGATTCTTTGGTAAAAATACTCAGTAGGAATTGTAGTTGTAATTTTTGTTTTTGGTGGTGGTGGTGGTGGTGGTGGGGTGTGTGTGTGTGTGTGTGTGTGTGTGTGTGTGTGTGTGTGTATTTAATTCCTTCCTATTTGAAAAAAAGCTGGGGGCAGAATTGATATAATGCTCCGCAGGTAAGAGGTATTCTGACTCAGAGAATGAATCTGTCTTGGGTTGTCTATGTAACCTGGGGCTCAAGCTTTACGTTTGCCTAAGGTTGCCCTCATTGGTAGAGAGAATGTATGTTCCATGCTAGTGTGAATTGGAGAACTTTGGAGAAGAGAGATTCTGGGACTCTAACTTCTGGCTTGGAGAGAAGACACTCTTAATAATCTCTTCAGAGAGAGGTCCCTGGAAGAAGGGGAAGCTGACATGTAGAGAAACCACACCTTGAACATATGTGCTGCTTCCCAGAGTTTCTATCTCTCTCCAAGGATCTCTTCCTGAAGAGATCCTGGAAACAAGTGTGTCCTCCCTTGAAAATAGAAGCCAATATAAGGAATGATGAGCAGGTAGATTTCAGGAAAACCTGAAAAAACTTACGTGAACTGATGGTGAGTGTAGTGAACAGAACCAAGAGAACACCGTACACAGTAATAGCAACATTATTTGATTATCAACTATGATTAGCTTAGCTCTTCTCAACAGAACCAAGATAAGATCCCAGACAATTCCAGAAGACTCAAGATGGAAAGTACTATCTACATCCAGAGAAAAAATTATGGAGTCTGAATGTAGATTGAAGCATACTATTTTCACTTTATTTTTTTTTGTAGTTTTTTCCTTTTGTTGCGTTTCTTCTTTCACAACATGACTAATATGGAAATATGTTTTACATGATTGCACATATGTAACATATCAAATTGCTTACTGTCTTAGGAAGGAGGGAGGGGAAGGAAGGAGGGAGAAAATGTGGAATTCAAAAATCTCATTTAAATAAATGTTAAAAAATCATTTTTACATGTAATTGGAAAAAATACCATCAAAATACTGCATAGTATTTTTAAGGACGTTAAAATTAAAGTTTATTTTACACATAAAAAAAAAGTGTGAGCCAGAATTCCAGGATCCTTCTTTCTCAAGCTCTCTCCAGCTCACATAGGCATGGAGCAGCAGCAAGTAATTATTCTCTCCAGTAATTAAGAAAGTCATGCAAATGCCAGACTTACGATCCAGGTTACATCTAATTTCGAAGAACTTTATTAGTAAGGGTGCTAAAAAGATGTCGTGTGTGTTGCTTTTTAAGAAAAACAATTTTTTGGAAGCACTTTAAACTATTTCCTTTTATTTGCATTGTAGGCAGGCATATGCTGGAGTGAAGCTCTTTGTTAAATTTTCAGGGTGAGCATTTACACCTCCGAAATCATACAAATCAGGGTCTGATTTGGGTTTTATGTTTTAGATACGTTGTAGAGGGAACTATCATTCAGCACAAATTGAGACAGTTGACCGATAAGGTTTCTTTCACCTCTGAAATTCTGAAATTCTACTATGGCTAGTGTCATTGTTGAAGAATTTGTCTTTTCAAAGTAGGCTGCTCAATTAGAGCATGGATAAAATAGAATTTTATCTCTCTCGGCAAGAGTGATGCCGACTGGTGTGGAAAAGAACTCATTACCTTAAAATACAATGGTTTAGAGTAATAATCAACAAGCTTTCTTTGAGGGTTGATGGCATGCGGACACTCTACTAGGGGCTGGGGACAAAGAAGACAAAAAAGACACAATCCCTGACCTCAAGGAGCTTACATTAACCTTGACCTAGAAAATATACCACCCTCCTCAACACATATACACATTGCGGATGTCTTGGATGTCATTAACAGTTAAGAACATCCCTCAAGAACTATAATGAAGGCTGGAGTCTCCTACCCTGTCCCTATGAAACTCCCGTGGGAACACGTCACAAGGAGTTAGCAGGTAATTAGAACCATGTCTTTTTTATGTCACTGTCAGATGTTATTGTCATATAAATTATGATAATAACAACGTATTATAACTTATGTAATGTGATTTACATAGGCAAAATCCCATTTTAACTTGGCAACTTTTGAAGGATGGCTAATTTTTCTATAGCACCACTTAAGAAGCTATCCTTAATCAAAGACATTGGCAGGAGGCTTTTAGCTTTGCTATTTTAAGACTGTTTTCCCTCTTTGCAGCTGATTGGCAGGCTCAAACCTGAAGAAGTAGGGGTGGGGGTTGGCTTGGAGAAAGGGGAGTTGGCAGTTTCTTAGGTTGCACTGACATCTGGTGGTAAGGTGGAGCATCCTTTTGACTCAGTTCAAGACCTGAGTGAGGAATTTTTCAAAAGATCTGTAATTTATAAAGGATCGTAGATTTAGAACTGGAAGGGACCTTGGAAGTCAGAATTTACCCCCCTCAATTTATAGATGAAGAAAGTGACCATTTGATAAACACCTTATATACATGATCTTAATTACAATAAAGTCAAATATCAATTCAAGACAGTAAGTTAGAATCATCTTGAGGATCAGAGACCAATAAATCAGTACAGTTCAGTCTGATTTTTTTATTCAGTTTAATTCAACCCAGTCAGTGACCAACACAGTGTCTCTCCCATCCATTCACCCATCCATCCATCCACCCATCCACCCATCCATCCCCTCACACAGTTACCATTCTAGTACAGACCCTAATCACCCCTCAGCTGGAGTATTACAATAGTCTCCTAAATGTGCTCCCTATTTCTAGTCTCTCCTCTCTCCAATCCACCCTCCACATAGCTGCCAAATTAATATGCCAAAAGCACAGGTCTACGTTGCCATCCAATGCAGCACTAGATGTTGCATTGTCTCTTAGACAAAACATGAATTCCTCGGTTTGACATTTAAAGCTATTTGCATTCAGACTCCAGGCTATTTTTCCACGCTTGCTTTAAAGGTAGACAGAGATTTTCCTCCCCAGTAAACTCTCCTATACCAGTGAAATCACAGATCCAGTCCCTCTCTCCTCACACACTGGACAGTCTAAACAATACTTGAGGACTTCTTGTCTTGACTTGACTTGGTTTTCCCTGTAAATGATATTGTATCCCATGCCTCCATATTGTCTCTTCCCAATGCTTAGAAGGTTTTCTCTCCTCGCCTACATCTTAGGAAACTCCTAGCTCCCTTAAAGTCTCCACTCAAGGACAGCTAGATTGTGCAGTGGATGGAACACTTGGAGTTAGGAAGACTTGAATTCCAATTCTACTGCAAGTATTTACTAGCTGTGTGACATTAGACAAGTCACAAGTTCTGTTTACCTCTATTTCCTTATCTGTTAAAATGGAGATGATAATAGCCCTTATCATTCAGGATTATTATAAGGATCAAATGAGAGAATATTTGTAAAGCACTTTGCAAATCTTTTTTTTAAATTAATTTATTTTTTATTTAGAACATTCAGTTCCCCAATCTTTGGAGTTTTAAATTTTGTCCCCCTTCTTTCCCTTTCCCCTCCCCAGGACGGCATACAATCTGATATAGGCTCTACATATACATGCATATTAAACATTATCACATTAGTCATGTTGTAAAGAAGAACTATAACCAATAGAATAAATCATGAGAGCACTTTGCAAATCTTAATGCACTGTATATTAGCTGTTATTATTATTTACCCCACAGTTAGTGGTACTTTCCTTTATCTGTGTATACATTCCATATTCCTAGTAGAGTGTCAGTTTCTTGAGCACAGAAACTTTTTGTTTTCATCTTTGAATCCCCAGTGCCTATCACTGTGCCTTGTGTATAGGATGCACTTAATAAGTGTTTATTGAATTTAGTTGAATTCCAATCCTTTGTTTAGAATTATTCTAGATTTTCTTTGGCTCTTGCAAATGTCAAGTGGAAAACATAGAGGATGATGGCAATTTCCTAAAAGAAAAACCAGAGAAAATAAGCTTGATAATTCTCTTTCAGGAAACATTTTTTATTAATTGCACCCTGATTACCATCAATAATCATGATCAATGAACTGGTACTTGGTATCCTGGGAAGTAATATGATGCTATGGGAAGAACACTGGGTTTGGAATAAGAAGACTTGGGTTTGCATATTGGCTCTGTTATTTGTCATTTTGGTAACTTTGCCAGCTCACTCAACTTAGCTGGACCTCATCTTCATCATCTGTAAAATGGGAGGGATCAAACTAGATCCCAGGTGTCAAACTTGGAAGCCTACAACACTCAAGTACAGCCTGATCTAGATTAATATGTAAATGGAAAATATTTAAAAAAATAAATAAAAATACAATACAACATAGCTAGTATTAATGTGTGGTTTTCTGAGTCAGTATATGACCCTGAGTGTGCCTTATGTATGGGATTGTGGCTCTTATTTCTATTTAATTTGGACACCACTGGACTAGAATACTTTTGAGGTCCCTTCCATATTTAAATCTGTGATATAAATATCTGACAGGTAAGTGCAAATTATGTAATATTTTCTCAAAACACATTACTAGAGAGAATTGCACTGAAATCAACTAAATTTAAATCTTAAGAAGTTCTAACAGAAGGGGAACAGACAAGTGTATAGGTATTTTCTCTATGCAAGTGTACTTACATATGCATACAGACATACCCAGACATCTAACATGAAAGTATCCTGTGTCCCCTCTCAGTGGGTGGGTGTAGCCTCATTAGATTGACTGTTTAATCAGAATAGACTACATCTTTAAAACTAGTAAGGCTGAGAAGGTCACTCTCTTTCTTGTTCATGCTCTTTCTTGCTGTGTTCACTCACAACTTTGGGGGACATGAACTGAACCCATAAGAGAGAAAGTATTTCCTACCCCTGTTCTTCTCTTTTACCTTGGCTCTAAGGAATGCACCTGTAGGATATCAATTTCA
Organism: Bettongia penicillata ogilbyi; assembly: GCA_023548195.1. Taxonomy (NCBI): domain Eukaryota; kingdom Metazoa; phylum Chordata; class Mammalia; order Diprotodontia; family Potoroidae; genus Bettongia; species Bettongia penicillata. The sequence goes on along the minus strand of JAJHZJ010000779.1, from coordinate 1,258,458 downwards.
CTTCTGTGTCATTTGTCCTAATTTTCAGGTGTCATCACCTCACCAAAGTTACAACTCATGACATACTTGGAGTCAGTATTGCAAGTGGAATGGTGTATCCAATCGGCCCAGCTGAGAAGCCTGGAGAAACTAGGGTACCTGGAACTCAAACTAAGGAGGGTTTTGGAGTTAGAAGTGGAACTGTGCTCTATAGAAAACAAGCTATTTCCTTCTGAACCTAATCCTCCCTCTCTCCTCAGAGAATGAGGTGGTATTGGGAGAAGAGATTAAGCCCCTTACGTTAAGAAGCAAGTTTGTATATTTGTGATTATACTTTTTGAAATAAATATTTCTTTGTAAAAGTTATTTCAATGTTAGTGGTTAAGAGGAACCGGAGTGCAGAGAACTGTACCCTACAACTGAAGGAATATCATGGGTGGAGGCTGGAACATTTGTCAGAGAGCCTGGACACTTCAACCTCTTTAAGGATACCAGAGAACTACGGAGCAGGAGTAAAATGTATGTGGCCTTTAGGTAGTGGGGACCAGGGTAGCAGTATTACACATAAATACACATACAATGCCCACCCACAACCAGCAAAACAGTGAAATATATCTATGTTGAAATTCTCAGTGTCAAGTTAAAAATTCATTTAATTTAATTCTTATTGATACATCCAAGAAATCTGCTGTTTGCATGCCCTTCTCTCCCATCCCACCTTCCCTTGCCTTTTTGGTTTGACTATTTTACAAGGCATAAAACTTAATATACAAATGCTATGTCCTAAGTCTTAAATCAGGAGATCAATTTCTTAGAAAGTGAAGTACGTGTCCCCCATATTTTTTTAAACAGTGAATTCCACAAGGTGGCCAGTAGAAAGAGCACTAGGTCTGGAGTCAGGAAAACTTGAGTTCAAATCTAGCCTCAGTGTGTGTGACCCTAAGCAAGTCACTTCACCCTGTTTGTCTTGGTTTCCCTGTCTGTGAAATGAGTTGGAGAAGGAAATTGCAAACCATTCCAGCATCTTTGCCAGGAAAACCCCAAATGGGGTCAATGAAGAGTTGGACATGACTGAAATGCCTCAACAACCACAGTGAGCCCACGAGAGTGAGATTCAAGTAACTTGCCTAGGATTGCAGAAATTACCTAGATTGGAAATAACACTCGCCTCCAGGAATTTCTATGTTTCTGATCAGTATCTAGGTCAACACATGTTGGCTTGAACTTTCAGGTCATTTGACCAACAAGTGAGAGGACTTTTCTTCATTTCTTTCAAACTCTCAAAACTCCTCCCCCATAAGAATTTTGTGTAAGAGATGAAATAATTGCAGCTATCTCCACAGAGAAAGATATCAACAAGTCTAATAAGGTATCAACCAAATTAATTAAAGGTTAAAAGGTTAACAAAAAAGGTTAATCTCTAACTCATCCAGCAACCACCACGCTCTAGTAAGTCAGCATAACTGACCCTATGGGCTTGTGCTCTGGGATCTATATAGGAATTTCCTTGCTTTTGCTGCAGTTTCTGACAGTGTACCCTGCCCTTACCCTCACCCCACCTCAACTCTGCACACACACACACACACACACACACACACACACACACATTCTTGACCCACTAGAGAAGAGGCAGAGAGACAAAAAAAGTAGAAGTAAAAGCCTTTTCTGTCTGGGATGGCAGTGGGATGATGCTGCACCATCGCTCAGCCACAGAACTAAACAATAGAAGAGCTGGGGCAGAATCTAGTTCTGACACCACATCTCCCCCCCAGAAGTGATTGGGGGCAGGAAATGAGGCTGATGAAAAGTGAATCTCCAATGTGGGAGGAGACTGAGGCAGTAATTAAGTCTAGCTTTTGGGATAATAACCATAAAAGGGAAAGGAATCAGAAAGAAAAAAAAATCAAACAACAGAAGGAGAAAAGACTAAAACTGACAAAGACTTCAGGAGGAAAAAATCTAAGGGAAAAGTTTTGAGTACAAGCAGATAAATCAACAGGGAACACTAAAACAGAAGGAAAGATTACCACTAAAATGTAAATGAATCCAAACATCTCTGAATAAATATTACAGGGTTTGGGAAATTAAATCAATTCCTGATAAATCAGAGCAATTTATAGGTTCCAAAGAGAGCTTGGAATTATAGCCAAATATTCCTGAATAGTTCAAGAAAGAAATAAAAATCATAAAAGCAGAATTTATGCCTTGCACAGCAGAAATAATTGGCAAAATATAAATATATAAATCTATGGTAGCTTTAATTTCTCCAAAGAAGTTAAAGAAAGAATAATTGGTAGCAAATACAAATACACAGACAAGAAGGACATTTTCAAGGAAAAGAAGCAAAAGCTAATAAAAAGACCATGATTTCTATAAAGACAAAACAAGTTGATCTCAAAGATAGTACATGTATAGACAACTTAAGGGTCGATTTCCCATGACAACATGACAAGTCAAAAAAAAAAAAATCTGAGCACAATAATTAAAAAAAAATACAAGAAAACTCTTCAGAGTTTCTGAATATAGAAAATAAAGTGCCAACTGAAAGAATCCAAGGACTGCCTTGAGAAAAAATGATAAATAATTTAAAACTCTACTGAAATTACATGACACATAATAGTTAAATTTAACAATACCAATGACAAACAACAAACTCTAAAGGTGACCAGGATAAAGATCCTCAAGTATAAATGAAAGGGAATTCAACTTAACATATGACTATTCTGCACCTATCAGAAACCACAGGTGAAAATGGATAATGTATTCTAAAAAGCAAAGGAGCTTAATACACCACTCAGAGTGATGTTCCCTATAAACTTGAGCCTAATCCTCAATGAAGAAAAGGTGAATGTTTTATAAAATAAAGGCATTTGTAGCATTCCTACAAAAAAAAAAGTGAGCAGATTATTTGTTTTACAAACAGAAAAGTAAATAGTTACCAAGTAAAATACAAGTAATTAAATAAATTACCCCATAAAAAAGGGAGAAAAGCTACAAAGAGAAAGACACCTATGGAGTTAAAAACCCCCAACAATAGTATCAGCAAAGTAAAACAGAGGGACCATTAACAGATTTCTTTCTAAAAATACACAAGGAGACAAGGGTGAAAGTAGAATTTAATAGAAGTGATAGAGGAACAGATCTGAAACACCTCGAGCTAAAACTCCTCACATCCTGCCTACGCGTGAATCAGTTTTTTGCAGGACTAAGCTTCAGAATGAGAGGTCATATGATAAAGGAGAGAGGAAGAAGAAGATAGAGGGGAAAGTGTGATGTATCCTAATCGAGTCAATGGTAAACAATGAAGGGCAAATAACTTTTGTCTCTCAAAGAGTAGGGAGAAAGAGTGACTAAAACAGAGAGAAAGAAAAGGAGAAATTTCAATTTAGTTGTGGGAGGGGATCCTACAGAAGAACGTTCCCATGGGAAGAGAGCTATATTCTGTAATGGGAGATAGGAATCTTACAATGAGTATAGTCTGCAGAGATTTGATACTTACAGAGACCACTGCCTTTGAGAGAGTGTTGTGACTTCATAGACAAATGCAGGGAATCTAAGCTCCTGGGGGTAACTGGTATCTCTCAGAGTTGGACATGGAACCAGAGAAGAGATTTCATAGCAAATGGGAAAGAAAATGATCATAGGGAAAGCAGGGAGAAAAATGAACCACACAATCAGGGACATGGGAGAACTTGTACCCTGGGGCAATACTTCAATCTTCTCTGCTGCTGGAATTGATACTTCTAAGAGTGAGGTACAATAGAAAAAAGGGGGAGAGCGAACAAGACGTACAAGACAATAATATAGAAATTATTTAGAAGAGGGATCTTAAAATAGGTACTTTAGAAACTTTACTTCTGTGAGAATCATAAGGACTAAAGAGAAATAAGTAAGTATACAGTCCTTGAATCAATAAATAGGGTTTTAGAACAGACAGAAAGTGAAAAGAAAAGATAAAGGAATCTTTTTTAGTAAAAGACATAAAAATTTTAAACTAACAAAAATTGAGGAGGAAGAAGAAGGAATATTTCACTTAACTGTTTAACTGAGAGAAAAGAAGGGAAGATCACTAGATAGAGGAAGAAATTAAAAAGCATTAGACTTCTGGCAGTATTGTTCTCCTTTTCTATAACAAAGCTTCCTTTGTTATAGAAGCTTAGCAGTCACTTCCTTATCATGTCCTCCCACAAGACTTATGGATCAAGATATTTCTTGTATAGAAGAAGGTATGTGCACATCCATACATTTGTATATATATATATATATACATATATATATATATATATATCTGTATATATAGATAGTTGAAGAATTATTCCTGCCCTTTGGTTTTCATAGGACTGAATATGTATGTGATATTTTGAATTACTGTTCTCTGCATCTCTGTCTATGTAGTAATTATATACTTGAAGTTATTCTCTAAGAGGTACGGTCAGTAATGAATCAAGCTGCTGGACTTAGAGTCAAGAAGACCTGAGTTAAAATCAGATATTAAGCTCTGTGACCCTGAGAAAATCAAATAAATTCTCTGAAACTATTTCCTCTTAGATAGATGGCACAGTGGATAGATTACTAGATCTGGATGGAGTCAAGAAGACTTGAATTCACATCCAGTCTTGAACACTTAATAACTGTATAATACTGGACAAGTCACTTAAACTGTTTGCCTCATTTTCCTCAACTATAAAATGACAATAATATTACCTACCTCACAGAGTTGCTGTGAGGATCACGTGAGATAATATTTATAAAAAATCATTCAACACATTGCCTGGCACAATATAAAGGTTTATTCCTACTCCTTCTTTCTCTCCTGGGATTGTCGAGAAGATAAAATGAATTAATATTTGTAAGGCACATATATAAAAGTGCATATATATGTCTATATGTATGTTAAAGTGCCTTTATACATATTTATGCTAATAGTGATTATACAGCGCTTTAGAACTTATGAGGTACTTTACATGCCATTTCATTTGTTCCTCACAATAACTTTTTAAGTTATTTTACAGTCTTTTTAACAGATGATGAAACTGAGACTAAGTAGTTAAGAGACTTGCCCAGGGTCACACAGTTAGGATTTGAACTCAGTTCTGACTCAAAATTCAGCATTCTCTCCACTTACATTACCTACTTGCATAAATAAGGACTCTTGATTGCATAAGAAGAAGGTGAATTTTATGAGTTTTGCCTCCTTAGGGAAAGGTAAATCACTGGACTAAGTCATGGAGAGTGCTGGAGGAACTAGAGGGAGAAAAGTGGAAGAACCAGCTGGAGGAAACTGAGTCAAGAAGACAGCAAGGGGTACTTAGGAATATAGCAGGAAAGTTAACTGTCCAAAAAGCTTCAGCCGTTCCATTAGGAGATCCTATCTGGTAGGAGAAAGGTTGAAGTTCATAAGGAGAGAGCTGAATTCTGCTTCTAACCCTCAAGTGCAGTCTCTTTTGCATAGCCCTCCCTCACTTAAATTCAGTTCATTTGCTAGTCATGGCATCTCTGCATCACCTTCCAGAGACTTTTTGGAGAAGGAAGGACAAATCATAGCTTGAAATACGTGAAATGGATCGAGTGCTGGGTGCTCTCCACTGCCATCTTCTGTTTGTTAGACAAACAGAAGGTAGAAGAAAAGATTTCCATTTGCTTTCCAGGCAGAAGTATGTTGGACAAACCAGGATCCAGTTGAATAAAGACCTCCCTGAGCTTGTCTACAATGGCCAAAGAGCCAACCAGAAGGGCTCTGATGTAAGGGAACTGCTTATCTTGACAACAGCCTAACACTTCCTGAGCACTTTTTTAAGGCTGATTGGGAATTAAAAAGAGCTTGTCACTGTTTCATCCATTTGAGTAGAAGAGGGTAATAATGCTTTCTTGGTACAAGAGTGAGGAGAGCACATATAGTCCTTTCTCATATGCCTCAGTGATAGATTTCTGTAACTCCGTGCCCTCTCTCTCCTCAGATATTATGAGCATTGGTGGGAGAGGTTGACCCAAGTTTATGGGTTAACTGTGATTTTTGTTCCTTCTTTATCCCTAAGTAAATGTTTTCATATTTAGGAGTTAATGATGCCATCATTATTACTAATTTTTTATCGTTAGAAATCATAGTAGTACAGACTCAGGAGCTACAATAATAAGTAGGGAGAATACTTTCCTCTCAGAACAGACAGAATCTAAGTTGTAAGTGCATGGTACTGAATCTTTCTTGGGAATATCAACCTGCCAGTAGGAGGGCAGGTTTGAGTGAGCTAGTCCAAAGAGAGTATGCAGACATGTCTCACATGAAGGATTACACTGTGGGGAGGGTTCATATCTGGCATGGTTATATAGGTGGGAAATAAGTGTTGGCAAAGGATGTTGCTTTTCATCAGACATTGGGACCCATTATAAAATCTGAAGCAGTCCACTCCCTCATTGTTGTTTTTTTTAAAGGAAGTGGCAAGAACCCAGGAAAAGCATTTTTCACTGAGATTTTAGCCCAATTGCATAAACTGGGCTAAACTTATTAACTTATAAACATATTTTGCATTTTAACACTTTAAGAATGATATGAAGCCTCTGTTTATTTGAAGCCAGAAGAGTGTTTGAAAGTAGGATAAGGTAGGATACAATCTTTGGAAAAAGTAGAACACACCACCTGCTTCTGGGAAAGCTGGGGCTTCAACAAGGCTAAAGCTGAACAGGTGTCCAAACTAAGTTCAGCACCAATATGGCAAGTCCCCAGGAGTTGGGGGCCACCAGGCTGCCTGAGGAGCAAATGGATCCGTCAGAAAATAGGGCAGTTCAAGGCTACTCTGTTAATAACAATGGTAATGGGCCTATGAGTTAGCCCTGGTACTACAAGCCTGAGCAAAATAGGGAGGCCCAGCCTTAAGAAAAGAAAGAAAAAAGGGAAGGAAGGTAGGGAAGGAAGGAGACATGGAGAGGAAAAGGGGGGGCAGAGAGAGAGAGAGAGAGAGAGAGAGAGAGGAGGAGGAGGAGGAGGAGGAGGAGGATGGAGAAAGGCAAGTATTTTATTAGTAACCAGGTATAAGGAAAGGTTGTTGTACCCAGAGTGCTAAGAATTATGCATCTTATATTATCCTGAGGTATACATTAGTGGATATAGAGGGAAAAGGCACAGATGCCTTTTTTGTTTTCAGGGTTTGCTTTGTATATTAAAGCATCGTTTTAAAAATCATGACTTCAGCATACTGCACAGGGATAGTAAAAGCTTTATTTATTTATCTGCCAATAGAACTCCATTTTTCCCACCTCCGTTTTCAGCCCCCATCACCTGCCAAAAAATATTTTAAAAAAAAGCTAAATTACACTTTGTTTTGGCAAACTAAATAATTAATTTCATATTTAAAAATTAAGGTTCGGAACCCTATTGGAAATCACAAGTGAGCAGCAACAAAAAGAAAACAGAGCACACACTTAGTTGCAGAGATCAGTGTGGTTGGGCCATCAGCCATGAGTATTTTAATATTACTTATCACAGAGAGGCAATCAGAAAAATCCATTTACATCACTCCAGCAAAACAAAGCCTCAGACAAAGGTTAGATTCACAATGACATATCCTTTGCCACTGCTAACAAACAAGGGTGAAGCACGAGATATCTGTGTGGAAGACAAATATTATAATACAGAGAATGAACCAAAAGGGGCCAATCTTGACAATGCAATAGTGAGTTTCTGCAAACTCGATATAGATATATGTCCTCTGGATTTATGATTCAGTTCTAATTCTTCTGTGACTTGCTTAACTGGAGTTTTCTTCAGAATGAAGACTGTCTTGTTGCCCTACAGAGAGAAGAAGAGACTAGGGATATATTAAACAGATTCAGAATTCAAGTGAAATGGACTTTGGGCAACAGACGCACTGGGAACCCGGGACATAACCGATGTGCAATGAGATAGGGTTTGTTTGAACTTATTTATTAGACTTCTATGAGGGCATCTCTGTCAGCCCCTAACGACAATAATTACTCACATCTACAGAGCATTTTAAAGTTTACAAAGCGCTTTACATATATTATCTCATTAAATCCCTGTTTTAACATTCTTCTAAAACAGAACTGGTTTGTATGCATTTCTTTAATGACGATGCAAACCTGATGCAAAGTATACAAGTGAATGAGTGTACATTCTTAAGGTCAGATTTAGCGACAAAATGCACAACCTGAATCTCGATATGTCTTGAGACTTTCAGCTGTGTATAAGTTAACATGGGCTGCACTTTCTGTGCTCCATGCAGTAGATGTTTGGAAAAATGAAGTTAGCAACCAGACATTCTTTAGCTACAAGACAACCACCAAGTCATGAGAGACCCAGCAGTGATAATCAAAGCAAGGGTGACTTCAGCCACATCCTGGCCTGCAGAATAAGTCTAGACAGAGAGGTTGCGTTGGCCAGCAGAGGATTCAGCATCTGCCTTCAGATTTCCTCCCTTTGTATGAAATGTGAGGTTAATATGCTTTCTTTCCTCTGTGGTTTTCCCAGCCATAATACAGAACTTCTCCTTTTTCATGAACCCAACTGGCATTTGGGGCTTGAGATGAAAGCAAGCAGCCTTAAAGGAGAAAGCTGAGAAAAATGTCTCATGGGTTTCAGACACTGAAGATAGCTTGTTACAGTCCTTAAGGCAAATGCCAGGAGTCAGAAAAGAAGGAAAACAGTCTCAAAATGTAAACAGTTATGTCACAAACCAAGGAAGTTATGCACCTGGATAAAAATCCCTTAACAAGAGGCCTACCCTGGCAACAATACCAGCAACGTCTGTATTTCTGAAGCAAGGAAGGATTTCCCAACCTACTGCCACTACACATCCCGTACCAGAGTAGGGACCACCTTGAACTTCAGAGGGGATAACAGTCCATAATGTTGCTATAAAAACTTAACACTGAGAAGCTACCCAAACACCCAAGCAGTTCGAGGATGATTATTTATTCATTTACTTTACATTTTGCTTTTGTGGTTGGCATAGTATGGAAAACCAAACTGTGAAATCATAATGTTGGAATATTTTAAGGGCATGCTCTCATAGATCTTCACAAGCTTATTTATACAATAAGACCTCTGCAGGAAGTGATCTGCCCGGTGCCACATTCCGGAATAACCACTGCTGGTCTCTTTTTCTAAATTGCCCATTTCCACAGGCTTGACAAACACCCCTGAAGTCTTCCCGATGTGTTTAGCGACCATAAAATTCATGGCGATGTCATCACAATTTTGGGTCTCATCTATCAGAGCGTGGACAGTCGCTGGTTGTTTCTGGAACTGCTCGAGGTATTTGCGGTTGAAGAACGATGCTCCAATCAGTACCATGGAGTACTGGTCCCCATTTCCAAATCCTGGTATTTGCAGCTCAAATCCACCATAGCTATAAACACCTGAAGCAGTGGGGACATGCTTTCTAGGGACAAATCCTACAATCTGATCAGGAAATTGCTGCAATGAGGAAGGGAAAAGTAACACAGTTAGTGCAGAAGCAATTTAGAACAGACATGCTGAAGTCAGTGTGATTTGCCAAAGGGAACTAAGCTGGAACATCACCTTTATTCTTCCTGACATCATTCGTTCTCACTTCCTGTCTAATTCTGGACAAGTAGCTTTATTTCTGTCTGCTAGGTTCACTGTGCAGGTCAGATTCTACTGCAACACAAATCTCTTGTATAAGGAAGCCTCTGCAGATGGCCCACTTAATGCAAGCACTATTCATGTGATACCACAAAAGTCTGGTTCAACAGAAGACTGTAGACACTCCCTTGGAGTTTGCTAAAAAGGCAATTAACCCTGTATCTATAAAATGGGGCTGTAGTCATTTGCTATCTACTTAGAAGTATATAATGGATATGCTATATAGTGGAAGGACAGAATGAAGCTTGATGAGGTAACTAAAATGTTTTGAGATTATAAGAAAAAATATAAATATAAAATTATCAAAATTTTGGCACGGTTTTATGACATTATCTCAGTTTTGGTCTCCATATTCTTGACTTTTAGAAATCAATCAATCAACCAAAAACCATTTATTAAGGTCTACTATGTCACAGAAACTATGCTAGGAACTGGGGGATACAAAGACAAATATGAAATCATTCCTCCCCTCAAGGAGTTTATATTCTATTGGAGGTAACAACTTGGACATATAGATGTATATGTGAAATGGGTCCTAAATAGGGAAAAGGTGATTCTGTGGGTGTAGCACTAGCAATTGGGGTGGGGGATAAGTCAACACAGGCCTCATGTAGAAAGTAGCATTTGAACTGAGACTTGAAGATAGTAGGTATTCTAAGAGGTGAGCAGGGAGTGTATGAATGTATGACACAGCCAATGCAAAGGTGTGGAGATAGAAAAGGGAGTACCACGGATGAGGAACAGTAAGAAGACAGTTTGACTGGACTATAGAGTGTGTGAAGAGGAAAGGTGGACCTGTAGATGGGGACCAGGTTGTGAAGGCCAAGGCCTTGATTTCACTTTGGCAACATCTCTCAAACATGTCCCCTTCTCTCCTCTGACGTTGAGACCACTTTAGGGCAGCCTCTTATCACCCACAGCCTGACTACTGCAGTAGCAACACTCTGTCTCCAGTCTCTCCCTACTCTAAGCCATCCTCCTTTTAGCCACTACTGCTATTTTCCTAAAAATGCAGGTCCGATCATGTCAACCTTCCTTCTCAATAAATTCCAATGGCTCCCTGTTGCCTCCAGGAACAAATACAAAATACTCTGTTTGGCATTTGAAATCCTTTATAACCTAGCCCTTTTCTACCTTTCCAGGCTTCGTACACCTCACTCTCCCACATGTATTCTTTGATCCAGTGACATTGGCTTCCTGGCTGCTCCATGAAGAAGACTTCTTATCTCTTGGTTCTGGGCATTTTCTCTGGCTGTCCTTCATTCCCGGAAGGCTTTCCTTCCTCCTCTTTGACTACTGACCTCCCCTTTAAGACCCAACTAAAATCTTAACTTCTATAGGAAACCTTTCCTAATCCCTCTTAATTTCAGTACTTTCTCTCTCTTAATTATTTCCTATTTATCCCGATGGCTTACTTTGTGTATATTTTTTGGCATGTTGTCTCTCCCATTAGATTATAAGCTCCTTGAGGGCAAGGACTGTCTTTTGCCTCCTTTTGAATCCCCAGTGCTTAGCATAGGGCCTGGCATGCAGCAGGCACTTAAAAGTTTTTTGAATGAAGAAAAGAAGGAAGAAATGGCTTTAAATGTTTCTTTTTGGACTCCTCTTGGTTTGTGTGTTTCTTTTCTCTGAATACTGGAAAATATAAAAACCTTTATGGAAAGTAGAGAGGTTGCTAAAGTATTCTACAAAATTAAGATGATTATGACAGTTGACATTAAGAAGTAGTGTAATTACATTGGAAAGAGTCCAGGACTTACCATGAGGAGAGGCATCGGTTAAAATCCTAATGATGACACTTACTGTGACACCAATGATGACAAGGCAAGTTTTCTCACTTGGAAAATGGGGATAACAATATTTGCATTCACTACTTCATAGATTTATTATGGGAAAGTACTTTTAAACCTTACAGTGTTATGTCCACTTACTACTATAAAAATAAAATGTGAATCAATGACGAGAGGAAGTTAGATGAAGGTCAGAAAAGAGAAAAACAAATACTGGGTTCGAGGGCTATGGCAGTCCCCTGAAGACTAGTTTTTTCTGGTAGAAACAGAAAAAGAAAAGTTGAAAGGGGATCTGGGGGCAATCTGAAACTCCTATACCAATGAACTAGAACCTGGCCTCAGTAGATTTATAAATAAAGATGAAGATACTGTTTGATTGCCTAACATGCCCTAGTCTGTGACCACTATTAAGAACTGCAGTGCCTGGACTATCTCGTGCTCTCCGGCGCTGTGAGCTCATTGGGATAGTGCCCTTTGCTTCAAATAGTAATCTCTTCTTAGATGTTTTGCTTTTGTGTGCTCCGTAAAAAAAGCCCTGAAATGTTGCTGATGTGGCACCAAGACCTAGCTGCTGATCAGAGGTAAGCTTTTGGCCCAGCCTCTTCTGGCCCCTTTCATTAGATGAGATGTAAAAACTGAAGCTGTGAGAAAATGCTGATTGTTGCGGAGCATAAATGAATATTTGATGAGGTGAAAATGTCTTAAGCAGCAAATTGAGAAGAGTTACTATAGTCAAAATTGTTGTATTTCTTTATTAGGAATCCCAGTGTTTAAAGGCCTTGTGCTGCTTGTAAGGCCCATGGATTCAGGGTCAGTTTTTATTTCAGATGATGGGTAAATTCTAGAAAGACTCAAGTAGACGTCAGCTGTTGTGAATGCATATTCAATGAGAGAACAATAATCCTATTATGTAGCATATATGTGTGTGTGTGTGTGTGTATGTGTACACGCACACGTACAATATCCAAGTTGTTATAAGTGGGAATTAGAAAAAAAGAAGCAGAAGAGGGGATTCTATGAGATCTTCCTTGAAATTCAACTTAAGTTCTTTGGCACTGGTGACAACTAGCACCTCTAGGGAAAGTTTTTCATAATCCTCTGATGTCTACCCTCATCAAGTAGTCACTGATATATAGGAAGGAAGAAACAAACCAGCGTTTGGGGTTAGATTTGAACTTATGTCTTTGTGTCTCCAGGCTCAGAGTTTATCCATTGTGCCATCCAGTTGGCTCTGATTCTGTTATATACCTGATAATACGTTTAATGCCACTGATTCAAACAGAGAGATCCACTACCCTGTCTTCCCCTGGACTCTTAACATACCTTTTTTTGGGGGGTTGGGGGGAGACAATTGGAGTTAAGTGACTTGCCCAGGGTCATATAGCTAGTAAGTATCTGAGACTGAATTTGAACTCAGGTCTTCCTGACTCCAGGTTAGTGCTTTATACATTGTGGCATCTAGCTTTTTGGCATATCTTAATCTTGGCATCTTAATTTCTTCATCTATAAATAAGTATGCTAGGGATTACTGACCCTGCATATACTGTCTTATTCTCTCACTTCATAAATGTGAGTTTTATCTCCTCAACAAGAGGCTAAGTTACTGGAAAAAGTAGGCCCTTGGTCTGATACTTTGGCTCACCCACAATGCTAAAAATGTTGTAGGCTGATTGATTTAATGCCAACATATTCTCTTTGCTTTATGATAGAGGTCAAACCTCACTATAACAAAAATCATTGTGACCCAAAAATCACTGTATAAGAACAACAAAATTCCATAGTCCCAGACAAGGACCTATTTATTTTGGATCCAACAAAGTTCTATTATGGCTAAAAGCTCTGGCTAGTCTCTTTGAGTGTACTGCAATAGGATCTGCTCAAAATGTACAGAAAAAAGGAAGAACAGAGAAAGAATTCATAAAATCCTTTCTATTTCTATAGAATTTTTAAAGTTTACAAAGTGGTTTCCTCATGATAATAATCTTATTGATGGGTTGACTGAGAAAATCCAATTATTATTATTTTTTATAAATGAAGAAACCAAGTGTGAGAGAAGTTGTCAAAAATTAAAGAAAAAATAACCCCCTTCAGTCTTTGATTTTTCCTTCTTGCTAAAGAAAAAGAAAAAAGTCCGGGAGGAGGGGAGGAAGTAGCTTTTGCTGCTCTCCATTCACCCATTTTCTTCTCCTTTCCTTCCAAACCTATCCCCAAAGGCAGCTAGTTACCTTATGTAATCAGAGTGCGGGATCTGGGGGCAGAGGACTTGGATTCAAATCTTCTTTCTACCTATGTGACCTTGGCCAAGTCACTTATCCTCTCTGAACATCAGTGTCCTCACCTGTAAAATGAGAGGGTTGGGCTAGATGCTTTTGAAGGACTTTTCTGACTTTAAATCTATGATACTACAACTTTAAATCACTAGATTCTGCCATTTCCTCACAATCATCTCAAGTATTTTTTAGGTCTTCCTCTGCAGCACACAATAATACCTTTCCATATCAAAATAAGTCTGAGATCCAGCTTGATCCTGTTTGACTTCAGATAAGTGTTTCTATTTATCTAACAAGTTCTTCCATGTTTTGAGAGATCCAATCATAGCCTATTTTTTATTAGATGGGGCTTTCTAAGATACCTTTATGAAGCAAGAACCAACATTACCTGCCAAACTGAGAAGGCAAAAACGAGGTCATGAGCGCTAATTAACATGTCATCATCCACCATTAAAACAGCTGAAAAGAAAAGACATGAAACCATTTGAATCCAACAGCTTAGAAATGAAACTCCAAAAATTAGCAAAAAGAGGATTTACTCATGAAGCTCTCCTCTCTTGCAATCATTTAACTGAAAAAAATTGGCAATAGTGGCAGGGCCCAATTAGCACCTGTATTCCTCAGGGGAGTTGTCAGTAGAAAAAAAAGTTGCTAATTGAACCATAATTGATTTTTTGTAATAGACCAAAACCAAAAACGATTATTTAGTAAGCTAAGGAAATGACAAATAACACAAATAATTTTAAGAGAAATTTTGTCTCACAAAATGTCCCTAAAAATAAAACGTGCTATCTGGTGGGGTTGACAGTAGTGGCAAGAAATGTTAAACATGGCAAAAGAGGATTTAAGTATTTGTGGATACACAATAATATACTTGTAGAATAAATTGTATTTTCCCCCCATACTATCAGTTTCTATGATAGTATTATGTGGTTCTTTCCATAACCCTGAAAAGTTTCTAGGTATCAGGGAAATGAGTCCTTATTCTTTACAAAGCACTCCCCAGTGCGTCAATTCACCACCCTTAATGACAACTCAAACAGGTGAGAAGGCTGAAGACCCAAGCATTGCTCTATTAGCAATACCGAGAATACAGATAGATGCTCCTTACCTTTGGTTTCCAGTTCCAGGAAGGTCTGGAGTCTATTTCTCATTCTGTTCACAGTCTGTATTTTGAAAATCACAGGGACAGGATGAGGCCCAAGGGCATTCCACAAGTCCTCTGGCACCTTCTCCCCAACGTTATTCCAGACAACAATCACTTTGTGCAGATGAGGCACAGCCTGGTAATGATTTAACAGCCTCAGCAACAGATCTGTTCTGTTGTAGGTCTGCATGATGAGAGTAAAGGAATCCAAGGCCGACTGGCTCTGGGGTTTTGCTTCTCTGCGGGAAGTGGGCATTTTATCGTCTTTTATGTTAGGAAGCAAGGTAGTCAAGGCGCCTGCCACCAGCAGTAACACAAGGATGATGATGGAAGAAAACCGGAGCAATCGGATCCCCATCACCCTCCCAGGAAGTTTGCAGATGTGGTAACACCTGTAATGGAAATTGAAGTGAAAAGGAAAGGTATTCATCTTAGTCATCACTAGACTTCATTTCATTTTTTGTAGCCAAGAGGGTCTATTCAGATTCCAGCTAAAAACAAAAACGACTCCTTGAAATGGTAGAAAAAGTTGGTGACTGGATTTTTTTCCTCCTGAAACATTTAGATCAGTTGCTTGCTCAGCTCAAACTCACCAAGTAGTTATTAATTCTTCCCTTCACTGGAGCTGGAATTGAATTAGTCTAAGAAAGATAAACTTGCAATTTATTGCAGGCAGAAGATCCTGGGCA
Organism: Bettongia penicillata ogilbyi; assembly: GCA_023548195.1. NCBI lineage: Eukaryota > Metazoa > Chordata > Mammalia > Diprotodontia > Potoroidae > Bettongia > Bettongia penicillata. Next base: position 1,242,964 of record JAJHZJ010000779.1, on the reverse strand, counting down.
CAGTAGTGAGGAAAAATGAGGCAATATTTTTATGTTGTCGCTGTTATTCGTTTGCCTCAGTTTGTTACTAAAAATTCTCACCACTCTGTACATGTGACAGGGATTTTGTTCACCTCATTTCAGTTAAAGTCATTTTATTTTTAAATCTCTTTATCTGCTCACTCCCTACTAGATGATGATTTCCTCTAAATTTTTAAAAAAATAAAAACCTTCCTATCCCTATCCCCTTTTACACTATAGTGCTAGATTGGTGTTTCTTTAAGGACATAGTGTTTGTAATTATCTTTGTCATAAGCTTCTTTATATTACTTCTATTACTTCGTATTATTATTCTGCAATATGACTTTGTCTGTGTACATGTTAAATCTCTCCCCTAGAACTTTAGTTCCTTGAAGGCAAAGGCTATTTCATTTTTGTCTTGGTATTACTGGGGCCTAGTACAAGGCCTTGCTATATAGTGGGAACTTTATTAATATTTTAAAAATTGAATTTCTACCAGCTTCTCCAAGTTATCCAGTCACTCCTCCATCTTATATGCAACTGATTACCAAATGCAACACTATAAAATACTTACAACTAGAAAAGTATGCATTAGGATATAGTAGACACAATAGCAGTACTTCAAGAGAAGAGCTGTATAGTATAGATCATCACAATGTCTTCTAATCCTCTGTGATTTTAATTGGCAACTTCCCACTGATCCTCCATAACTGGTCCATCTAATTTCTAGAGTTGTTCCTCTTTGTATTTGGACATCATACAGATACTGGTGCAACACTTGGGCTGTCCATCTGTTATTCCTCCTTTTATCTACCAACTCTTTTCCAATCATACATCTTTTCCAAGGAAACTTCCCTTTTCTAATCATACATCATTTTGAGATCTTTAACAAAATTTCTGGTGCTCAAGTGACTGTAGAAATACGCTACCATGTTATGCCCATCTCTCTCTCTCTCTCTCTCTGTCTCTCCACTATTCTTTGGAATCACTTGAAATTTTGATTCTCTGCTATTTGTAATGCTCTGTGTCATAGCCTAACAGCATCAATACAAGAATAATGATGCTAAAATTTTGCTTTTGTATGATGTTGATGATGTTCAAAGCATTACATAATTTCTTAAATGTGATCCATCCTACTTAAATGTGATCCATTTTCCTCTTCAACGATGGGTCCAATTCCCTGTCTATCTCCAGTGTATGTGCATGTGAAGCGGAGTATAATGAAGTTAGCAAGGAAGGTTGAAACTAGGATGTAAAATCCTCTAAACACCAAACAAGCAAGTAGTTTGTATTTCATCTAGAGGCAAGAGGAAGCCATTTGGGTATACTGAGTATGGGAGTGATATAACTCTAGACTTGATACTGGAAGTACTTCCTCTCCATTGTGGTAAGATTTTAAGGTGAGCTTCTCCCTTGATCTGTCCTGCTCCTTTCCCCAGCAGCATATTCCCCAGCAAGAGTCACCTCTTGTCATCTCCCAGGTCCTCTGTCTACATTCCACGGGGGATGTGGGGTGTCCTATTATCTAAGATTTCCCTATGCCCAGCAAGCCTTTTCTCCCCAAATTGGTTTTTAAGAGTTGACTAGAAGGCATCTTTTATGCTCATTGTATTGGGCACATTTCATGGTGTTTGACTGGGATGTCAGAATTGCTAGTTACAAGTCTGATTACAACTGAGTCTCTCTAAACTTATTTCATATTATTTTTGCCATATGGAAAAACCACACCCCACTAGCCTTTTTAGGAACATTTTATTGACTGAAACAATAGTTTTCTGTGTATAACACAGCCTCTTAACTTGGGGCCTGTGAACTTTTAAAAATAATTTCATAACTGTATTTCAACATAATTGGTTTCTTTTGTAATCCTATGTATTTATTTTATGCATTTATAAATATAATTCTGACAAGCGGTCCATAGGCTTCACCAGATTGCTCAAGGAATTCATCACATACAAAAACAAAAGGTTAGGAACCTCTAATTTTCACATTTTAATTAGAGATAAAAGAGGGGTCTTTGTGAATGAAAGAATCTCAAAATTTCAGAGTAGAGAGGGACCTCATTGACCAGCTGTCAAACCCATACTTGAAAAAGAATAATAAAGTAGGAAGGGTACTGGCACTGAAATCAGAGGATTTGGGTTTAAATCCTACTTCTGACATCTACTTCCTGTTAGACCTTGGGCAAGTCACTCAATTTTCCTGGGCCTCGGTTTCCTCATCTGTGAAATTAGGAGTTGGGGGGTGGAATAGATGACTTGTGAGCTCCCTTATTTTTTCTGATATATGTTCCTGTGATGCTAGGAATATACCCAAGTACGGGCCATCCAACCTATGTATGCCTGAAGAAACTCACTATAGCCAACAGGCAGACCATTCCATTATTGGACAATCATAAAAAAGTTCCTTGCAACTTCTCCCTACTGTTTCTAGGTCTACCCTGTGGGGAAAAACAAAATAAATTTATTTCCTCTTTCATGTGACAGCCCTTCAAATAGCTGAAGAAAGTTATCATTGTTTACTCTATCCCAGCTTCTCACAGTCTTCTCCTCTCTGACCTCAATATCTCCATTTCCTTCAATCAATTCATATATGGCAAAAAAAGAGATTGTTGGGGAAGGAGGTGTGCAATTTAGTTAAGTGAAGCAAAGAAAAACTTCTGCTTTTCCCTTAGTCACAGTTCTCATAGAAAGAATTAGCATTAGTCAGGATGCATTCTTTTTTTCCAAAGTCAAGTATTACACAAGCAATATGCCTGCAAAGTAATCTTCCCAGTTAAAGGTTACCTTTTCTGACCTTCTAAGCTTTTTTTTCAGTTGAATCAAATGATTTTTTTTTCAATTCAAGTCCCTTCTCATTTGGGGCCAGGAATAACATACCAATTAAATGCTTCATGGAGTAACCTTGGCTGAAGGATGATTAGTTTTCAAGGGCAGCTCAGCCGAGACTTCAGAAAATACTCACCTTTCACACACCTTCTGCCTCAGATCTTTAACTTGTGTTTTTTATACAAACAATATATGTTGTTAATGTTCTCAATCGAGAGAAACTGCTGCCAGGATTGAGGGGCTTGAAAAATTCTTTGTAATTTAGAATCAAAAGCAAGTCCCCTACAACATATATTTTAACTCTGAAAAAAAAGTCTGGGTCTAGACTTTTCTAGCAGAGAATTATTTCTGATATTTCCTCCACAAAACATCCTGATTAGGATCTTTATGTCTGTCCTTGGCAAAAGAGGAGAAAATAATGTCTTGTATAACTTATATGGAGAAACTATCCTTTTTTGAAGCAGAAATTAATAAATTACCCATTGGCAATTCTGGTCAAGAAAAACAATAAAAGCTACTTGATATTGTAATTTTAATATTTCAATAGTCTATTACACACATTAAAAAAAATGAACCAAAACCTAAAACCTGTCCCATGGACATGTAATACCTTTAACAGTGCCTGCTTCACTCTTCTCAGGAACAAGCTTTTCTACCCCCTCACAGAAGTTCCCAGATATGAATACTTTTAAATTACCTATTCAACATGTATCATAAAGGGGTATATTTAAAACAAAGGTACTTGACCTGGGATTCCTGAACTTTTTTTAATGTTTTGATGATTGTATTTAAATATAATTGATTTCCTTTATAACCCTTTTGTATATTCCTAGTACCGTAGCCATGGAAATTACTTCATCTATTTTGTATTTTATTTTTTCTGTACATGTGGTTTCTTCCCAGTAGAATATAAATTCCTTGAGGGCAGGGACTTACTTCTGTATTTGTATTTTAGTCTGGCACAGCAACTGTTATATAATGAGAGTTTAACAAATGCCAGTTGAATGGAATATGACTGCACAACACAGCTGTTCACCAAGTTTAGTTTTTCTAGTAGCACTGTGCTCAATAAAGTCCTTGCTTTGTATAGCTTTTCTATAATTAGCCACTGGATCTGCAGACTATAAAGTTTTCTAATTTTTGCTAGCATCATATTATTGAATGAATACTTCGGTGGAGCCATAATCACTGCAGGGTGGGCATTCCTTCCATCGGTGTAGCTCACACCCCCTGCATACCTCATTCTATGTGATTATTATCCATATTTTCCCCACAAAGAATCTATTCATGGTGCTAGAGAGAGCCTCATGGTAATTTTGATACTTTGTCAATACCAGTTCAACTCTCAAGCCATCCATCTCTTCTCCCTCACTATTTGCTTCATGACTGGCCTACTTCTGTCTTGTCCTTGGTAACTTTTAGGCCACTTTTCAGTTACAAATTATCCCTAATCAAATGTTGCAGCCCATCTATAAGTACTCCACATATCTCCACTGGATTCTGAGATGGTGCTTTTCCATGATTGGCAGCTACATAGTATCACTGGCAGACTCTTACTATTAAGATAGGGTTTGGCAGGAGTGAGCAGTCTGGGATTACTGACAACATGGTTGCACTTTCCAAAACGCATTTTAGTCTGATATTCTCTTCCTTATATAATCCAAATTATCGTCCATTTGCACTGCCTATGAGATATATGTGTGTATGTACATTTATATATATATATATATGTGTCTGTACAAAACATAAACATACACAATGAAATAATCCTAGGAGATGAATAATAATCTGAGCACTACATTTAATTTCCCCGTCTGTATGTGTAGAAATGACTGTGTATCTATCATATTCATTTTTCTACTCTGTTTTTCTAAATATAAATTATTCATATGTAATAGGAACTAGACCTGTGATTTCACTGATTTAGAGAATTTCCTCATGAAGAAACATACTCTGCTAATACAGAGAACCTTCTGTACAACTTAAAGTTTTAGAGAGTTGTCCAGAGCACTGTAGGGTTAAATGACTTGTACAAGGTCACACAGTTAATATGGGTTAGAGTCAGAACATGAACCCAACTCTCCCTGCCTCTCAGGTCAGTTCTTTATCTAACATGCCACTAGCACTGATATAGCCCTTTAAGATTTGCAAAGCTCTTCACATTAGTACCTCATTTGATCCTTACAACAAGTCTATGAGTTAGGCATCATTGCTATCTTCATTTTAGAGATGGAGGAACTGAAGCTGATAAAGGTTAAGGGACTTGCCCAAGGTCACACAGTCAGTAAATGTCTAGAGCAGGATTCAAACTCACCCTGCTGTTTTTAAATCAAAGATTCTTAAAGTCATGAAGCTATTTGGCAGTCTGGGGAAGTCTACGGACCACTTGTGCAAATAATGCCTGTTAATGCATAAAATACAATGCCATACAATATTGGCACTAGCAAATGGAAAGAATCAGGGCAGGTTTCTTAAAGGTTGTGATAGCTGAAGGAAGATAGAGATTCTATGGACTCAAGGTGAGGAAGAAGTACATTTCAGGTATGGGAGATAGTGCCAATGCATGGAACTGGGAGCTAGAGTACTGCTTACATAGACAGCAAGCAAGACAGTGAGGCAAGAATGTGCATGAAATGAATGAATGCATGAAAATGAGTCATCTGCAGGAAAGGTAGGCTGGAGCCAGATTATGGAAGTCTTTCAAAGGCAAAGAGAGGAGACTGTATTTTATTCTAGAAGGAAGAGAGACCCATTGGAATTTCTTGAGTAGGAGAGCAACCTAGTCAGACCTGTGCTTGAAGAATATCCTTGAAGAATACAGTAGCTGTGAGGCAGATGAATTGGAGAGGGGAGAGTTTCAGGAAGCAATTACCATGGTCCAGATAAGATGTGACAAGGGTCTAAAATAAGGAAGATGGCTATATGAGTGGAGAATAAGGGATGGATAGAAGGTATGCAGTAGAAGAATCTACTGTACCATTGGCTAGGAGAGGCACAGGAGAATAAAGAATTGATGAGGCTTCAAGTTGTGAACCTGGGTAACTGGGAAGCTGGCAGTGTTCTCTCAATGTAAATAGGGAAATCAGGAAGAGGAAAGGGCACTGCGAGAAAAATCATGAGTTCTATTTTGGACATGTCAAGTTTGAGATGGCTAACTGGAGAAGTCTGTTTGGGAACATGTAAATAGAGAAGAGGACCTAGGAGAGACCCCCAGAGAATATCCAATCATAGGAGATGGGACAAGGATGCTAAACCAGCAAAACAGAGTGACAAAGAACAGTCAGACAGGAAGCAGGTAGAACTAGGAGAGCAGTATTATAAGTATCTAGAGATGAAAGACTATCCAGGAGGAGGGAGTGGTCAGTGGTACCATATGCTGTGGAAAAGTAAAACATAAAGAGCAAAAAAAAAAAAAAAGGATTTGATGAAGGACAGATTGTTGGTGACCTTGAAGAAAGGCTTTTCAGCTGAGAAACTGTATATCCATTAGACACAGGGGGAGCATACAGAGTGGATCCATGACTGTTAAGAACAACTTGAGAGTTATCTAGATTTCTCAGTGTATCATACTAGCCTTCTTATCTTTGGAGAAAGAAAAATTCTGTCACTCACTTTGTGGCTTTAAGCTTTGATTTGAAGGTATAAGAATGACCATAGCTGATAGGACCTGCCTCTTATCTGCACAGGATAGATTGGGGAAAAAACCAAAACATGGTACATAAATGCAGCAATCTCTTGTTAGGCACTGCCTTCCTCTCCATCCACCAATATCTATTTTCTTAATTTTCACTCATAGTCTATCTTCTCATTTATCCTTTCCTTACTGGCATTTTCTCCCACCCACAAGTCATTTAATATACTAAACATAGTGATAAAAACCATAGTAAAATAAGTCGCACTTGGGGGAAAATGTACTCTTTCTCTCTCCTTAAAACTGTGCAATATACATATTTGGTGGACACATCATAGTGGGAATTTGTTTTCTGATATAATTTCAATTAGATCATGGGTTAGCAACCTGTTTAATTCACATTAAACAGATGTGAATAATATATATATGTATTTATATGCATATATGTTTTGATAACTGTATTACAACATAACTGTTTTCTTTGAAATCTGGTATATTCTATTTTTTGCACTTTAAAAAATTATTTTGAGAAAGAGTCCGGAGGTTTCCCCAGAATTCCAAAGAGCTCTAGGATACAAAGAGGTTTACAATAAGATGGTTTTCCAACTTTCAGTTTTATGTTTCCATGAGACTTGTCATTTGAAAAACAAAGACAACACTTCATGATTTATTTTTGATTTATTTATCACTGCATTAGAATATATGATCCCGGGGAAAGAATCACATGTATCGTTCGGAGTTTATTTTTGTATACTGCTTACCTAATCCCTTGTTCATTCTAATGCTTAATAACTCTTATTTGATAATTTTAATGATTCATGGTATTCAGGTAACTTCTGGATTATCCAGCTGTAGTAAAGCAATGAAAATATTAACCATGACTCCAAAACTGTACTTTATATTCTCTTCTTTAATAATTCACTATTCCTCAATATGGATAGATTTTGTAGGTATGATAAAAATAAAACTATTAACTGACAATCTCAATGAAGTACCTAACCAATGAAAAGATTATGTCAGGGTTTCTTGAATATCTGTGGATTGAAGAAATGTGTGGAGGTCTGCTATCAGGGATCATTTAGCACTCCCTGAAATGGGGATAAGAGGACAAAAGATTGGAAATAGCATGAACTTTTCTACTTTTGCAAATCCCCTAAACTTATAGGCTTTTTTTAATAGGACACATAAAACTCTGTTACCTCCAAAGAACTAATATTCAGTCTAACTACATGGCCAACATAAGCTCTACAAGAACACTAATACATGTCACAGGAATGCTCCTCCTCCTCCTCATCATCATCATCGCATTAATGTAATGCTTTAAGGTTTAGAAAGAACTTTACAAAATTATCTTACTTGATCTTCACAACAACCCTAGAAGTAGATGATGATATTATCATCTCCATTTTATAAATGAGGAAACTGAGGCAGATAGCAGTTAAGCGACTGACCCAGGGTCACAAAGCTGTTAAGTGAATCAGGATCTGAACTAGACCTTTCTGACTCCAGGTCCAGAACTTTATCCCCAAAGCTATTTAACTGCCTACTATTTTAGATATAGCTAGGAAAGACAGAAGTGAGTTTCAATAGATAGTAAATAAACCAAAAATTGCATTCGACTACCAATAGATGAGACTGAAAAGGAAAAGGGGATTCAATGTCATATAAAGAAAAGCAATCTTTTTAATGCTGATGTCTGCATTACTATAAATGGTCACAGAAGGATTACTATTCTGGTATTTCACCAGTGGATTTGCATCATATTGTCCAGACACAGTTGTCTCCTCTGTCTTCTCCAATGGATGAATGAATCACAAAAAAATACACTGATAACACTTTCAGGTTTGTGAAAGTCCACAGAATGACCGTTTCGGGCAGGAGATACAGAAATGGCACTGTCACGAGGCCTGATTCTTAGGAGTCTAGTAAAGCCATCCCAACTAACATGAAGCCCACTTATTCCAATGTAGAATACAGAAATTTGGTTTTAGAACCTGAGTTTTCTTTATAGGAGGCTGAAAGGAGCTCTGAAAAGGGAAAATTAGAGGAGAGCCAGAAAACTGGTATAATTGGAGTACTTTTTTTCATAACAAAATTTCAAAGCATTAGCTATTTCCCTCCCACCTCAGCACTGTATCATCTGCAGACTTGCTGTGTGCCATCATACATACTGTTATCCAAATTACAGATTAAAAAGTTCAGTAGTAGAGATCCCCCACTATAACTTTCCTCCCAAACAGAACCAATTTGACTCCTCTTTGGATCAGGTCATTTCTGAAGTCATATTTCACTATCATCTAACCCACACCTCTCTATCTTTTTCGTAAGACCAGAAGGAGAAATTTGACTTCACTACAATCTCATTTTATTTTACCTATATTATTCTCCAATCTATCAGTTTCATAACTTTGTGAAAAAGCCCACGGTAGCAAAAAGCAAATGCATTTTTAATTCTAAGGTCACTAGATCTGTAGAAAGGAACTTGGGTTTGTGTTCTGATTCTGCCACTGAGGAGCTGTGTTGGGCAAATTATTTAACTTTTCTGCACCCCAGTTTTCTCAGCTGAGAAACAAGGAAAAATAATTAAGCATGCACTGCCTATATTCTAGATATGTTGGAAAAAAAGTGATCTATAGATGCTGAAACTCAGCATTTATAAGTTGTGATCATTATTTCCTTTGCAATGAGAATTGAGGATACTCTGGAATAAGGGATTCTTTGATCAGAATGTAACAAATTGCCAACAAACCAAACCAGGATGCCAAGAGAAGATTAGAATAAACTTAAAAGCAACTTTAAAGAAAACCAAGGTTCAACTTGAGACCAGAGAATATCCAAAGAATTTTCTCTAAAGAAAAATTTCATTGTCCCATTTCTCCAAGGACAGATTTCCGGGGGAGCATAAACTCAGATGGGAAAAATTACATTTTTATTTTTTTGTAGATGTTGTTCACTTGATTTAGTTGTGATCCAACTCTTTGTGACCCCACATTTGGGGTGTTCTTAGCAAAAATAGTGCAGCAGTTTGTCACATCCTTCTTCAGATTGTTTTACAGATGAGGAAACTAAGGCAAGCAGGTTTAAGTGACTTGCCCAGCTTCACACAGTCAGTGTCTGAGGACTGATTTGAAACCAGGAAGATGAGTCTTCCTGACTTCAGACCCAGCATTCCACCCACTGTACCACCTAGCTGCCCTATTTAATGAATCACTAAATACCTGAAGAGTAGTCCTTTAGCCAGCAGAGCCCTACCCTGAGCCACAGTCAGCCTGCCCATCAAGGCCAAGACTACAGCTAGTTTCCTTACTTTCTCCCAATCATAGATCAAAATATAATTTAACCCAAACTTTTGTGGTAGGCTCTTATCCCTCTTTAGCAATCTGAGTCATGAGCATGCATCTGAATTATTTAAAACCAGGTTCCTTTTGGAAAAAAAAAATACAGTCTGGGATTTCATTTGTATAGGGAATTGCTCGCAAAGAAATACCCTCTACTTCTGCAGTTGGCACCGGCCTGGAGCACACAGGAGCTTACTGACTTACCCAGAGACACACAGCCAGTAGGTATCGGAGGCAGGATTCAAACACAGAATACCTGACTTCAAGGCTGACTCTTTAGCTACCAGGACATACTGGCTCTTATGTTTTCTATAGATATCGTTAAAAATAAATAAATAAAACAGCAGGAGAGTTAGACAGGAAAATAGCAGACTTCAAACAAGAAAACATAGGATAATAGGGCCTTTCAGCTATCTGTCCATGGCACAGATAACCTCAGGAACTTAGGTTATCTATGATCGTTCCTTCACTGATAAGGCTCAATCGTTAAGATGACTGAAGTGATTGGTCTACCTGGAAACAGAGTAGTTGGAAGTTATAAAGATATTGCCTCTGTGACACTGACAATGATCACTTGGTAATTTCTGCCACCTTTACCAAGCTGTGTTGGCTCCAAGGACCTAACACTACTGCCTTTACCTCTTCTTCTGGGAAAAGAATAACTAACTGCTAAAAACACAGGGAGGCTGAGCAATTCAGCATGGTACAGTGGGAAGAACAAACTTAGTGTCAGAGGACTAGGGCTGCAACCCCATATCCATTACTCACAATCTACATCCCTGTGGGCAGGTCTTATATATCCCTTGTAGGTGACCTAATCTCAAAAATGATGGCACTGAACTAGATTACCTTTAAGGTACCTTCCAATTAAATATGTAAGCTTTAATTTTTTGCTCAGTATAACTTTTGCTTATAGAGCTGTCTGAATCTTAGGAAAGTGCCCTTCTTCTGCTCTTAACCCACTGGAACAGAATACAATACTAATATAAAGTTCCAAATCAAGAAATGGGGGGAGGGGGGAATGAGTGATACAACAACAACAGAAAAGAAAGAACCTGACCATAAAAATCTAATGTAGTGACAGGGAAGTTCAAGACACAAACTCAGAAGACAATGAAGTCAAAACAGCTACCAGAAAAGCCTTAAAGAAAAATGTGATTTGGACACAAACCCAACAAAAATTTCTGGAAGAGCTTAAAAAAAAAAAAGACCTTCAAAATCAAATAAAATGGAGGGAGAAAAATTAGGCAAAGAAAGGAGACAAAGGAAGAAAATTCTGAAACGAAAATTAACAGTTTGGTAAAAGAAGCACACAAAAAAACTGACAAAAATAACACCTTAAAAAAGCAAAATTGGCCAAATAAAAAAAAAGGTACACAAAAAGATATAAAAGCTTACTGAAGAAAATAATTCTTTAAAAGTTAGCATAGGGCAAATGGGAGCTAATGACTTCATGAGACATCAAGAAACAATAAAACAGTCAAAAGAATGAAAAAAAAAAGAAAATTTGAAATATTTCATCAGAAGAACTGACCTGGAAAATAGATTAAGGAGAGAAAATTTAAGAATAACTGGATTACCTGAAAGTCATGATCAAAGAAAGAGCCTAGACACCATATTTCAAGAACTTTACAAGGAAAACTGGCCAGGTATCCTCAAACTAAAAGATATATAAAAAAAATAGAAACAGAAAATAAAATAGAAATTGAAATAATCCACCAATCACCACCTGAAAGAAATCCCAAAAAGAAAACTCCCAAGAATATAGAATATTATAAATTCCTGAGCTCCCATATCAAAGAGAAAATATTTCAAGTTGCCAGAAATAAATCATTTAAATACCATGAAGTCACAGTCAGAAACATACAAGATTTAGCAACTACCATATTAAAGGAGTGAAGGACTTGGAATATGAGATTCTAGAAGGCAAAAGATTTGGGATTATAACCAAGAATAATCTGCCCCACAAAGCAGTATAATCCTTCAAGGGAAAAATGGATATTTAATAAAACAGAAGGCTTTCAAGCATTCTTGATGAAAAGACTGGAGTTGAGTAGAAAATTTGTCTTTGAAATACAAAAAGAAAGTAAATGTGAAAGAGAAATCATAAGAATTTTACCATTATTAAAGAATTAAGAAGGATTCTATATAGAAAGAGGATGTAGGAATGAGTCAATTATTGGGGAAATGTAAAAATGAGAATGAGTCAATTATTGGGAAAATGTAAAAAAAAGTGAATAGGTGAAAGAGATGCCCTGGGAGAAGAGCTAAGGGAGAGAAAGTATGGGAAAAATTATCTCAGATAAAGAGGCACAGATCGAAGAGATTTTACAGTGTGGAGGGGTGGGGTGGAGAAGTAGAGGGAGGGGCAATACTTCAACCTCATCCACATCTAAATTGATTCAAAGTGGGAATATATATATATATGTGTATATATATATATATATATATATACACACACACACACACACACACATACTCAACTGTAATAGAAATCTTTGTTACCCAACAGGGAAATAGGAAGGGAAGGTGATATGATGGCATATTTAGAGAACTCTAGAGAATCAACTAAAAAACTAGTTGAAACAATCAACAACTTGAACGAAGTTGTAGAATAATTATAATATAAAGCCACAAAAACCATAAAGCATTTCTATATACAACTAACAAAACAGCAGGATGAGATAGAAAGAGGAATTCCACTTAAAATGATGACAGACATCATAAAATACTTGGTCATCTACCTGCCAAGACAAATGCAGGGATTATGTGATTACAAAACATTTTTCACACAAAGACATCTAAACAATTGGAGAAATATTAATTGTTCCGGGGAGGTCAGGCAATTCTACCCAAGTTAATTTACTTATTCAGTGCCATACTAATCAAACTACCAAGGAATTATTTTATAGAGCTAGAAAAAATAATAAAATACATCTGGAAGAATAGCAAGTCAAGAATCTCAAGGGAAGCAATGAAAAAAAATGTAGAAGGAATGTGACCTAGCAGTTCCAGATTTTAAACTATATTTCACGTCAGCAATCATCAAAAACAATTTGGTACTGGCTAAGAAATAGAGGGGTGGATCAATGGAACATATTAGGTACATAATATACAGTAGTAAATGACCATAGTAATCTAGGGTTTGTTAAACCCAAAGATGCAAGCTTTTCAATTACGAACGCACCATTTGACAGAAATTGCTAGGAAAACTGTAAAGTCTGGCAGAAACTAGGCACAGATCAGCACCTCATATTGTACACCACAATAATGTCAAAATGGATAAATGATTTAGATCAACTGTGAAAGAAAGATTTAGCTATTCTGATCAAGATAATGACCCAAGACAATTCCAAAGGACCCATGACGGAAAATGCTATCTACCTGCAGAGAAAGACTTGATGAACTCTGAATGCATTGAAACCTACCTTTTTTATTTGCCCTCTTTTATTGTTTTATTTTGTTTGTTTTCTTTTGCAACATGGCTAATATGTAAATATGTTTTGCATGACTTCACATGTATATAGATATCAAATTGTATTCTCAAGGAGAGGGAAAGAATGGGCAGGAGGGTGAGAATTGGGAACTCAAAATTTTAAAAAATGTTTGCTAAAATATTTTTACATGTAATTGGGAAGTATGTAATAATATAAATAATAATTTTAAAAATAAACCACTGTGAAGCAGAGTTAATAATACTTATCTATTTCACAGTGTGGTTACGAAAATCAGTTCTGACCCTATATCGATCAATAAAGAAAAAAAATTCATGCTATAAATACAAATAAATACAAGACCATTTTGGGAGGCGGGCACTAACAATTGAGGGGATCAGGAAAGGCTTTAGGCAGAAGGTAGGGCTTGAGCTGAGCCTTGGAGGAACTTCAAGGGATTCTGAGGCAGGATGGAGGTTCCAACATTCCAGGGATGGAGGACATCCAGGGCAAAGGCACAAAGACAGGAGGGCAAGTGTTGCTCATAAGGAAAATGAAGACAAGTTTGCTTGGCCTGTAGTACATGGGAATGTGTAAGAAAGCTGGAGTAGTAGATTGGAATAAGATTGTGAGGGGCTTAAATGCCAAACATGGGAGCTTATGTTGGATTCCAGGAAACAGGGAATCGCTTATTTAGTAGGGGAGTGAAATAGTCAGTCTTGAGCTTCCTTGAGCTGCTAACAATAGTAATGACAGTTACATTTACGTGGCTAGGTGGTGCAGTGGATAAAATGCTGTGCCTGGAGTTAGGAAGAGTCATTTTTGTGAGTTCAAACCTGGCCTCACATACTCACTAGCTGTGTGACCCTAGGCAAGTCACTTAACCATGCTTGCCTCAGTTTCCTCCTGTGGAGAAGAAAATGGCAAACTACTCTAGGATCATTTCCAAGAAAATCTCAAATGGAGTCAAAAAGAACTGGGCATGATTGAAATGACTGAAGGACAACAAAAATATACCTTAGGCAAATTGTTTAACTCCTCTAATTGGTTTCTTCATCAGTAAAATGGTTATAATAATAACCATACTATTTCAAATCATTCTAGTAAGATGCAGATATATAGGTAGAGAGATAGGTAGAGACAGGCCGGGCGACAGACAGGAAGATAGGCAGACAGAGATAGCAGCGCTTTGATCTCTCTGCGGTATGTCACCTACAATGTCTTCCATGAACCTGTCCCTGATTCTGAGCAATAGTTCTCTCCAAAGGGCCAAAGCATTACCACCTCTACCATCACCACCTCCTCTCAAATTCCAATGGTGGCAGTTCTGGATCCTGAGTTCAAGATCCCTAGGAACAGAAGTAACACATAGTCTTTCCTAATGCACATGCCTGATGATGTCATCCCTCTACTCAACAAACGCTTGCGGTTCGCTACTTACTCTATTATTTCATTTTAATTCACCTTTTTAAAAATATCTATTCTTTTTATAAGTTTAATGAAGTACACAATAATCAGTATAGTAGTCCATTATATAAATTTACAAATAACATACCCATATTGAGAGGCATGCAAAGAAACTTTTTATTGAAAGAAATATGTGACAACAAAAAGAAAAATTTTAGTGACCACTGTTCTAGGATGTGGAAAAAAAGACCCTGGTTTCATGGAATGAACACTGGATTTATAGTCAAAGGACCTCAGCATGAATTCCAGCGTGGGGATGCTGACTATCAGCCCTTCAGCAAGTCACTTAATTTCTCTGGCCTTCAGTTTTCTCTCTGCAAAAGGAGAGCGATAAAGTAGATGACTTCTGAGGTTTCTTCCAGCTTCTCCAGAACTGTGATCCAATGAATGCTTAGATCAGATAAACTGGTATAAATACCAGTTATATTTCTTCATAGTAATAACTCTATGATATACTGGGGTCTTACTTCATGTGGGTCAGTATCATGGGGTCTCTGGTTCATTCCTTTGCAGATCTAGTAATGGTTTCTCTCCCACCCCTCAACCTGCTCCTTACCCCTAAATAATCTGAGGAAACATTTGGTACTGTTTGACTGGAGCATCAAAATTGACAGTTATAGCCCTACATGAATAGTACGGTGTATGAAGGAGAAAAGTGTGATACAAAGCTAGAATGGAAAATTAGGGTCAGAGCATGGAAGGCCTTTAAATGACAGTCTGAGAGTAGACTTCTTGCACAGACAATGGGAGAGAGACAGCAGAGAGTGGTGCTGAAGATGTCTGGGCAGGGGAATGACATTCATTCATTTATTTAATGAATATTTACTGAAGAGTTTGCAATATTTATTAGGCAAGGCACTGTTTTGGATATCCTGAGATATGAGGTTCAGAGGTGCACTAGGCAGATTACTCTTACGGCAATAATTCGTTGGAAAAGTTGGGAGTAGGTTGAAGAAGCTGAATATTTGTGGCTGAGGGATTAATTAAAAGATCCTGGTTCAACAGAGATGTCATGAGAGCCTAATTCTAATTCACAGATGGAGGAGCTAAAGCCCAGAGTGAATAAGTGATTTCCCCAGAGTCAAAAAAGCAGTGAAAAGCCAAGTCACAATTCATGACTCCTGAGCTAGTGTCTGGGCTACTACTATTGGCTATAGCTTTTTCACAGTCTTAACCTTTGTTTTAAATTGGTTGTTTGAGACATGATTTTATACTTCATGTATATATTTATCTTGTCTTATTCTACTAGAATGATTGTTTAATGGAATCAGACCTGAAAAGGACCTTAAGGAATATTCAGTCCAAGCCCTTGACTCAATAGAAATTTTATTTTCAAGAAATAAAAAATGCTTTCATCTCAAAGAACTCAACAAAAGTAATTTCCCAAATAAAAGTCCTAGGACTTACCTCATCATGGCAAGTAGTTTTGACTTCTCCTTCCAGTCTGCTGTGATGGAGAGTAACAGCTTGTCCTGGCACTCTTAAGGGAACGAAACTATTTTGTTGATCTTTAGTTCAACGAGAAAGAAAAATAAAAAAACAATGTTGCTTAGACCTTTCCCCAGGGTTAAGTATTTTTAGGAATTGGCTGTGTGAAGAGAACTCATAATGATAAAAGTGATAACTCACGTTTATAGAGGAGTTTAACGCTACAAGATAGGCCAAGTACCAATATTATAATCCCTAGTTTTCAGATATAGACATGGATATAGGCTTAGAGGTAATAACTTCTCCAGAGTCGAATAACTAGTAACATACTCATAGGAAGTTTTTCATAGGAAACCTCAGCTAGGTGGCCAAGTACAGAACAAAAGACTTGGATCCTGGAAGACCTGAATTGAAATCCTGTTCTTAACATATGCATAGTATACATAAAATGCTTTTCATACTTTTCTTAAGTTCTATGTAAATGCTGGCTATTTTTTATTATTATCATTCTTCATGAAAAGATTAAAAAAATCTTTTGGGAAATGCAGAAGAGGAATTTATTTCATGAATATAACTCTGAAATATTGACACATGGGACTAGATTTGGAGTCAGAAGAACTGGGTTTAAATCTTAGTTCTTTCACTTATTAGATGTATGAATTTGGGCAAGTCAATTAAGTTCTCTGGGCCTCAGTTCTGACATCAGTAAAATGAGGGGAATGAACTAGATTACCTCTAAGGTCTCTCCAAATTGTATGTTCTCTATGTAATATGATGCCAAAGCATGCCAGCCATTCAGAAAACCCTCTGGAATTTACCATCCTGTTATCTATATATGGGTTTAAACATCTGTGTCCACTAACCCTTCAAGGCAAACTTGTCTAATGGGTTTATCTCCCTTAGACCTAAGGAATTAGGGCTCTGGATAGAAAGAATCCTACACCTACTGTTTTATTGTTGTGTTTCTAGAGAGTTTAACATTATTGCAAAGGACTGTGGGTAAACCAGACATTGTTAACCTAAAGTAATGTGTAGGAGAAATTTCTTCACCACAGAAAACCATGTTTTATTCAGAACAACAGAAATCTAGATACTACTTGCCATTATTATTCATCTGTTAATATTTTATCTCTTTCTCAAAACATCCTAACAATCTTTCCCATCCTTCTCTCAGCAGCTGTTAAGATTTGGTGATTCCACTTTGTACAGCTGTCCTATCTTATCTACTCTGCACACCTCCATTAATCTCCCAACTTTACATACTTCCACTAAGACCTGTGATTTTTTTTTTCTTTCAAAGCTTATAAAATTGTTAAGGCCACACAGTTGGATGAGAAGCTGTTCCACAGTATTCTTTTCTGTACTGAAAAGTTCTTTCCATAATTGCCATAAGTAATAAAGCTATGTCTTAATTAAGCTGGAAATGACTGTGCTTTGGGTTAATTCTTCAAAGAAGCCTAGCATAGTACATATAACACACAGCAAGCATTCGATAAATGTTGGCTTAATGTATGTTGTATCCATGTGAACTGTTTTATCTAATAGTTATGTAGTGGTTTAATCTGCATCTTGTTATCCATCAAAGGACTATTAAGTCCACCAAAATGAAGAAGTTATAAAAACAGCAGGATTTTAAAACAGCTGCATTTAAAGCAGGCTTGCAGACAAATGTTAACGCTGAGCAGCATCTGATGATAGGCAACAATGCTCATGTTTCCTGCTGGCAAACAGTTTTATTTTCAAGATGACACTGTGGCTGCCTCTACTAATGTCCCTCTACTGGAAGGCTCTTAGCCTTGGCCAGGTGGGTCTGTGAAGCATTCTCTCCCCCCAACACAGTCCCACTCTTGGTGCTTAGTCTAGTACAGTTAATCAAAAGGAGTTTGGCCAATCTATGCCTTAAAATTTCCTGATAGAAATCTGTATGTAGAAATATAGCTCTTAACATAAGGAGTGGCACATAGTGGGTCGTAAATAAATGCTTGTTGATATGAATAACAATAATCTGGATGATTGTTAACCTGAATGTTCCTTGTTAAAATAAAGAAATCAATATTTTTTTTCTGTTATTAGACACATTTCCTAAGAAGTTGAGAGTATTAAAACAGTTAAGTATTCTGACCTAAATAAGCAGTCAAGAATTTGAACTCAAATGCTTGAAGACAGGTTTTGGATCTGTGGTGCCAACAGCAATAAAGCTAATAAGCCTTTTTGCTGTAAAATACACACACACACACACACACACACACACACACAATATCCTCCAAGATAAGGATCATTGAAGAGGAAATAAGGAAGGCCCAGGGGTACCAAGAAAAATTTAATTGGTACTTCTTTGGGTAGCTAAGCTGAAAATATGATTTGTAAATAAAATATCATGTTGACTAGAGACTGCTTTCCGTGTCCTTTAAATAAATATGCAGTGCACATATATGATAACTGTTACTTAAATTAGAAAGTGATGATGGAAAAAGAAGCATTTTCCCATCACAGAAATCTTTCTCTGCGTAAGATCCAAGACAGAAAGATGCTAACTTAGCATTGCTTTGTGATCCAAGAAGACTCATGAAAACAATATGGCAGAAATTAAGCTTTAATTCTTTTAGCTTGTTTCAAAACTGGAAGGCAGGCTTCTCCTTAAGCATACAGTTTTAGTTAGGGCTAGTGTGTTCTGGGCAATATAGCTGAAATATGGAGAATTTTATACTCAAAGTCTGATTGGACAAACAGGAAAATGAAATGCATCTGACCTTGGTAAGATCATGAAAAAAAGAGTAAAATGAGTTGTTTAAATTTTTTAATTTCTACACATTTTGTAACATACACTTACAGTATATTGCCATGAAACAGGTTCTGAGAAGACCAGCTTATTTAAAATATTTGTCTATCACTTGTGCAGTGTAGTTTCCACCTAGGACTGTTTTTCTAGAGCACTGCAGCAGAATAGAATACAGTCTCCTGTCATTTTACTAGGCTACCTCAACAATCCGAATTGTGATATTTAAAACACTTTTACCCTCTTAAATAAAAAAAAAATGAAACTAAAAGAAGGTCGAGCAAAGTACTGTTTTCGACACTTGGTTGCAGGGACCTCATTTTCTCTTCAATGCAGTTACCTTTAATAGAAGCGCTTGAATTTCTTATCACCAAGTAAGAGCAATTATTTTTTCCCTTTAAATCACGAACATGCTACTCTTCTTCACCCCCTCCCCTCATGAATCCCACAAACAAGAGAGAAATATATACATGCTCTTTACAGAATATTTCGACGGGACGATACTGTGTTGCCTTCTTACCTAGAGAGTGCAGAGGATTTCAGCGCGGGCTAGCCGCTTTATTTTTCTGATGAAACGCGGGGATCAGAAAAGGGAATGGGGTTCCTGCTTCTGCCTTAATCGAATTTGCTCATTTTTGCAAGACTAAACAGCGTGCAGAAATAACGTCTTCTAGCCTGAATTTATATGGGGGGTGGGGAGGGGGGGAAGCAGGAGTAAGCACCGCCCCGCAACGTGAGATATTCCTAAAGGAAACAGTGGCAATCTCTTTCCTTTGCTCGGAATACCACTTCCTGTTACAGGAGTACCCAAGAAGCTCTATTTTGTAGTTTTCAGCTCATCCCAAAAGCTTATTTTTCCGTTACGCTTCTGTGAAGTTGATTCTCACTCAAGGAAACAACTTTGAAGCATTCCCAGGGTTTACCCCATGACCTAGCTATACTTTTATTTCCTCCTGTGACGAGGCCACTATGGTTGTTTCTAACCAGTATTAAATATTCTCTAGAATGTTTCTATTAACTGAAGGAGACAATGGTGCATACAGATTTGGGCTACTGTGTAACGATATGCAGGAGAATAAATTTGCTTTTGTAATTCACCTTCCCTTCTGATTTTGCAGACAGATTATGATGCCCCAAATGCATAAATCCGCAAGATCCTTCCCTTAAACAAACAAAAATTCTCCGTAATACAGGCTGATTGCAGAATTGTTCAGATGGTGATTGTTTTCTATCGATGGGGCCATCGTGTTTAAGTCTGGGCTCTTAAATGGATACAAATACAAAAGGATGATCTAGAAGCCTGTATGTATGCGCATACACACACACATATGGACATGCATTTGATTCATTCATTCAACAAGAGTTTATTAAACGTCCATAGTTTACAAGGCACCCTAGCAGGTGCTGAGGAGATAACAAAGACAAAAACGGAAAACAAATACCCTCCCCCACGAAATTCTCCTTCCCTAAAGGACCATACATTCTATAGGGGGAGACAACGATTTCTTGTTTAACTAAGTACTAGATGATTTGAGGAGAGAGCTTTAGTAATTATGAAGGATCAGGAAAGCCTTCCCTTTGGAGACGGCAAATGATCTTAGCCTTGAAAAGTTGCATTCCAGGAAACTGGTACAGCCAGGATAAAGAAAGGCATGGCTGGTGTGTGGGGAACGAGTAAGTGAGTCTGGATGCATGAAGATACAGAAACTAGGAAGTCTTTCTTCTCAGAGAAGATATTGGCCCCTAATTTCTACCTTGGTGAGGCGGGGAGGGGCAGGAGGTCGGAAGGGAAGGAAGGATAATTTGCTGTTGACCAAATTCTAAACGTAAAAATAATCCATTCAGTGAAGTGAACCAAAGGTATTAAATCATCTCAGTGCAGTGTGGGGATGTGGTAGACATTGAGATGGGGATTTAAAAAAAAATCCGTGTCACCCAATAAAATTTTGACGAGCATAATTTTGTGAGCATTTTGCAATGTGAGAGAGCCAGTGTAAGACTGTCTGAATGACTAGAATATTTAGATAGGTAAAGGAGAATGGAGCAAGGAAATGTGGGGTAGGAGTATCCAGAAATTTACCAGTCTAATGATAACGGTCACCCAGCTATTCTAAGACAGCGGGTCTTCCTATGACTATTACTGTCTCTGAGGAGCAAATCTCAGGCTGGCAAAAGGGCAATGATGGACAGTCGGGTGAAGGGCAGTTATTTGTCAAGGACGCGTAGGATATCATCTATGGAAGATGACTTGAAGGGGACCAGAGATAAGGACTTTAATAAACATTCCTAGGAGGGAGAGAGAGGGAGGATTGTAAGCACGGTCTAGTGGAGTTCTGCATTTGAATACAGAGGACCTGAGTGCAAGACTCATGCCTGACACTTTGTAAACTTTGGGGTGCTATAAAAATGCAATTATTGTTATTGTTACCTGGAGTATCTTTAGACATGCCAAACCTCTCTGGGTCTCAGTTGCCTCATTGTAAAATGTATGTGCAACCCATTTTCTCCGCTAGAATGCAAGCATCTTGAGTGTAGCGATTATTTTCCTTTTGCTTGTTGATTGATGAAAGGTTTGGAGTTGATTGTCTCTAAATCTTAGATTTCCAGTTTCAAATCTTGTGGGTGATGCACTCTGGACCTTCACTTCAAATAAAATGATGTGTATGGTACTTTAAAAGAGACTAGATAAATATTAGCTATGATTTTCTCATTTGTAAAACGAAAGCGTTGGTCTAGATTATCTCCAGAAGGTCAAAGGAAACTACATATGAAAAGTTTGGTAAACCATCATCATCATCATCATCATCATCATCATCATCATCATCATCATCATCATCATCATCATCATCATCATCATCATCTCCAATTCAAAATCCTGCCAATTTAGTGAACTCTATATATGGGGGGGGAGGGGCAACTCAAATTTCATTTCATGAAGCCAGTCTTAACCAACTAGTAACGCACACTCCACCACCTCTGCCTCAAAGCAGTTTCCAACTACATGACCTACATTGGGACTCTAGGTGACAGTGGACAACGTTCCGGGCATAGGGTCAGGAAGTCCTGAGTTCCAATACAGCCTCTGACACTAGCTGTGCAGTCCTGGGCAAATCACTTAGCTTTTGCCAGCCTCTGTTTCCTCGTCTGAAAAATGGAAAAATGTTAAAAATATACCTTCCAAGGTTTTGGGGAGAAAATGATAAAATAGTATTTGTAAAGCGCTTTGTAAAAAGAGCGCTACATGAATGCTAGCTATCCTCATCATTACATAATCTTTTTTCCGGTCGGGTTAGACTACTTCAGTGTATCTCCACCCCGGGGTCTCCCGGCCAGAGCCGCGTACCTTCCCTACACACCTCCCCGCTCCAACCTCCCCGCGTAGAGCTGAATGAGATCTTCACCCCTCCCACGACTTCGAGGTAGCCACACTCGAGCTCCGCCCCAGCCAGGCCCCGCCCCTCCGCGAGTCAAAGCCCCACCCCTCCTCCCAGCGCCGGACCCGGGCAGCTCCGGCTCCCCCTCCCCACCCTCCTTTTCCTTTCCGTCCCAGGGCGCAGACGCGCTACGGGCCGGGCCGGAAGTGGCCGAGTCCCGGTGTGTGCGTGTGTGGGAGGGATCGCGGAGGGGTCCCGGCTGGTCTGGGCTGAGGGGTCGCCGCAGCTTCCGCCGCCGCCTCAGCCGGGGAGGAGGGGAGCGGGCCCGCCGCCCGGGGAGAAGATGCTGCCCCTCTCCATCAAGGACGATGAGTACAAACCCCCCAAGTTCAACCTGGTCCGCAAGATCTCGGGCTGGTTCAGGTGAGGGGGGAGCCGGGGCCGCCGCGGGGGGAGGGAGGGGGCCCGGCCCTCGGTGGTCGGCGGGCCGTGGTGGAGCCCCGCCTGCAGCGCCGGCTCCCCTGAGCGGCTCGGCCCTGTCTGCCCCTTCCAGGTCCATCCTCTCCGACAAGACCTCCCGGAACCTGTTCCTGTTCCTGTGCCTGAACCTCTCCTTCGCCTTCGTGGAGCTGCTCTACGGCATCTGGAGCAACTGGTAACCGGCCTGGGCGGGAGGGGCGGGGCGAGCGCCCGCGGTGCCACGTCGCTCCTCACCCCGGCCCGCCCGCATCCCCCGGGCCCTCTCCCCGGCTTTAGGCCGCGGCGACCCCCGCTCCCCGGAGCTTCCGCCTGCAGCTCTGCCCCCTCCGCCCCGGGATTGGAGGGGCCTGCCTTTCCAGCGGGCTCGCGGGTTTTCTGAGGGTGGGGACGGCCGTGGGAGGTGGGGGAGGGAGGAGGAGGAATGACTCGTCCTTAGGCTGGAGCCCTCGAGTTTCGCCGAGTGGGGGATGCTGTTACCTCCTCTGTCTGGGAACGGAGATGGGTAAAAAGCGCCTGTCTGAGCAGCGTGTCTGCCCATCTTCTCTTTCGCCTAGCTGGGAAGGGGGATTAGCTGTGATTTTTTTTCCTTCTAAGTCTTCAGGATCTGGCTAGCATTTCTAGTTGTCTAACCCCAGCTGACGTTGTGCTTCTGTGGGAGAAGTGTTGCACCTTTATAAGAATCTGTGTCTCCCATGGAGGAGGAGGATGCCAGTACACAGGGTCTTTCTCTTTCAGGACATAGGAGTCGAATGACTTTAGGTCCTGTTGGGCTGTCAAGAACTGCAGCAGGCTAGGTACCCTTTTGCCAGCTGATCCTATATGCTTCCTTTCTGCTATTATTGAAGCTGTCATTGGTCTCTCTTGAAATTGAGAAATTATTGGTGTCAGCTTTTATGAAATGCATATTTCTTCAGGAAAAAATTAGACTGGGACATGGAACTCTTTCAGTAATTGAAATTAACTTTTTCTTTTAATCTTGAAAGGTTAAAATTTTAACATAAAGCCCCTTTCTGCTTGTACTTGACAGTTGTCATGACTTGTATTAAAAATTATCATGCTGTAGTAATCATTCGTTACAGATGCATTTTTTTCTTTTTAATGTCATGCCAACATATGCAGTGTCAGACAGTTTTCACAATCTTGTCTATACATATTGACTGTATTGTAGAAGCTTTTCAGTGCAGTTTTCATAATTACTTCAGTACATAAGTCTGAATTGAAACGACTTTCTTCAGGGAATGCCTGAGTTTATTGTTCAGTTGTATCCTACTCTTCATGCCCCATTTAGGGTTTCCTTGGCAAAGATACTGTGAAGTGTTTGCCATTTCCTTCCCTAGCTCATTTTACAGATCAGGGACTGAGGCAAACAGTGGGAAGTGACTTGCCCAGGGCCACATAGCTAGGAAGTGACTGAGGCTGGATTTGAACTCAGGGAGATGATTCTTCCTGACTCCTGGCTCAGCAGTCCATACACTTCGGCATTTAACTGCCTAGAACTTCTTTGTTTCCTCTGATTTCCTCTGATGGCCTCATTCTGTCACCTAGGTTTAAAAGCTTGGAGTCATCCTTGACTTTTCTTTATCCCTCAAAACGCATATCCAGTCAGTTGGCAAGTCTGATGGATGCTACTTCCTCACTTCTCACATCCATTCACTTCTCCCCAACCATCTCTACCCTAAATCATCACCCTTCATGTGGACTGTGGTAATACTCTTTTAATTGGCTCCCTGCTTCTAATCTCTCCCCTCTCTATTCAAGCCCCAGTTTAACTTTCAGTATCAGTAAAACAGACTCAGACATTTGCAGTAGTTTCACATTGTTATTAGGATTAATTACAAAACCCTCAATTTGGCATTTAAAGCCCTCCGCAATCTGGCACCCATATATCTTTCCACTCTTAGTTCATACTGTTCCTCTTCCAACACTCCGTTCCAGTCAAACTGGTCTGGTGGATGTTCCAGCACCTTTGCTTCGTTCCTTCTGGCTGGAATGCACTCTCTACATCTTTAGTTTCTTTCAAAGCATAGATCAAGTGCCACTTCTACTAAAGGTTTTTCTTATTTCTTCAGTTTCTAGCACTCAGTCTGTTAAAATTACTTTGTATTTTGTTCTGTAGACCTTATAGTTCCATATGTGCTTGTATCTCCTTTGCTTTTCTTAGTTCTGTCACCTCAGTTACACTATAATTAGAGTTTGCCAGATAGTCTGATAAGTTATGGTACGCACCATGAAGACCTCATTGTTATGGCATGGTTTTCTTACAGCATTCTTTCTGGCGTTATAATCCTGTTTTTATAAAATTCTGGAGTATAGTAGATAGAATGGAATTGGAATCTAGAGACTTGAGTTTGAATCCCTGCCGAGATTAACCTCTCTGATCCTCAGTTTCCTAATTGAAAATTAGGGATAATAACACGTAGTGTAATTCTTATAGTATGGATAAGAACTGATTTCAGAGGCCAGGAGACTTTAAGCCTCACCTGTGATTCTTGCTTGGCTGTGTGATGCTGGGGCTAGTCTTTTAAAGGCTCTTTGGCTCCCGGCAATTCTCCCAGAGTTCAATTACTGAGCACCTGGTGTTCTGCTTCAGGATAAAACAAAGGTGTTTTCCTTACTGGTAGTTAACTTGTGCCAATAAAGTTATAGCTCAGTAGAACAAGCATATCCAAAAAAACTACTTGGACTAGCTACCTCACTGAGGTGTAGTGTGGAAAGAATTTTCAAACTCTGAAGTACTGTATAGATGTGAACTGTTACTACTGTTAGAGAAACACAAAACTCCACATAGCAACAGCTTTCTGTAATGGAAAGAATATTGGATTTTGAGAAAAAACAAGACTTGACTGTTGAAGAGCCTGAAGTTCATGCTTTAGGAGGATTTGTTGAAGAAACTGGGAATGTTTAGCCTAGGAAATAGAATGGTCAAGGGGAAAATGATTGATATCTTAGAGTTTTTGAGGAGCTGTCATATTAGAGGGATTAAATTTTGTTCACTTTGACTTCAGAGAACAGAATTAAGAGTGGAAGGTTCAAAGAGGCCAATTTAACTTTGATGTAAGTAACAATTAAGTAATGATTACAGTCTTGTAATAAGATGCCTCAGGAAATAATATGTCCCCCTTCTTCCCTCATTGGAGGTCTTCCAGCAAAGGTGGGATGATAACTTATTGGATGTGTTGGGGGAATGTGTTTTTAAGATATGAGTTAAACAAACAGTGAGCCAATCAGTAAACATTGATTGGGCTTCTGTTATGTTCTAGGCACTGGGGATGTGAAATGAGGTAAATGACAGACCCTGTTCTCAAGGAGCTCACAGTCTAATGAGGGAGACAACCAACAAGTAAATAAATACAAATTAGCTCTTTACAGGGTAAATTGGAAAAGATTCAGGGAAGGAAGCCCCTAGAATTAAGAGGAATTGGTAAAGGCTTTCTTTAAAAGATGGGATTTTGGAATAGGTAAGAAGAAAGGACATAAGAGACCTGTGGCTGAACTTTTTACAATTTGTTTTTTGTAGTATGATCAAACAGTGATAACTCTTTACCTTCCTTCCCCTCAAACATTTCCAAATAATCCTGTTAAAAAAAAAAAACCCCACCTAACTCTAAACTACTTACATACAAACAGATAGAGAAAGGGTTAGGTTAATATGCATATTGTCACTTTCTCCTTTTCCATTTTGGGCTAAAAGGATTTTTTTTTTTAACTTCCTAATTCAGTAAGGAAATCTGGGTATTGGTGTAGTTTCATTGCTGTGTAATATTTGCATTGGTGGAATATAATATTTAAATTTAAGTATTTTAAGACTTGGCCTCAATCCTAGTTTAAACCCTCATCCCTTCTTGCCTGGACAATTCTAATAGCCTTAAATTAGTCTCTGCCTTAAATTTTTTCCCTATTCCACTTCATCTCAGGTGTCCAGGTGATTTTCCTGTAGTTTTGACCTTGCTATCTTCTACGCTCACTAAATTCCAGGTGCCCTGTTATTTCTAGGATCAAATATAAAGTAAACCTTTCTTTGGCATTTAAAACTCTTTATAATCTCACTCCTCCTCTTTTTATTGCACCTAACTCCCCTCCATTCACTTGTTAGTTGTAGTAGTCTAATGACTATTCCTTAAAACATGACCCTGCATCTCTCATTACCATATCTTATCACTGGTTTTCTCCCATGCTTAGAATATTCTTTTTCTTTACCTCTACCTCATTTCCCTGACATTGTTAAAGATTCATTTCAAAATCCAGCTTCATCTGATCACTGTCCTGGCTTTGTTAGCTGCTAGTACCTTCTCCTCCAATCTTCCTGCCCATGTATTCTCTATATGTTTTGTATATGTCTAGTTATTTACATGCTGTCTCTCTTAATACAAAATTGATTCCTGGTGGCAGAGGATTGTTTTTACCTTCGTTTGTACCCCCAGTACTCAGCACAGTGCTAGCGCATAGTGAGTGCTTTAATAAATATATGTTGATGAATCATCTGACCAAATTGTCTGACTCCCTTAGACATTGTGGACCTTGTATAATTCCCTAAAAGTGAACTGTTTTATTTTATACATATATATCTTATAAATGTTTGCAAAGATAGGTAGAAGCTAGTTGTGTATGGCCTTAAATCCTAGGCCAAGTCTCTGAGTTTTTTCTGGCGTAAGCGGCAAAGATAGAACAACTGAAGATTATGAATAAGGGAGTGTGGAAGGAAGATTATTTTGTAGCTCTGTGGTGTATAGATTAGCCGGGGGAAATGATTACATGTAGGGGGATCAGTTAGCAGATTATTACAGTATTCTGGGTGAGAAGTGATGAGATCCTGAATTAGCATGATGGCACATGTATATGGAGAGCTAGGAGAGAGATGTCATGAGGTATATTAGAAAATAACTGGCAATTGAGTAGATATAGGGAACTGAGGGAGAGGAAAGTATGACTCTGAGATTATACACTTGGGTAATTAACTTAACAAATAATAACATTCTATTCCATTAATTACCTATAAATTTTAACCCCAGTAAACTTCTTAGGTAGTTTTCCTGTATGCTGAGTTCAAATTTTGAAAATCCTGTCTGTCCAAATTTCTGATCTCCTTTCTGGAGCTTTCCATAATTAGATGTTTGTGGAGTATATTCCCTTTACAGGGAATTTTATAATTTTTTTATACTTTATAAAATAGTAGTTTTAAAAGACAAAATCATTAAACAAAAAGCGATTTCTAGTTTATAATATTTAAAATAAGTCTGTTCTATTTCTTTGTTGTGATTTATTGAAATGTGATTTGGATTGGAAAGTAAACAACATTAACTATTCCTTATTTTGCATTACCTTGTAACATTTCTTTTTAAAAAATATTTTAAATTCAATTTTATTTTAATTTCAGTTCCTAATTTTCTCCCTCTCACTTTCCCTTTCATCACACATTGAGAAGTCAAGAAAATAAAACCTGTTACAAATATGTATATGTAATGGATAATTAATAGTAACTGAGAAAACGATCGTAGCTATACTTTTTATTAGCAATATAAGCATAATAAATGAGTCAATGGACACTGTGGTCAGTCCAAAGATCCTGAATATAGAGTAAGACAGATTTTTACGTATTGAAATCAATCAAAGAAGACAAATTAATTAAAAGAAAACAAGTAAACAAAATTAGATGATCTGATTTCTAATTGAAGGAAAGATTGGGGACTTTCTAAGTTGGCAAGGGGAGAGCAAACAGGTGTAGTTCCCTGGAATTAGAAAAAGATCCTACAGGCCTTTCTGTATTCAGTCAAAAGGACATGGACACAAACAGTAACTGACTGACCAGTAGGGGACCCGCTTTCAGATAAGGCATCAGTTGCTTGGGATTTGTAATTGTGAGAGAACTTACATACTTACATCAATCTTTGGATCTGACTGGTTTTCTGATCAGCATAATCTAGGTCCTTAGTTAAAGATCTTTAAACAATAGGTAAAGGTGAACCAGCTTCCCAGCCATACAGAGCTAGGTTCAAACAATGCAATATAGTTTTTCACTATTCGCTTAATTGAGTAAAGTTTTCTCACAAGACAGAAATAATTGAATAGAAAGGTAACTGAGCTAGCTCCAGAACCGAATCATAAAACAGAGTTAGTATGGTTCATCCAATTCCCACAATTTCCTTAATTCTCCGTTTTGATTCATGGGAGAGGGACCAGCACCCCCCTCCCCAATCACTTATCTATAAGCCAATTTATAAAATTTTTCATATATTCATAATCAAAATTATGTAAGTCAGGTTACAGATCAAAGTACTTAAAGGGCTTGCATATTACCAAGGGAACCATAAAACTCAGCAAACGTAAACATCATGAAACAAAAGACCAAAAGGATATAGTGATAACAATCAATACTAAATAGCATTGTGTCCTTGTTTCCTCGTAACCCACTTCCGGTGTCCTAATTATCATGTTTTGTCTTGAGTCCTAGATGTCCCATGAAACGTCTTTTCTTGGACATTCTGGAATAGACTTCATTCTTAGGGCAGCTCTGAAGGGTGGGGCTCAGCTTCTCTGGTTCTAAGTCACTTCTAGAGATGGCTAGGTAGTTCTGCTAAAATCTGCTACTGATATGATTTAATGCCATTTAGTGCAAATTTCTTAAATTTGCCTTTCCAGTAACTAGTTCATGTGGTGAAAACCAGTTCAAGCCTTATGGAGCTAATACTATTAACAGCAGACTTATAAGAACATCAAATTGGGAACCCATAAATTGAGAATTTCAGTATTTATATACCACTTACTTTTTTACTTTACATAAACCTTGTGTTTTCAAGACAATTTAGACAACCATTCCTATAATCAAAACTTAAAACAATAGTAAATTATAGTCTCAAGAGTTTGTCCCTCAAAAAGCACAGTTTCACTAACCATAGGATAGAATTTGACTGTTACTAATTTTCTCCTGTTTCCCAAATAGTTACATTTCATTTATCCTTTGCTTATAAATTAAAACCACATTCTGGGGTTTCAGACATGCAGCAGATACCTAATGGTTGATTTATATTAATGTATGTGTTACATCTTTAAACCTCTCTACATTGTCATAAGTTTTATAAGTGATAGCCAAAAATTTTCAAATGAAAATTTACTTAAGCATATTGTCACTTATCCTATATCCTAAGCTATTTTGCTTACTTCATTTTGCATCAATTCATATAAGTGTTCTGAGGTTTTTCTGAAACTGTCCCCTTCATCATTTCTTATAGAACAGTATATTTTATCAAATTCACGTGCTGTACAAACTTGTTCAGCCATATTCCAATTGATTTGTAATGCCTCAGTTTCCAAATCTTTGCCACCACAAAAAGAGCTGATATAAAGGTTTAAAAAAACCAAACCAAATCATGGGTTCTTTTCCTCTTTCTTGGATCTTTTTGGTATGTAGCTCTAGTAGCAATATTTCTGGCTCAAAGGATATGCACAGTTTAATAATTTTGGGGAGATATATTTCCAGATTGCTTTCCAGAATGACTAGACCAGTTCATAGTTCCACCAATAATATATTAAGATTTCTGTTTTCCCACATCCCTTCCATCATATTTATCATTTATCCATTTATCATATTCCTTATTTTTTTAACTTTGCCAGTCTTATAGGTGTGATGTTTTAATGTACATTTTTCTAATTATTAGTGACTTAGAGCATTTATATGCTATTGATCCTTGGATTTTTTCCTCTCAAACTGCCCATTCATATCCTTTGACCATTTATAAATTGGGAAATGATTCTTGTTCTTATAAATTTGACTCAGTTCCCTACGTATCGTAGAAAGGAAATCTTTATTAGAGAAACTTGCTGCAAAGATTTCCCTGAATTTCCTACTTGTCTTCTAATTTTAGCCACATTGATTTTGTTTGTGCAAAAACATTTTAATTTTATGTGATCAAATTTGTCCATTTTACATCCTCTGAACCTCTGTCTCCTGTTTGGTTATGAATTTTTCCCCTATCCAAATATCTTACTGGTAATTTCTTCCTTGCTCCTCTCCTCTTCTTATTTGACCCTTTATGTTTGAATCATGTGTCCATCTGGAGCTTGTCTTGATATACATTATGAGATGTTCTATATCTCGTTTCTGCCAAACTGCTTTCCAGTTTTTTCAGTAGTTTTTCTTGCCCCAATAAGTGACATCTTTGGATTTACCAGTAGTAAACTGCTCTGCTCATTTGGCTCTGTGTCATATAGCTAATCTGTTAACAATGATCTTCTCCTCTATATCTAACTTAGTACCAAATTATGTTTTTGTTAACAGTTTTGTAGTGTAGTTTAAGGTCTGATATTGGTAGTCTCCCTTCCTTCCCACTTCAGTTTTTTTAGTTCTCTTAATATTGTTGACCTTTTGGTCCTCCAAATGAATTTTGGTATTACTTTCTCTAGCTCTATAAAATAATCCTTTGGTAGCTTGGTATGGCACTGAGTTAGTAAATTAATTTAGGTACTACTATTATATATATTTATTTATCGGTCTACCCACAAGCAATTTGCATTTCGCTCATTATTTAGATGTGTTTATTTGTGTGAAGAGTATTTTATAATTGTGTTCATATAGTTCCTATGTGTATCTTCACAGGTAAACCCCAAGTATTTTATATTGCCTGCAGTTTTTTTAAATGGAATTTCTCTTTTTTCTTCATGCTAGATTTTGTTAGTAGTATACACAAGTACTGATGATTTGTGTGAGTTCATTTTAAATCCTGCAACTTTGCTGAAGTTAATTGTTTAATTTAGTTTTTTAATTGAATCTTATAGAATTTTCTAAGTAAGCAACTTTATCTGCATTTCCTTCAATTTCTTTTCCTTGTGTTATTGCTTTAGCTAGCATTTCTAGCACAATATTGAATAGTAATGGTGATAATGGATGTAACATTCTGTTTCAGAAGAAAATTTATCTGATATCCACAACATAACTATACTAATGTAGTTTAAATGATGATACAGTATCAGTGGTATATAACTTCAGAGATGGTAAGCCATCAAGTAGAGAAGGGGTTTTAAATACGGTTTTAAGTAGGAAACCAAGAGAAAGTGTTCTCAAGTTTCCTCAGCCATATTTGAATAATCCCCAGACTAGGTTGTCATACTGGTATGTGAAACTCATGTATCATGAAGTAGGAAGAATCTAATGCCAATTGTTTTGGTTGAATGACTGAATCTTTCTTCCTCCCTCCCTCCCCCCTTTCCTTCTTTCTTTCTCATGTCCTTCCCTTCTCCTTTCCTTCTTCTCTCTCTTCCTCTTCCTTTCCTGTCTTCTTCTCTCCTTCCCTAATTATTACATCTTTATTTATTTATTTAGCTTTTTACATTCATTTTCACAAATTTTTGGGTTCCAAATTTTCTCCCCTTTTCTCCCCTCCCCCCACCCCAATACCCCAAGCAATCTAATTTTCCCTATCTCCAATCTGTCCTCTCTTCTGTCATCCCACCCTTCCCTTGTCTCTATCTTCTCTTTTCTCCTGTAGGGCCAGATGACTTTCTATTCCTCATTAACTGTATGTCTTCTTTCCTAGTTGCAACAACAATACTAAACAATTGTTCCTAAAACTTTGAGTTCCAAATTCTCCCCATCCCTCCCTCCCCACCCATTCCCTTTGGGATGGCAGGCAATTCATTATAGGCCATATCTGTGTAGCTTTGCAAATGACCTTCCTGATAGTCGTGTTGTGTATGACTAACTGAATTGCCATCCCTCCTAACCTGCCCCTCATTGTTTCTCTTCTGTCCTTTGATCCTGTCCCTCCCCAAGTGTTGACTTTCAATTACTCCCTCCTCCCTTTGCCCTCCCTTCCATCATCCCCCCCCAATATCTCCTTCTCCCCCGCTTTCTTATACTGTAAGATAGGTTTTCATACCAAAATGAGTGTGCATTTCACTCCTTCGTTTAGTCAAATGTGATGAGGGTAAACTTTTGTTTGTTTGTTTGTTTGTTTGTTTTTTTTTCCCTCAGCTCTCCTCTTTTTCCCTCCACTAAAAACATCTCCTACTTGCCTCTTAAATGACATATAGTTACCCCCTTCCATTTCCCCCTCTTTCCTCTCACTACATTTCTCTCTCACCATTTACCTAAATTTCTTTTAAGGTATGGTCCCATCCTATTCAGTTCAATCTGTGCTCTCTGTCTCTGCATGTGAATGCATGTGTGTATGTGTGTGCATGCATGTACATGTGTATGTGTGGTCCCACCAACCACCCAGATACTGAAAAGTTTTAAGAGTTAGAAATATTGTCCTTCCCTGTATGAATGCAAACAGTTCATTTCTGGTAAGTCCCTTAATACTTCTCCTTGCTGTTTACTTTTGCATGCTTCCTCTCATTCTTGTGTTTGAAAGTCAAATTTTCTTTTCAGCTCTGGTCTTTTCATTAAGAATGATTGAAAGTCCTCTGTTTTATTGAAAGACCATATTTTCCCTTGAAGTATTATACTCAGTTTAGCTGGGTAGGTGATTCTTGGTTTGAGTCCTAGTTCCTTTGCCTTCTGGAATATCCTATTCCACGCCCTTCGATCCCTTAATGTAGCAGCTGCTAGATCTTGGGTTATCCTGATTGTTTTTCCACAGTACTGGAATTGTTTCTTTCTAGCTGCTTGCAAGATTTTTTCCTTGAGCTGGGAGTTCTGGAATTTGGCCACAATGTTCCTAGGAGTTTCTCTTTTTGGATCTCTTTCAGGTGGTGATCGATGGATTCTTTCAATGCTTATTTTGCCCTCTGGTCCTAGAATGTCAGGGCAGTTTTCCTTGATAATTTCATGCAAGACGATGTCTAGGCTCTTTTTTTGATCATGGCTTTCAGGTAGTCCCATAATTTTTAAGTTGTCTCTCCTTGATCTATTTTCCAGGTCAGTTGTTTTTCCCATGAGATATTTCACATTCTCTTCCATTTTATCGTTCTTTTGGTTTTGTTTGGTGATTTCTTGGTTTCTCATAAAGTCATTAGACTCCATCTGTTCCATTCTAATTTTGAGAGAACTATTAAATTCAGTGAGCTTTTGAACCTCTTTTTCCATTTGGCTCATTCTGCTTTTGAATGCATTCTTCTCCTCATTGGCTTTTTGAACCTCTTTTGCCAATTGAGTGAGCCTATTTTTCAAGGTGTTAATTTCCTCAGCATTTTTTTGGGTCTCCTTTACCAAGATATTGACCTTTTTTTCATACTCTTCTTGCATCTTTGTCATTTCTCTTCCCAGTCTTTCCTCCACCTGTCTAACTTGCTTTTCAAAATCCTTTTTAAGCTCTTCCAAGGCCTGAGCCCACCCAACACCCCCCTGGGGTGTCTGGGGTACTGAGGCCCCGCCCTCCACATCTTTCCCTGATGGGAAAAATACGTTCTCGTTCTCCCCATCAAATCCGAAGTTCGGGATCATTTGCATTTGTTGGAAAAAACTCTCTAAAGTCTTATTTTTCTTCCCCTTTCTAGGCATTTTCCCAGCCAGTTACTTGACTTCTGAGATTCCTTTCCACCCCCGCCTGGATCCGCCCAGCTAGTGCTTGGCCTCTGAGATTCAAATGCGCTTTCCCGCGGCAAGCTTTAGTTCTGGCGCAGGGGTGGGGGCAGGGCCGCCTCCTAAGCTTGGGCCCTCAGGGGCTTTCTGCAGAGACTTTCAGGAACGGAGCGGGTGGGGGCGGGGTGGGGGGCCCCGCCTCCTATGATCAGCTCCCTTGGGGGTTTTATTCAGAGGCGTTCAGCAGTAGAGCAGGGTGGGGGCAGGGCCGTCTCCCTGGCTCAGCTCCCTCAGGTTGGAAAGACCTTCAGTATTGAAGATCCTACCTGCTGCTGGGGGATTCCTGAGTCCCGGGCCGCTGCCGCCTCAGCCGCCTGCCCACGCCTCTGCCTCCGCCGCTTCCTGCCCCCGTCTCTGCCGCCGCCGCTTCCTCCCGAGGGGGCCCGAGTCACAGAGACGCTCCGCTCCCCTCCCCTATCGCAGCCTTCTTTCTTACTGACCTGTAGCTTCTGTGGGCGGAGGGAGTTTCCCGGCTGCCGGAGCTTCCCCTGGAGCTTTCCTCTCTGAAGTCCTGAAGTCTGCTCGGGTCAGCTTCTCTGGGGCCGCGGCCAGGGCTGGGGGTGGGGTCCGCTTTCCGGGGTGCGATGGACCCCGGGGACGGCTCTCCAGGGTTCAGTGGAACGGAAATCTCTTCCCCTATGTTTATGCACCCCCTGCAGAGATTCAGAATTTATGGGGATCTCCTTTTACCTCAATTCCATGGGTTGTGGGCTCGGAGCTTGTAAATGTGCGTCCTTCTACTCCGCCATCTTGGCTCCGCCCCCTAATTCTTACATTTATACTTCACAGTCATTCCCTACCCTCCTTTCTGACAAAGAAAATTGACAAAGAAAAACAGTTAAGTAAAATATCTGATACAGAGATGATATCTGACAGTATGATAAATGATTAGATTTTCAGGTAGAATCACACTTCAAAAAACATCAGTATTGCCATGTTGAATCCAGACTTTAAATGTATTTGTATTGCTACAACATATGAGAAGTTATTTTAAATAGTTTTAATATCTTTACACAAAACATTTTTTGGGTGCTACATTTATAAGTTGTAACAAATTGACGAGAAAAGGAGTATGATACAAAAGGAATGCTTAAAGGGTAAATACTGTCATGCTTATTTTTTAGTATAACTGCATGTGGATTTAATACAAAAGACTTTTAATGATATTTGAGACATTTTTCAAAATCTTACATGTACAGTATTGCAAGGGGATGTTAGATGGATGTTAGAGTACTGGGCCTGAAGTCAGGAAGACTACTCTTGGTGAATTCAGATCTCAGTGGCCTCAGATACTTATTAGCTCTGTGACCTTGGGCAAGTCATTTCACCCTGTTTGCCTTAGTTTCCTCATCTGTAAAATGTGCTGTAGAAGGAAATGACAAAGCACTCTGGTCTCTTTGCTGAAAAGCCCCAGGTAGGGTCATGAAGAGTTTGACACTTGAACAACAGAAAACCCATGTTGCTAATCTGGGGAGAGAAGTTTGGTTTTTCGGGAACATTGAAAAAGAGGCCATTTTTTGTGCTTTAGAAGGTTTATTGTGCTTTATAAGGAGTCAAATTAAAAGGGCCAGTGTCTGATCCAGTAGTGTGGATTACATTGTGAATCATCATGTTAAAGAATTGATCCAGTTAGTTTTTAGTACTTTCTGATTCATAGTGCCTTTAATATTCTTTGCACATTTATCTTAGAACTTGGGACCTGTTCCTATAATCACAGAACTGAATTAGAAAGAGATGCCTTCCAGGTTGTATGGATCCTAGCTCTTTGCAATAGGTAACATGGAGACTTTTGATATTGGTATTTCCTAAACACATATCTCTGAGGCACAGGTTGATAAAAATTTGACCTGACCCAAGCACACCAGGATGTCTGGTCACTTTATTTCAAGGATGTCCGGAGTCTTTTAAAAATGATATACCGAAAACTCCACAGCCCTTTCCTTCTGATGTCAGAATTCAGGAGAACTCATAGAAAACTGATTACCAACTCTTAAGTTGTGTAAAGAATGAGGGAGGAGATGCACACTAAAAATTTGAGAAGAGGAAAGAGAGATTTCACTTGTCTCAGCTGGCATTTGATGAAATGATGTTCTGGTGTCTGCTGATTTGAGTATTAATGAAAATCAGCTCAGGTGCCATCTTCTTTGTTACATATATTGATTTATGTAAATCAGAAAACTTCAGATCTCTGCTGCCCAGGATCAAAATAAAATCCTCCAATTGGATTTTAAAGTTCTTTATAATTTTCCCCCTTCCTACCTTTACAGTCTTTTGTTGCATATTAATTTGAAGTTACTGGTAATTATCCTGAAGAATATAATTTTAACCAAGCCAAAGATGCTTTAGTAGTTGGGATACGGAAATAGCCTCTTAAGGAACTGGCTGGTATTAAGGGTAGTCACTGAATCTAAGATTTGGAAGGCTAAGCCATACCTGATTTCCTTCTGTGGTATCTTCCATGAATCATCCTCAAGGCTGTTCTTTTAAAGACCTACTTGGGAAGGACAGCTTATTACTTTCTGAGGCAGCCCACTCCATTTTTGCTTATTCATAATTGTGAAGAAATTTTACTTTATACGTAAGGATGGGAAGAATTTCAAAAGGTTGATTAAGTAGGGAAAATACATTTTAGACATAAAATAGTGGTGGTAAAGGCCCAAAGAGGGAAGTGGGCAAGGAAGATTTGAGGAACCAAATTGTCAGTTTAGTTGTTATGTAATATTTAAAGGAGAATAGTATGAGATAAGGTATGAAAAGGTATATGGAAGAGGATTATGTAGTACTTCCAGTGCCAAGCTGAAGTGTTAAGATTTTAGTTGGTAGTCATTGGAAAATTATCTTTTCTACTTTTAAGGTCTTGTTTCTCACTTACCTTTCCACCTTTGAGTTTCTTCTCTTCATGAGTCCTGTATTTCATTGAGATTATCTTACTAATGTTCCCTCAATTTTACCTACTCCTTACTGCCTTTACATTTGTTCATGTGGTGCTTTACACTTGGAATTCACTTACGTTCCTTCTCTCTCCCGTGCTGTAAAGGGCCAGCTCAGGTGCCCCTTCCTCCATGAAGCCTCCAGCAGTTAATGCTACTTCCTGAGACCTCTGGACCTTTGTGCCTCTCATGCAACTCATTCAAATGTGTCGTATAGTTACTTGTGTGCATCTTGCATCTTCCCAGTCCTTTTTTTAAATTCCTTAACAGTTAGGACTATGTCATTCATCATTTTCCCTAATTCCTAGCATTTAGTAACCTTGTATTTAGCTTTCTTAATCAGTTTGGATTCTGTAGTATGAGGGTTCTAAGAATTTAGAGAATCGAGATATTATTGTAGCTTGAGGTTAATCAGTAAGCATTTATTAAAGTACCTATGCTTGCCACTGTGCTAAGCACAGGGAATGTGAAGAAATGCAAAAAAACCAAACCAAAACAAAAAAAACCAACCCAATCCTTGCTCCAGCAGAGCTCATAGTCTCAATTGGAGAGACAACATCCAAACAACTATGTATAAACATGATCCATACAGGGTAAATTGGAGGCAGTCTCAGAGGAAAGGTGCTAAGATTAGGAAAGACTTCTTAAAGAAGGTAAGACTTTAACTGAGACTTGAAAAAGGCCCAGGAAGCCAGGAGACAGAGATGAAGAAGAAGGGAATTCTAGGCATTGGGGACAGCCAGTGAAAATGCCCAGCGTCGGAAGACGGAGCGCCATCAGCAAGGAGGCCAGTGTCTCTAGATTAACTAAGTATGGCAGAGAGATGATAGATACAGGAAGAAGGTAGGAAGGAGGCAGATTATGAAGAACTTTTAAAAGCCAAATGGAAGATTTTATTTTTGATCCTGAAGGTAATGAATAGGGGAGACATTAGAGTTTTTTGAATGGAGATAGGGGTGGGGAGATAAGACATGGTCAGGCCTTAACTTTAGGAAAATTATTATATACTGAATGGAGGATGGTCTGGAGTGAATATAGACTTGTGGCAAGAAAACTAGGCAATAGATTATTGCAGTAGTCCAGGCATGAGGTGATAATGGCCTGTACTGCGATGGTAGCAGTGTCAGAAGAGAGAAAGGATTGTATAGGAGAGATGTTGCAAAAGAAGAACTGATAGGAGTTGACTGCTGACTGAATATCAGAAAGAAGAGAGAACGAGTCATTAAGGTTCCAAGCCTGGTAACTGGGAGTGTGGTGATACCCTCCACAATATCAGTTTTAAGATGTCTGTGACACACCCAGTCATGTTTTCTGTAACTGCTATGAATAACTTGGTTAATTAGTAATTAATCTTTGCTTTACTTACATCAATACCCATCTGTCTATCTGTCAGTCTATCTGTCACTAACTTATTCCATGAAAACTGTGTTAGGTGAAAGTGTTATCGAGGACACTTATATATGTACAATAGTGTGTACCATTATAGTTGGGATATAATAATCTAACAACATTTTTAAAAAATAATATCTGTTGCAGTGTCATTTTTCATGTGTTATATGTTGAAAAAACAAGCAATTCTAAATAAAGTTATTCAGTTATGTTATTTTATCAGCTCATCTTGCTTAGTCTTTAAATATGGATTTCATTAAAAAATAGCCACCTTTACCAGGGTCATGTAAAATGGCAATAAAGAAAACTGAAAAAGCCTAGAAGAGACCTGCTTCTGAATGATAACACTTCATGACAGTACATTATAATTGTAAAATTACTTGTTTAGCCTTTTCTTCAATTTGTTATTCCAAAATTATCCTGATTTAACACTTTTTTTGGTTTCTTGAGACATAAAATATTTATCCTAATTACCAAAAAATCATTTAATCTGCACACAAAAAAAAATGAATTGTAGCATGCTGTAATTAATCTTATAAAATCTTATTAAAAATCTTTCCATATAATATAGCTACCCAAGAGCTATATTTCATGTGTGATGAAAGGTAAATACTTCTGTCTTTCTTCATATACTTCTTTTATCTATGTTATTGAATAATAATTATTTAACTGGTCAAGATTTACAGAATTAAAACTTCGGGTTCCGTTAAAGAGGTAGAGTACAGTC
Organism: Bettongia penicillata ogilbyi; assembly: GCA_023548195.1. Classification (NCBI taxonomy): domain Eukaryota; kingdom Metazoa; phylum Chordata; class Mammalia; order Diprotodontia; family Potoroidae; genus Bettongia; species Bettongia penicillata. Next base: position 1,203,647 of record JAJHZJ010000779.1, on the reverse strand, counting down.
TTCAAGCTAGATTTGATAGATTTTGATAACATCTTTTTTTCCCAAATTTACTTCATTTTTAATTTATGGGACAAAACAAGCATTTCCATAGCAGTATACTAAAAAAGACCATTGCACATGAAACCACAAATCTATTATGTAGAAATTGTTGTTCCTTCTAAATATAGAATAGTTATCATGTAAATATTTTTTCCTTTTTTTCTTCCCTCCCCCCACCCTCTTAGAGATGGCTCCTGTTAGACATAAATAGGTAAAATTATTCTATACATCTATCAGTTTTCTCTGGATGCAGATGTCATCTTTCTTCCTATGTCTTTTATTTTTGATAAGTACATTTATAATGGTCAGAATGACTTATTAACTCAAAATCATCCTTAAAACAATGTTGTTGTTACTGTATACAATGTTTTCTCATTATTTTGTAAGTCTTACCATGTTTTTCCAAAATCACTGAGCTCATCATTTCTTAAAGCACAGTAGTATTACGTCACAGTCATATACCACAACTTGTTCAGCCATTGTCCATTTGATGGGTATCCCTGCAATTTCCACTTCTTTGCCACCACAAAGAAAGCTGCTGTAAACATCCCATTTATATTCACTTATAGTTATTATTTGTGCATTTCCCTCCATCTTATTTTTACTTGCTATTTTCTTTCTCAGCCTTTCTCCACCCCATTTCTGCTACCCCATTCTCTCCCCCTACACTCCCAATTTTAATCCATACACCTCACTAAAAGTCTCTTCCCCTCCCTGCTCCTCTCCCCTATTTCCTTTAAAATAATTTTGGATATGGAAGGTGTTTGTGTGTGGTATAAATATTAGTGAATTGTTTGTGGCTTTAGTTTGACATTCTGATTTCTTAATTATGTAGTCATTTTTTACTTTCTAAACCTTAAAAACAAATCTGAAAGTTTTGGTTTCTGGATCATTATGGATGTCCTGTGTAGTCTTTACTGAAAGGTCTTCACATTTTACTCATTCTTGGTGAAATAAAATGCATTTTCAAAATGAATGGTGAGATTTTTCAGTGATTTAAATTTATCATATGCTAGTCATGATGGTTATCACCTGTAAGACAATCAGATTTTCAGAGAGAATTACTTCCAGGATTCAAATACGTAAATTTATATATCATTTTCTAAACTCTAGAGAATTTAATAAATCACTGTTGCAGAGTACTGATTTTATCCCTAGTGACCTGAGAGTTAGTGTACCTTCAGTGATGCTTAATTTATCCTCCCCTGAGTCTAAGTCCCTTTCTGTGATAATTTAGTTGAATTAGAATACAGTCAACATCAGTTCATTTTGGGACTAATTATTTAGTTCATTGATCATTTAGATCTTTTACTTCTTTTTCTGGTTTTTGTTCACGATATCTTATTTTCACTAAAGGGATGAAAGATGAAAGGTAGGGGAAGAAAAGTACCTGACTAGGGTTAGAATTCTCAGTAACATTAGTGTCTCTTCTTTTAAAATTTATGGAAGGAGGAATATTACTCTTCAGTCATTTTTCAGTCATGTCTGACACTTCATGACTCTATTTGGGGTTTTTTTGGCAGATACTGGAGTGGTTTGCCATTTCCTTTTCCAACTCACTTTTCAGATGAGGAACTGAGGCAAACAGGGTGAAGTGACTTGCAGAGTAACACAGGTAATAAGTATCTGAGACTGGATTAAAATTCACCAAGATCAGTCTTCCTGACTCCAGGTTTGGAGCTCTATCCACAGCACCACCTAGGTACTCCAAGGGGAATATTATTGTACCTCCTTCTTTTCTTTCATAGAATACGTACCAGACGGTAATAACAGCACCCTTTTTCCAGGGTTGTTATGAGGATCAAATGAACTAATACTTGATTTATTTTCTTTGTATATAATTTATTTATTTTTCGGTTCTTAATGTTCACTTCCACAAGAATTTGAATTCAAAATTTTCTCCTCATCTCTCCACACCCCCCACCCCAGGACAGCATGCATGCCATCCATGCCTTCCTACAGTCTATCCTTTCTTCTATTACGCACCCTTCTTCCATTCACTCCTCTATTTTTCTGTAGGGCAAAATACATTTCTATACTTCATTGCCTGTATAGCTTAATTTCCAGTTGTATGCTAAAACAATTTTTAACATTCATTCTTAAAGCTTTGAGTACCATATTCTCTCCCTCCCTCCCCACCCACCCTCATTGAGAAAACAAGCAATTCAATATAGATCATTCATGTGTAACAATGCAAAGCACTTCCATAATATTTATGTTGTAGAAAACTAACCACATTTCCCTCTGTCCCATCCTGCCCTTCACTTATTTCTTTCTCTCCCTTGACCTGTCCTCTCACAATAGTGTTTAATTCTGATTATCCCTTTCCCCAATTTGCTGTTCCTTCTATTATCTTCCATCTCCTATCCCCTTCCCCCTTCCTGCAGGGTGAAATAGATTTCCATATTCAATTGAGTGGGTGTTATTCCCTCCTTAAGCCAAATCCCATGAGAGTAAGGCTCAATTATTTACTTTCATCTTCCCCCTCTTCCTCTCCATTGGTAGAAGCTGTTTCTTCCCTGTCGTATGTGAGATGATTTGCTGCATTCTGCCTCTCCCTTTCTCTTAGTCCTAGTACATTCCATTCAACAAAAAATTTTATTTTTTTTAGGTATTCTCCCTTCATGTTCAACTCACCCTGTGCCCTCTGTCTGTATGTATACACACGTACACATACATGCCTACACATGTGTAATATACACATACATACCCATACACACCTACATATATATATATATATATATATATATATTCCCTTTAGCCTGATACTGAAAAAGATCTCATGAGTTAAAAATAACATCTTTCCATGTAGGAATGTAAACAGTTCAACCTTAATGAGTTCCTTAAGGCTTCCCTTTCCTGTTTACCTTTTCATGTTTCTCTTGATTCTTGTACTTGAAAGTCAAATTTTCTATTCAGCTCTGGTCTTTTTCAACAAGAATGCTTGGAAGTCCTCTGTTTCATTGAAATTCCATTTTTTCCTCTGAAGTATTTCAGTTTTGCTGGGTAGGTGATTGTTGGTTTTAATCCTACTCCTTTGACCTCTTAATTTAATTGAAATTCCATTTTTTCCTCTGAAGTATTTCAGTTTTGCTGGGTAGGTGATTGTTGGTTTTAATCCTACTCCTTTGACCTCTGAAATATCATATTCCAAGCCCTTTGATCCCTTAGTATAGGAGCTCCTAAATCCTTTGTTACCCTGATTGTATTTCCACAATACTTGAATTGTTTCTTTCTGGCTGATTGTAATATTTTCTCCTTGACCTGGGAACTCTGAAATTTGGCTATAGTATTGCTAGGAGTTTTCCTTTTGGGATCTCTTTCAGGAGGTGATCAGTGAATTCTTTCCATTTCTATTTTACCTTCTGGTTCTAGAATATCAGGGCAATTTTCCTTGAGATTTTCTTGGAAGATGATTTCTAGGCTCTTTTTTTGATCATAGTTTTCAGGTAGACCAATAATTTTTAAATTCTCTCTCCTGGATCTGTTTTCCAGGTCATTTGTTTTTTCCAATGAGATAGTTCACATTGTCTTCTATTTTTTCATTCTTTTGATTATGTTTTATAATTTTTTGGTTTCTCATAAAGTCATTAGCTTCCATCTGTTCCATTCTAGTTTTTAAAGAGCTGTTTTCTTCAGTGAGCTTTTGAACCTTCTTTTCCATTTGGCCCATTCAACTTTTTAAAGTATTCTCATTGAATTTTTGGACTTCTTTTGCCATTTAGATTAGTCTGTTTTTAAAGGTGTTATTTTCTTCAGCATTTTTTTTGCTCTCTTTTAGCAAGCTGTTGACTCACTTTTTATGATTTTCTTGCATCACTCTCATTTCTCTTCCCAGTTTTTTCCTCTACCTCTCTTACTTGATTTTCAAAATCCTTTTTGAGCTCTTCTATGGCCTGAGACTACTGCATATTTTTTTGGGAGGTTTTGGATGCAGAAGCCTTGACTTTGATGTCTTCCTCTGATGGGATGCTTTATTCTTCCTCATCTGAAAGTATGGAAGAAATTACTTTCTCACCAAGAAAATGACCTTTTTATAGTCTTATTTGTTTTCCTTTTTTTTGGCCATTTCCCCAGACCATTAGTTGACTTTTGAGTCCTTTCTGAAGTGGAGGGTATATTCTAGGAACCTGTAAGTTCTCAGTTCCTCCAAGGTGGCACAATCAAGGAAGATGAGTTTTCTTCTCTCCTGGCCTGCACTCTGGTCTGAGAGCAACCACAAACACTCTTTTCCGCCCAGGATCTGTGAGTAGGATTCCCCCTCCAGAGCTTCCACCAGCTCTACCATGCTAGTGCTCCTCCTCACCCTAGGACAGCCACACAGGACTGAAACCCAGGTCAGCCGCTCAATTCCCCAGGGTCTTTAAGCTGAGGGCTTCAAAATGGATGCTGCTGTGGCAGTGGCTGCTGCAGGACTGGGGCCAGACCCCTTCTCCCTTCTCACCCAGGTGAAAAGAGCTTTCTTACTGATCTTTGAAACTGTCTTTGGCATTTGTGGGTTGAGAAATCTGGGAACCACAACTGCTGCCTGTGATTCTGTGCCCTGAAGCCTGCTATAGTCCTGTCTGTGCTCCACCCCAAGGCTGGGCTGTGCTCTGCTCCAAGCCTGGTGTGATAGACCTTTCCTGTTGGCCTTCCAGGCTATCTTGGGCTGGAAATCTCTTTCATTCTGTCATTTTGTGGCTTCTACTGCTCTAGGATTTGTTTAGAGTCATTTTTTACAGCTATTTTATGGGCTTTGGAGGGGAGAGCTAGAGTAGGTCGGTCTTTGTACTCTGCCGTTTTGGCTCCATCCTGAGATAATAGTTGTAAAGTGCATAGCATGGTGCTTGGGGTGTAATAGGCTACATAAATGCTTATTTCTGCCACTCCTCCCCCTTTGCCCTGTTGGAGTGGGGAGAGACTTGAGTCAAGGAGACCAGTCAGGAGAGTGTTGAAATAGTCTGGGGGAGAGGTACTGAGGGCCTAATCTAAGGTGGAACACTTAATATCAGCAAAATCCAGTGAGCATAGAGCAGGGATGTCAGACGCATGGCATGTGGCCCACAATATTTGCAGGTGGGCCCAACTGGATTAAAATATGTGGAAACATTTAACAAACTAAAAATAAAGTAAAACATAGATGATACTATATTTTAAAGCCAAGTTATTATGTGGCCATAAGAATCTCTGCATGTGGTGTAGTGATCCATGTTTCTATCTGAATTTTACACCACTCATGTATAGGATCTAGGAAGAGGGAATTATCAAATCAGAAGATATAGAGAGATTTAGAAAGATTAACTCTGAGAAAAATCTTTTGGTTTTAGCATTTAGGAGGTCATTGGTAACCTTGGAGAGAGAGTTTTAGTGTTTGAAATCAGATTGCAAAGAGGTTGATGCCCAAGTAACATTAAACTATTAATTAGTTTAGATATTCCTTGGTAACCTATGTTTGAAAGTATGATATAATTAGTTATCTTTAGTGTTCTCCTTTTATATGTGAAATTATGTCCTTTATATTTCTTGTTGGCTTTTTAAGAATGGACGTTCCTCATGGATTGTTATTAGATTGACAGTGTTTTACATAGTTGAGGTGTTTAATATTTAGTTATATTATGACTTAATATGTGTGTTTTTTTCTCCCAGTTTAGGTTTGATTTCCGATTCTTTTCATATGTTCTTTGATAGCACTGCTATCTTGGCTGGACTGGCAGCATCCGTAATTTCAAAATGGAGAGATAATGATGCTTTTTCCTATGGGTAAGAGATATTTATTTCACAAAATCTTAATAGTATGGTAGATGAGAATATAAACATGTAGAGAACATTAACCTTGCAATTAAACTGCTTTAAAAAAAACCCAACAAACTTTATTTTTTAATATGAAGAAGTTTTTTATGACAATGAGGAAGTAGATGGAGCCTTGTATTTGAGGTCAGGATTTGAATCTTATTTCACACATTAATGTGCCATGTGACCTCATTTATTCTCTCAAATGTCTGCTTCTCCATCAGTTTACTAAATTGTGGATTAAAATACTGGTTCAGCCTACCTCAGAGGGTGCTTGTCAGCAGAGCCACTTTGCAAAATTTAAATCACATGAAGAAAAATGAGTTTTTGTTTTCTTGTTTGTAGCATGATGATAGGCAGTAAGTAGGTGGTACAGTGGGTAGAGTGCCAACTCTGGAGTCAGGAGGACCTGAGTTCAAATGTGGCCTCAGATACTTATTAGCTGGGTGATCCTGGGTAAGTCACTTATCCCTGATTGTCTCAGTTTCCTCATCTGGAAAGTGAGCTGGAGAAGGAAATGACAAACCACTCCAATATCTTTGCCAGGAAAATCCCAAATGGGATCACAGCTGAAACAACAAAAACAACAATAGCATCATGCTAATGTATTTCGAGTCATTTTGTTATAGATTGGAGATTTATGTTCCTTATTTATATTTTCTTATACATTTTGTGGCCATGAGTATATACACGCTATTGTAATTTTTTTTAAAGGTGAACTAGATTGTTTTTCTTTGTCCAAGGCACTGTGCTAAGTGATCTGGTCTCCATCTGAACTGTATTCTTTGAGACAAATAGTAGCTCACATTTATGTAATACATTAGAATTTACAAAATACTATTTAACTTTCCTGTGATTTGTTCTTTGTAATTCATTCATTTATTTTACAAACATATTCTTTTACGTTATGGTGGATGGTGGAGTTACTGTGTGTTTCTATCAGTGTTTTGACATATGTCATGGTTCTAATTTGGGTCTCTCCTAGTATTCAGCTTTGCAAACATAACAAATAAAAAGCAAATTGTTCATATTAATTGTGACTAGCGTATATGGTAAAATACTCTTTGCTCAGAATCTGAAGAACTATGAAATTTAAATAATCAGGATATTTTATATACCACCATATATATATACCATAGTATAATTGATGTTCATAATAGTTTTGAGCCTCAGATACCACAGGACCATAAAATGCCTTTTGAATTATTAATGATGATTGAATTTTGTTCAGTATAGTTTTAATGCTCTACATTTTTCCTATTTGAAAAAAAGCAATCTATGTATTGTATGTTTGGTGATTTGAATCTCCAGTTCTCCTGCATAAAATGAGTTTATAATACCTTTAATTATAATATTTTGGAAAACAACTAAAAAGTTTTTCAACATTTTTATTTGTAAATTAAATTGTTATTCATCAGGTGTTTGTCATCAGGTGTGTGTGTGTGTATTTATTTTCTGTATGAAACACCTTTTATTTGAAGAATCATGATTAATTTCCCTTTGAATTCATGGTCCATGTATGATATTTTTACTGATAGTTTTGGGCAAGATTAGTCAGTAGAGCAAGTTATAATATAATTACCCAACAAGTTATAATATAATCACATATATTGTTGATGTTAGCTGACATTTTATATTTGCAGTGGGTTTATGTACCATGTTCACTTATGCAGGGGTTGCTGTAATGTGATGATTGCAGTTGTATTTGGGGGTGAAATAAAGTTGGTATAAAAAACTGTGACAGATAATAGGTTGAGAGTTAAATCAGTGGTAAACAGGTAAATATCACCTGATGGTTTGTCACTGGGTATGTTGATTATTTTGCCATCCCCATCTTTATTTCTCTCTCAGGAGAGGGAATTAAAGGGGGAGACTTCTGGCACAACATTGAACTACTAATCACAGTAGCCAGTGTAACTGTTACTGGACATAGGAACACTTTTAGTTTTTGACAACTGAGCTAGATTCTACAATGGTTGAGAATAGAGAGACTCTGGATAGACTAGCTAGCCAGAACTACAGTTAAGGAAGGAGAGAGGCAGTGAGCAGATTTCAGTGTTTGCTTATTTAATAGTCATTGTTTTTGTGTCATTATCTTTTAATTTATAAGACTGGATAAAAAGTATATGTGATAAGCAGCAGAGTCATAAACCTTAAGATTTAGAGGTTACCTCAGAAGTCACCTAGCCTAACTGCTACCTAAATAAGAATTTATTCTACAATATTCCTGGCAAGTAGTCTTCCAGTCTTTCCTTAAAGGCCTTTCCTGAGGGGTAAGGAGGCAGCTCATTTCAGCACTGACCAGTTCTAAGTTTTTCTTTATATCATGCTTAAATTTGCCTCTTAGTGGACTCCATAATACTTTTGTTTCTGGTTCTGTGCTCTGGGTTTAAATAGGACAAATAGAATCCTTCTTTTTGGCGTGACAGCCTTTCAAGTACTTTGAAGACAGCTACCATGTCTCTCCTAATAGGACTTTTAACACACTCAGTTCTTTTAACTGAGTCTCACTACTTGAGGCCCTTTACCATCCTTATTATTTTTTTTGTGTGTGTGTACCCTCTGTGGTATCTGATCAGTGCCTTTCCCAAAAGATGGTACTTAGAACTGAACCCAGTACTTCCAAGGTGGTTTGACCAGGGCAGTCTTTAGAGGTACTCACATCTCATTTCTGCCTTTTTAATGGGACCAAAGAGTATTGTGGTTTGTTTTGGGAAACTATTTCACAGTATTTATGAGTACCTGCTGACTTTCACCCCACTGAAGTCCTTAACTCTTACTGCTGTCTGGACATTCAGACTTCTCTATTGCATCTTTAGGAAGCTGATTTATTTTTTTACCCAAGTTTTAAGCCTTTAAATTTATTTCTAATAAATATAATCTTTTTTAGATCAACTCAACATTAGTTTATCAAGATCTTTCTGGATCTTGTATCTATTGTCTAACATATTAGCTATCCCTCCCAGAATTGAATGATCTACAAATTGAGAAGCTTAGTTATCAGTCATTCAGAGTACAATTGCAGAATCTATATTTTTCCTTGTGCATATAGGATGTGTTTTTTTGTGTTATTGTTGGAAAGCTTGAAAAACAATAAAGATCTTCTGAAAGAAATACCATTAATAAATACATGAATTATACTTTTTAATGTCTTGTATAAGTAAGAATTTTAGTAAATACAAATACATATTATTTTTCATAAATTTTGTAGTTTGTACGTGCCAGGGACCAAAGGGTGTGCAAATATACCCTTAAATACTAGCCAGCAAGGCTAATCAAAGCAAATCTAATTAAATTAGCAATTCATGGTGAGAACAGAAGTGTATTCATGTAGTCACTAAGCTTTCTTCCCTGCAAATCTAGTGGGTTCTTTAACAGAGCAACCAGAATGAATTAGGCTTCTTTGTTTTGTATTGTCATTTTATCTCTTTTAAGTTCATTTAGTGATTATATTTAAAACATAGAACATGTAAATAGCATTAAATGTTGGTATCTTACATGACTATGGACATGTATGTTATTTCTTTGCGTAGACCTAAAGGACATGCTGACAAGACCAGATATAGCCAAGTGATATAAAAAATTAAAATGTTATGCTCTAGTTGTAACATTTTACCTTTTACTTTAGTGACCAAAAAATTTTATAAACCAACAATTTTTATGTCTCCTAATATGATTTAGTAACTAGACTGATTAACTTTAATGTCAGCACCCTTTGAAAATGTATGAAAGCTAAATTGAAATTTTGCCTAGTGACTTTAGCCAAGCAGAATAAATATAGAAGGAAAAATAACATCTTTCCCTCCCCCTAATACATTACTCTCATAATCTGAAAGTTTCAGAAATCTAGGGAGAAGTCACTAATTTAACAAATAAAGTTCTAATTGAAAGCTGGAATTGGCTTTAAAAATGGAGATTTTGAAAAATCTTGGTTGGGTTCTCTGGCAGTAGTGATGGAAATATAAATGTCAGGTTGCTTCTGTAATAATCCTTGAAGTTGATTCAATTCTTTTTCTTTAGCTCAAAGGCATAGTTTTTGTAACTTAAGTGTAGAAAGGCAGAAATTGTAAGCAGTTTTTTAAAAAATGAAAAGGCATAGGTTACAGAAAGCTATCCCCCTTGTCCTTTTTTCCCACCCCTTTGTGTGATTCCAAAATTCTCTAGTGATCTTGAGGCAATTTTAGATTTGCATGTCTGTTTAAGGATTTTCAAAGCTGATTTTCTTTAATAAGTACTTCTCAGTTGTTCCTTAGTACTCTGTTTGGTATGGTATTTAAGTTGTAGCTCTTCTTTAATCAGAATTAACATCACTCCCATGCCCTGCTCCCTACTATTCCTCCATTCACACCACATGTACTTATAGATTCCTGGAACATTTTTGGAAGTATACAAGTATGCGGTATAGATTTAAACCTTTGAAAAATGTGAATTTATTATATGCAGTTAATAATTCAATTGTTTGGTCATTCCCCAGGTATGTTAGAGCGGAAGTTCTGGCTGGTTTTGTAAATGGCCTATTTTTGATCTTCACTGCCTTTTTTATTTTCTCTGAAGGTGTTGAGGTACAGTATAATAGAATCAGTAAATCTTTTTTTTTCTGAAGTGTGACTTTTCATTTTTAGCCATATTATATTAGAGCTATTTCTCATTCTTTCAGTAACGCAGCAAGCATTTATTGAAGGATTTTCACTGATACTGATGTTAAATACAATAGAAGATCTGTAGCAGGAGAAGAAAGACATTAACTGTATTTGAGGAGTGTATAATCTACCTTCTCTAATGAGATAGGCCATTATTTGAAAAAACTGGAAAACAAACAAAAAAATGCATGATGATATAATATAAACTATGTACAAAATGTTGAGAAAATACAAAGTTAATGATCCAGTTAGTGTGGGATTAATTAGGAAATGCTTCATATACAAAGATTAATCCTGACCTAGGTTGCAAACAACATAATAGACATGGAGAAAAATAATGTATCAGGTATCCAAAAAAAAGGAGCAAATGTGAAGCCAATTGTAGTATTCATGCAAATAAACATTTTTATGGAGATATTATTATTATCATCACCATTATTAGTTATAATGATGAAGTTCATTGCCAGATTGCCCTTTTCAAGAAACTCTTAAACACCATCTACATGCTTAAAGAAGGGTCTAAGAGAGTGCTACCCCCAAATAAAGACACAGGTAATTAATTAGTAATTATGTAGCATAATAACTATATTTTATGGTTTGTGAGCTTAACATTTCATGGTGCAATGGAAGGAATACAGAATTTTGGAATCAGAGGAGTAGGGCTGAAATTCTGCCTCTAATTTACTTCCTTTGCCACTTAACTCCCTGTGTCTTATCTTGAGCAAGTCATTTAAACTCAGGGCCTCAGTTTCCTTATCTGTAAAATGAAGAGGTTGGACTAGATCACCTCCAAGGTCCCATCCAACTTTAAAATATATGATTCTCTGATTTACTACCTTATGTCCTGTGATGGCTTACAACCTAATCCAATTCACCAAGCACTTTTCAGTGCCTGCTATGTGTGAGACAGCTATATTATTGGAATTTGGCTTTTTCTTTTGAAAATAAGAGCCACTGAATGATGTTATTTTAACCTTAATGATTTTTTGCTTTGTCTTTTCATTTTTTTTTGTCATTTTATCTAATCAGGTTTTGATTTTAATGTTGTCTGTTATGTGTTATGTGTTTTCTAGAGAGCATTAGCACCTCCAGATGTTCACCACGAGAGACTACTACTTGTTTCTGTGCTTGGGTTTGTTGTAAACCTAATAGGAATATTTGCTTTCCAACATGGAGGTCATGGACATTCACATGGCTCTGGTATGATGGTTAGAGCCTTTTTTTCTTTTTTCTTCATTTCTTAGGCTGCTTGTGAAAATGAATAATTTTGACAACTTATGTAATGGTTTTTATACAAAGCTGAATATTGGTAAAGACCAAATATTGGACATAGAATCATAGGACCTTAGAGGTCAGCTAGTCCAACCCATATTTCAATAAGAATCCTTGCTACACATTTCCTCGTTTTTTCTCCAGTAATAGGGAACTACCGTAAAAGACAGCCCATTCCAAAGTTGGATTATTACATGTTAAGAAGGTTTTCCTTCTATTTAGTTTAATTTGTTTAACCAAGATGTTGCATTTTTACGGCCATAGTTAGGTTTATGGTTTTAATTTTTTAGTGAAAGTTACATTTATTCTATTGTGTTGGAAGAGTTTTGAGTAGAAAGGATTAGTTGAAATTTATGGTTGAGTGGAATATTATTTCAGGATCCAACTGTGATAGCATAGTGGAATAACTAAAAAAAACAAAAACCAATATACAGGATTAAGATCTGTCTGAAAGGTGTTTTTAACAAAGTTATTTCACTTTGGCACTAAAAAAAGATAGTAGGTTAATCAATGTTAATATTGCAGGGTAGTTTTGAGAAATTTTCTCATATTTACAATTAGATACTAAGTCCTTTGCCTCAGTTATCCCTTCTACAAAATGAGGAGGTTAGATTAGTTCATTTGCAAGTTCCCAGCTCTTAATTCCTGTGCTCCCATGGATTTAGGTTTTTCCCAGAGTTGGATTGTTTATTCAGGTTACTTAAAACTTTCTGAGTCTCAGTTTCCTCATTGCTAATACTGAGGTAATAATACCTGTAGTATCCTCTTGTGGGGTACCTGTGAGACTCCAGTAAGACACCAGTAAACTTTAAAGCACAGTATAATTGGCAGTTATTAATCACTGGGATGTTTAGAGAGAAAGGATACCCCTTCCCAAACACCTATGAGCAACTTAATAAAGTTATTGCCCCATTTTAGAGATGAAGAAACTGAGGCGCAGAGACTAATTTGCCTAAGGCTACATAGCTACTAAATATCAAAGAATTTTAATCCAGGTCTTACTGACTCCAAGTCCACCATATTATCCACTATGTTGCCTCTCACACTAAGCCCCTTACTCTTTGGGGATTTATGGGAAGAAAGGGTAGGTTTGAGAAGCTATGCAGTGAGCTCACTGTCTCTTAGGGAATTCAGTTCCCTAACACCAAGACAGTTGTATATAGTATGCAAGCAGGGATGTTCTGCCTCCCTTATTTTGTGACAACAGCAATAGTATCTTCAACTTAGGCTTTTCCTTCATATGTATATGCTGGTTGGGAAACTGGTTTTTGTTTTTTCCTTCAATTATAATTAGAGATGGTATTTTGGCAAGCTGTTCATGGTAACTAAGAGGTCTTTATATGTCATTTCAGGGAGAAAAAAACGTGGTTTCTGTTCAGTTTAATACAGCATTATTTAGTCTTACTCTTTTCTTCTAAAGGTTTCCTCTGATGCCTCATAGTGTGGACATGCTATGAGTGCAATGGAAGTGAAAAGAAGCTTTAAGGCTATGCCTGGTGTCTAGCTAGGTTCAAAGAGGCTCGTTGCCAGACTGGTCTTAGAGTAAAGAATTTTGAGTTATAGGAAGTCTAGAACCACAAAGGTAGAAAGGATCTTGGAGATCATCTAGTCAACTAACTGAAAAAGGCTCCCCTCTGTAACATGCCTAGACTTGGCTTACAACCCTCCAGTGTCGTGACATCCCTTCATACACTTGAAGATAACTGTCAGTTTAGTCAGTCAGATTACCTTTCTCTTTATGCAGTCTGACCAGGGCAAAGTAAAGCTGGACTGTCAATCTCCATATTCCTGGTTACTCTATCTCTGACTTAAGCTTATGTAGCTTAAGGTCACATTTGATTTCTCAGTGGATATATTCCACTCTTGACTCATATCAGCCTTTCAGTTTAATAAAACCCTTACATCATTTTCAGGCAAACTGCTATTTAAGTAGATCTCTTCTATTTTGTACTTTGACTCTTCTGTTTTGACTTTTTTGAACCCAAATATAAAATTTTACCTCATCCATATTGAATTTCATCTTAGTAGGTTTGGCCCAATGTTCTAGCTTTTCAAGAGCATTTTGAATGTTGGCTCTATCATGCAGTGTTATGCTCCCTAGCTTTGTGTCATCTTACAAATTTTAAGTGTATATCATCTATGTCTTTTTCTAAGTCATTGATAAAAATGTTAAACAGCACTAATCCCAGGGGCCCCTCAACTCGAGGTTTCCTTCTAAGATGGCATTAAGCCATTGCTGCCTTACTCTTAAGGTCTAGCTCTTCAATTAGTTTTTAGTTTATTTAACTTTACTAGTGTAGCCCACATATTTTCATCCCTCCCCCTTCCCCTAATAACTGAGAGTGTTTATCAAATGCTTTGCTAAAATCTAGCTAAGCTATAGCATCTACTTAATTTATCAGTTTTATAAACCTGAGAAGAAGGGATATAAGGTGTGTCCAGCAGTCTCTGTTCTTCAGAAACTGTACTTGTTCCTGGTGATCACAGCTTCCTGATTTAAATGTTCACTTACCATTCCTTCAGCAATATATTCTAGATTTTAGTTAGAAGGCAGTCAAGCTCATCACAGGCCTAAGTTTTCAATATCCAATAAATAGATAGTAAATATGTACCAGGCACTGGCCTAAGCACTGGGGATTCACATAGTAAAGAAGATGAATCCTGCCCTCGAAGGGCAGGGAAGACAGTACACAAAAGGAAGCTGAAAAGGGGTTGAGGGGGGACCTCATTGAATACCTAAGTTTATGGTATTCTTGAGTAGAAACCAAGTAAAGCAACTTATGAGAAATGAAGTTAGCTAGAAAAATCTGAGCCTTACACAAAAGGAATGTTGGGAAGAGTTTGTTGTTTCCCATTTGGTCAGAGTGGAGGGGCCACTGAAGTTGCTAAGGAGGCGATAAGTATCAAAGCTCCGTCAGTCTTCATGATAATGAGATTTCAGATGATGAGTTTTTAATGGAATGGTGATCAGCATTCACAGAGGGACTACCAGTACTAACCAAATTACAGATCCTCAGATTATTGGAATATTAGTAAGTTAGTTACTCACTTGTTGTACGTTAGGCATTTTCAGAAATACATTATCCAAAAGTAGTTAATGCTTTTCTGAACCTTCTTTGCATTGAAATTGCAGTTTCCTTATATATAGCAGGATTTTGTTACTATTATCTTAGTTACAGATCATCTTAGCCTTGAGCCTCTCCCTCAATAGTCTTCATTCCCAGCATAAATTCATAATTGTTAAAAGTAAGAAATATAAATGGAAAACAAAAAGGAGACTTGGTTCTAGTTTGAGCTTTATTACTTCATACTGTATGACTCTGGGCATGTAATCTGACCCTGTTATCTGTAAAATGAAAGGATTGTATTAGTACCTTCTTGACCAAAATTTTTATTTTATTTTATTTTTTGAAAAGTCTACAAGTTATCCATTATAGAATATGATGTAACTGCCATAGTGTAAATCAGAAACAATATTAAAACAAGTGTGCTATGTATTGAAAATATTTTTCATAATTTAAGTTCTCTTTAGTGAAACTCAGTCATGGCTCTTTTTCTTGAGGGTTTTAATACAGTTGTCCTGGTAGGAGTCTTTAAGGAACAATTAGACTTTGTTTTTTTATGTTTTGTTTTTGTTTCTAAGGTTATGTTTTAGTTTGTTTTCTTGAGTTGCACTGGATTCTTTGGCATTGCAAAATAGTACCTCACCTATGAATAAACAATTTCAGTGGGAGGAATTAATATATATGTAGATACATATACCCATAGGAATATGCTTACATATATACATATATACACATAAATGTTACCTATATGAAAGTGCTACCTAGTATTTACTCATATATTAAGATAACTATAATGTATATTAAGGTATAATATTTAATCTTGTATCTTGAAGTGCTGAATTACTTTTAATTTCTTTAGCTTTTACTGAGGTTAAATCTTATATGTTTTTAATATGCTCTATATTTAGGGCTTTTTTTGGTAATCTTATATGAATATTACCAAATGTATTCTACACTGGTTATTGTAATTCATATATATTTCCAGATGTATTCTATAAAGCAGTGCATTAATTAATGATATGATATTTTTACCAAGGGTAAACCTTATGTTTTTAATATGCTCTGGAAATGAAGCTATTCTATGAATTCAGAATTTAACTGATTAGTTTTAGTGTGCTTGAATTTTAGTCAATTCATTACTTCAACCAGCATTTATGGTGGTTTTTATTAAAATTTTTAGTGATTTGTTTTTATATCACCTGTATCTCTGAATTGATCTTCCCTTTTCCTACAACAAGAATAAGCAAGAAGGGGTGGGATGGGCAATTCAACAAAGTTAAGCATCCCATCAGATGAGTCTGATGGTACCTGGAATGTTCCATTAGTTCTCTGCTTTTGAAAATGAGTGTGGGAACTACGTGGCCTTATTTCCTCTTTGAAAAGGAACTTTTGATCATTGTAATTTTGTAGTACTCATTTTTGTTTTATTGTTCTTTCCATTTACATTGTTATTGTGTATATTTTTTCTCTATTACTACTTGTTTCACTTTTTTTCAGTTCATATGAACCTTTCCATGTTTCTCTTCATTTTTCATATTGATAATTTCTTATATATTATATTACATTACATTTATGTATCACAGTTTGTTTAGCTATTACCCAGTGTGGACACATCTTTTTGTTTCCATTTCTTTGCTACCACAAGAAGTCCTTCCATGAGCATTTTGGTGTATGAGAAGCCTATCTTTCTTTTATCATGGGGAAAAGTTACTAAAAACATTTTTCCAGGGATTGTTAGTAGCTAAGTAGCTTGGGGTCCTTTATGACTGCTGGTTTCTAGGAATTAAATCCTTTCTTATCTTAACACAGGTCAGCTATTACAAATACTAATTTTAACCCAGCCTTTGCCTAGACCGTAGTGAATAAAATACTGGACTTGGAGTCAGAAAGATCTTCGTTCATTTACTGCCTCAGGCACTCACTACTAGCTCTCTGACCCTGGCCAAGTCACTTAAACTCTCTTTCTTCTGCCTCAGTTTCCTCTTCTGTAAAATGAGGGGGGGGTAGGTCTATTGGCCTCTAACATCCCTCACAGCTCTAAATCTATGATCCCCAAGATTTCCGTATATATAAATTTTATCTTTTCTGGAATGTTTGCTCTTACTCTATGTTTTAAAATCATAATTTTCTCTCCGTTATCTAATAACTTGAAATATGTCCACATGTCACCTATATTCTATTCCTGACAATGAAATTTTTGGCAAGGATGTGTCCTTGGGATGCATCAGAGGTATTAACATGTGCAACTTATATTTTAATCCAATTCTTTTAGTCTATATTTTTTGCTCTAAACTATATATATATTTTTTTCTTGTAGGACATGGACATAGTCATTCCCTCTTCAATGGTGCACTTGATCATGGACATGGACATGGACATGGAGATCATGGCCATGGTCATGGAGACCATGGCCATAGTCATGAATTGAAACATGATGCACATAGTCATGATCATGGACATGGACACTTTGATTGTCATGGTGAGTACCATATGAGGACATTCAGAGTGAGACTCTTAAGTACATGTAAAAGACAAGGATCATTTGTCCCTTCCATGTGGGCTGTCAGTTTTGTTCCCTAGGATTCTGTCCCTTGGACTTTACAAAGATATAAATGTAGCGTTAAACATAGGCCTTGGTCTGATTTTTCAGTTTGTAGGTAGTGATAAAACAGTGCTCTTTCAATAAATGTGATAGTTAATGGCAGTTAGTTATGATTTAGCAAAATCATAAGGTACATTTTTTCCATTGCCAATATTTGACACAGACTTTTAAAAATGCAACCGTTATTTTAGATCTTTAGAAGCATTTTTATATATTTTGTATTGTTAGACTTTGGCCAAACTAGTTGAGATATACATATATATATATGTGTGTATATAGGTACATTTTGTTATATGAACTATAACTTAATGGCACGACTTAGTTTGGCAAGCAGGTATTTGGGTGGTATGATATGTTTGGATTGGCCTCTAAGGGTGTGTGTGTGTGTGTGTGTGTGTGTGTGTGTAGGGAAAACAATTTATTGTGTATTAGAAAGCATGCCTTTATGATATTAGAGATTTTTTTAATTAACAATTTGTTGCTTTGCCATTAAATTTTCATTTTTTGATAGTACATTATACAAAATGTATTTTCAGGGTAAGTTTAGTGATTTCATTTGTTTTGGGGGATGCTGGAATCCTAAATCATTTACCAGTTTTAAAAGAGAGTCTCATAAATAAGATTCAGAACTGTTCTATGTATACATTTCAAACTGATTTCACCCTCTTGTCCCACCACAAATTAGCTACTGCTGAAAAACAAATATGTGAAAGATCCTTGAGTTACTATCAGATTTTTAGTTTCTGCTTAAACTTTTTAGTTTTAGGATTTTTTTGAGGAGGAGGGTAATCTTCTGGTGGTTAAAAAACTAATACAGTAAAAATGTATATTGCTGTAATGGGAAGGCAACTTAATTTGTTTTGAATTTAAAGAAATTATTATTTCATTACTTCAAAAGATAAGTAATCAGTTCATTATTCTTTCCATCAGTGCAGTTCACAGTGCCTTCATGATTTAGTACATAGTTTCATGAGTTGGCCAAAAATATTGATATAGTATCCAACCATCTGCTGATTGATCCTTTCTGAATTTCACGGGGCTGGTTTTTAGTTAAAAGTCACAGAGTTTGTGGCTGAGACTGTATTTCCTTAATATGTGATAGCTTGACTGCATGAGTTTGGCCTACTGACGTGGCCTTTGATGATTTGAAGGTCAATTACATGCCACAATGAGTTCCTGGAGTAGAATGTTAAGTGAGGGGATTTTTTTAAACCATTGTAATGAACAAAGTTACTTTGAGAGTGGTTTCTAGGTCTAACAGTCAGTTGTGGTTTTTTGGTAGTGTATTTTATAATTAGCAATCCCCTCTTAATATTAAAAATGAGCTTTTAGCTGATGTAATTTTAATCTCCTGGATTTTGTTACAGAGGGTGTTCCAAAAAGTTAGTACAGTTTTAAGCTATTAAAGGGAATTTAAGTTTAAAACTACACTAAGACTTTTAGGACACCCTATAGTTGAGATTTTGTAATAGTTTTGTATCTGCTGAATATACATGTTTTTCAAAAACACCCCCCACCACCAACCAAAAAAAAAAAATCCCTTGCAATCTATAGTAATCTTTGCTTTTTTTCCTTAGTACCTTTTAGTAACATTGTATGGAGCCACATAAATTTTTTTTTGTTGTTGAGGCTTCATTCTAGGCAACTCCAATATTTTTAAAAGATTTTAAGACTCACATTTTGACAGAGACTGTGCACTATTGTCATTAATTATCTTTATTGAATTTTAGACGTTAATGCTCTTGGATAGCACTGGTTCAAGTTTGTTACTAATTCAAAGGAAAGTGATATGTGACTGACTGTCCTTTTTAATCCAGATTTTTAAATTTAAATTAAAAAAAATTGTTCAGTAAAGAACAAATCTCATAGATTTTTTTCTTATACCATGAAAGAGTTAAAAACTGATATTTCTTGTTAAGTTTATAGGTTTTGATTTTTTAAAAAGGTCAGTTTATTTTAGGGGAAAAAAGCAACCTCTGGAATAGCTTTCCATGGGCATTAGAAGGAAGACTAGTTAGTTCCAGTTAGGGATCAATTTAAATGGAAAAAAAAATTAACATTCTATGTTAACTTGACAAAAATTCTTTACAGATGGTTCCTCAGCTAAAGGAACAACAGGACCCAGCAGACAGATCTTACAAGGTAGGAGAAACTTACATTTGAACTTCTTTTTTTCTCTTAAATTTTTTGCATAGTCATTAGTAGTCTGATGTGAACATTTCATAGAAGACTGACAAAATTATTTTTATTGAAAAAATTCTAAACTTTCTTGGAAGTAGTTGTAAAATGAGGTTTGGATTCATCTGCCTCAGAGGTCCCTTTCAGTTTTAAGTTTCTATATATTTGTGGAATATTTGCTTTTTTGTGTAGATAATTTAGCAGATGTTTTTGGTAGTCACCTCTGTCTTTTCAGTTTAGTATCCAAAAAATTGTTCTTTTCGGATATTCTAAATAACATAGTGGTTTGATTAATATCTGTAATTATAACATGCTAAAAAGTCTAGCTGAGGGATAATGTCACATCTAGAGGCAACTGGATAGCTCACTATATAGAACATTGGACTTGGAGTCAGAAAGATCTGAATTCAAATTCTGCCTCGGTACTAGCTGTGTGACAGACCCCTGGCAAGTCACTTAACCTCTCTCAGACTCTGTTTCTTTATCTGTAATATGGGAATAATAATAGCCCCTACATCCCAGCGCTATTATGAAAATCAAATGCCATAGCATATGAAAAACTATGCAAATTTCAAAGTGCTGTATATACTATTAATGTTGTAGTAATTTGTAATGACAATTACAGTGTGTAATTTACAAAAATGAAATAAAAGTAAAGACTGTAGTATTGAGAGTTGTATCTTATCCATGGATTACTTATTATTCAGTAATAGTAAAAAGTGGTATGCACTTGAGGGTCGGACTCCTTCAAAAACACATTATACAACTATTTTAGAAGTCTCAGAAAGGTATGGTTCAGGGAACTTCGCATTTGGGGGCATGTCCCAGTGTGTATTATCTATTCCTCCACCGGACTTTATCCATAATCATGGTCCCTTACTTCCAAGCTCTCCATCCAATTCCTTCTCCTGACACCAAATCGACCTCCTTCATTAGCTCTAAATCTCATTTTTATTGGACTTCATTCTCTCTCTATTCTCTCCGTCCTTAAAATTCTTGACTTACTATTCCTTTGGATTTGGCTCCTTACACTACAGTTTATTTTTAGGAACTGTAACATTTTCTTTATCCACTGCTGCATTAGTGTAGAGATATATAGAATTAATATAAAAGAACTTTTGCTGAAATTCCTTGTAATGGTGCATATTTGTTACATAGAACCAAATTTATTTTATATTTGCTAATAATTTATTTTGTCTTGATAATTCATTATTTAATTGGGGAGGGTGGGGATTTAACAAATTTAACTAATACATTATAATTTTTCTAAAGCTAACATTGCAGTTACTTTGTATTCTCTAGGTACACACTAATTAGTGGGTAGGCTAAGATGGTTCAGAAGTGTCAAACAGTATTCTAGATTATAGGGGCAGCCTGTAATTTAATTTGGGTAATTTACAAGTGTGACATTTTACATATATATATTACAAGACTTTTAATTGCATTTAAAAAAAAGTTTAAGGTTAGCTTTCTAGTTTTTAAGGTAAATTTCATTAAATGAGGTTTGAAATTTTGCATACAAGTCGAATGTGATTTTCCCCCTTCCTAAATGGAATTTAGGAACTTAAAAGGTTGTATAATTCTGACATGTTAACAAAAGTAGCATTCAAGGCAGTGACTAATGTGGTCTACCCAGAAATTTTCCTAACTAAAGAGTCTATCTTTTTTTCCTAATAGTGCCTGCTAACTAGTTTCAATTCTTAAAATATCTATTAAGATGTATAAATGGTCTAAGAATATACAAATCAATTAGGGGTTTGTGATTCAGGGGCCCCTGAACCACTGTGGTATGTTTTCTGTGGTTCTGTGTCATTCAGAGGATAATTTTAATCTGATACAGCGATCCTAACTATATTTGTTCGACATCTTCAATTCTTTGCCATCTAAAGTAGATATGTTGGAGAAACTCTAAACTATTTTTCCTTAGATAAATTTGGAATTTCATATAGCCTTTATTATGTGAAATTTTTCTCTTTAAGTAAATAACTCCTTAGAAATAGTCAGATAGAAATACAGTTTTAATTAAAGAAATTTTTATGGAAATCCAAAACAACATTTTCTAGTACCTGACTGATGATCTATTGATTGTATCATGTATATGTTTGGAATAAATTCTACTTTGTGCAGAAATCACTGTATTTTGTCTGATGTTTCTGTCTTTTTTACTCAGGTAATTAAACCATTATTTCTATAATTAAAATTAGTTGTAATTCTTCTAAAGTTTTTTCGATCAAAAAACTAAAAAGAAAGGAACAAGTATTTTATAAAACGGATACTACTATTGTGTAGTGGTTTTTAAAGTAGAAAATGCAGTGATTTGAAAAATTGTTGAATTGTATAAATCATTTACAAGGCCCAGATGAAGTATACGTGGTAGATATTATATTTACTGTGGTGGTAGGTGGCATTATATTTACCATGTTTTTTACCAGTAATGTGATGAGCTTACACATATCACACACAAATGTCGGATTATCTTTTGATGCTTATATTATACAGTGAAATAAAATCTGTTTTATATTTGACCTGTTAAAAATCTCACTGCTGTATTATTTTAAATTTAAGTTAAAAATAAGTTATTTAATGAAACCTGTGGTAAAACTGTATCTGAACCTTAGTTCTTGGATTTGCTAAAGGTTTTGTAGGGATTTCATTAATTCAGTAGTAAATAGAACGTTTAAATTTTTAAGTTTCTTAAAGTAACTCAAACCTTGCTGTGTTTTATAAATACAAAATTTAAACCCATATTATGGTGCTTGAGTTTAATGGGTAACTATCTGTAAGAAACTGTAATATAACTTATATAGGATCTCCATTATAAGAAAAGGAAAATTATATGGCAAAAGTATCAGTTATTATGATTTATAAGTTAAATCACCAGCAGAGGGCTCTGTGTACCTATTTTTTCTGGCATTGCAGTATTAGTATATACTTTTTTTTTTTTTTTTGGCTTAAACCATATTGAATTTTTAAAAGGGAATTGTATTATATAAATTTTAAATCCATAAGTGAATTTGTAGATTTTTTATAAGTTTATTGAAATATTCATATTGAAATAGGTCAGACTTGAGAACATGTATGTGTTATGAGTGAGTAAGATTAGGGTGGGTGGATAGGGATTGGCTTTAGGCATTATTTCTTACTCTTTCCTTTCCCTTACTTCACTTAGTCAATTATTTGCCCAGTCAGATTCATTACAACTATGAAATAGCACTTATATCTGTCCTTCCTTTTCACTGCCATTAGGACCTCTCTAGTGCACTAGAGTTCATGTCTGGTCTATTGTAAAAGCCTCCTAATTGATTTTTGTGCCTTCAGATTTTCCTCACTCCAGTTATCCTTTCCACAGCTGCCAGAGTACTCTTCTTAACGTACTACTTACTCCTAGGCTCAAAAAGCTTCACTGGCTCCCTATTCTCAATACCATTGATTTTTGCTGCTTCTTCCACAGTAGAGAAATACATTTTAAACCATTGGTACCTTAGCTTGAGTTTAGTTTTGTCTTTACCTTTTACCTCTGTTTGCAAATCTATAACTTCCCAAGGAAGTTTAGCGTTATCCTGGGACAATTGCACAGTGAAGCGCTGATTTAAATCGGCAACAGTGACACCTTGCCAAATCAGTTTCCAAACTTGCTCTGTTTTGTCTTTTTTCACTTAAAGTGGCTAACATCTGATGTACTTTTTATGAAATTTTCAGCATTAAATACTATCTTAAAAAATAAAATGGACCAAAAATGGGGGAAAAAATAGGTCAGAATAGTCAGGTTTATCAGATTAACTTTAACTCATAGGTAACAAGACTTCCTATTGGTTTGGTCATCTAAAAACAATTTTATTTAGTAATGATTTATTTTTTGAATAATGTATTTCTCTAGTAATGATTTGTTTGTGTAGTTGTGAAATATTTTAAAGTGATGTTTGTTTAGCCTTTATTTTTCAGCTAGAATAACTGAAAGTCCCATATAGAATACTCTGAAAGACCCTAAGGGAAACAGATAGGCATTATGTAGCCACTTGAGAATTTTGTAGCCTTTCTTTAAAGGATTTAATTTTATTGAAAAAAAATTAGTTTTTATACTTTTTTATTTTTTAAATATTAATTTGATTCTGATTATGCTCTGTTGTAGGTGTATTTTTACACATTCTAGCAGACACACTGGGGAGTGTTGGTGTAATTGCATCTGCTATCATGATGCAAAACTTTGATCTGATGATAGCGGATCCCATCTGTTCAATTCTTATTGCCATACTTATAGTTGTAAGGTAAGTGTTTCTTCTGTGTTCTCAAATGTTAATCTGAAAAAGAGACATCTAGCAGAATACTTCAATCTTAGCTCTAAAATATGATCTATTAAGTTTGCTTTCTTTCAGTCTTTAGCTGTTTTCTACATTAATTCTTTTTATACTTTTGTTTGTCTACTTTGTGTTAGTCTGTTTTTACCACTTCTTGTTGGGGAGAAAAGTATTATTTAGCCCTTGTCTAATTTCTTCTGTTCACTTAAGTTTGTGGTTGTCATTTTTTTATGTCATTTTTTTTTATTCAGCAAGATATGTATATAAGTAGAACATTGCAAATGGGAGGTATGTGGGCATGTGTGATACTAGCAAACAAACAGAATGTGGGAAATACATAAATGTCAATCTTCAAATTTAAAAAAAGTCATGCGTGCGTGTGCATATGTATGTGTGTGTGTGTGTGTGTGTGTGTGTGTTGGACTTCTTTGGCAATCTGTGAAACCTAGCAACCCCTTCTTAGAATAGAATTTTAAAAATACATATAATAAAATATGTAGGATTACAAAAAGAAACCGAAGGTTAGTGAAAATAAGGACACAATTTTTTTCCCAATCAAGTTCATGTACCCCTAGACTTGGACTCCAGGTTAAAAATCTCAGTCATTATTAAATATTAATGGCACTCTGTCATTAAAGATGATCCTCAAAACCGCTGACTCATGTTTTTCTTCAGAAGAATTTGTTGCTATGTGCCTTTTCTGGGATTGTAATATTTTTATATGCTATACATTTACTTTTTTTTGTTCTTTTCTCATTCAGATGTTATTCTCATTAATGATATTATTGTTGAAATATTTTTCCTAATAACAAGAGCTGAAGTTGCTTTTTTTAAATGTATACATTTTGGGGCAGCTAGGTGGTGCAATGGATAGAGTACCAGCCATGGATTCAGGAGGACCTGAATTCAAATTTGGTGTCAGACAATAGCTGTGGGACCTTGGGCAAGTCACTTAACTCTGATGGCCTCAAAAACATATTCATTTCTTAAAAATGAAGTACTGAATAGGCAGAATATAAGGGCTAAATGTGTTAAGTATATTTTATACATATATAATACTAACATATATAACAAATATATCATGTTTAACATGTCATATATAACATAAATATGTATTACATATATGTCATGTGCATAATATATAACATTAGATTTTGAATAGTAAATACTTTCTTGTGTTGTGGTTATTTGGCAAGGGAAAAAAATCAGTATTTGAGTTATTAGAAATTTGAATGAAAATGTCTTTTCTACTTCATACCTCAAATAGTTAAAATTTTATGGAATAAAAATGTTAGCTTTGAAATGGAAGAGTGGAATAAATGTAATTAATTTTCCATTTTTCATAAATTTGAGTATGTGTGTGTTTATATATGTGCATATAAACATATATATCTCGGGTATTTGGACAGATGGGAAAGATCCTTTTTAAATATGTAAAAATTGTTTTTTATGAAGTGTATATAGACAAGTGTCATGTGATTACTTACCTGTTAATTCTCTATTTACTGTTACTGAAATACATATGGCATTGAGAAATTCCAATTTTGATTCTCTTTATTTCTCAGCAAGGATCTGCATTTGCCAATCCCTCTCTTTGGTGGAAAAAACTCCCCAAATTTTGTATTTATTGCAGATTCGAATTTAGTTTAGATTTGATATAAATTAAATGTTTAAACCCAGATATGAATATGTCATGTGGAAAAGGTTTGCTTTTAATAATTTAGAGTAATCATACATTGCAAAAGAAGACATTGAAGGTCATTTTGCTTAAATAATATTTTCTTCATTAGATATTTTAATATGTATTCTATGATCTGCTGAGAAATTTTAAATCAAACAAACAGCTATTAAGTGT
Source organism: Bettongia penicillata ogilbyi (assembly GCA_023548195.1). Lineage (NCBI taxonomy): Eukaryota > Metazoa > Chordata > Mammalia > Diprotodontia > Potoroidae > Bettongia > Bettongia penicillata. Next base: position 1,177,929 of record JAJHZJ010000779.1, on the reverse strand, counting down.
CTGCTAAATAGATAAATCTAGTAAAAGGTGGAGTGAGTTTAGGGTAGTTCAGATTGCTGTAGGTCTGTTTGAGAAAGGAGAGAACACTGTCATTTGGGGAATCAGGGATCGCTTTCCTGAGTCGGGGGCCCTTGAACTGAGGTGTGAAAAATAAAGGATTCTGAAGAGTGGAATGTACAGAAAAAGGGTGCAAGACTGCCAGGCTACTGCCAGAGATGGGAGAAGTTTGGAGAATACAGCTAGTAATCCAGTTTGATTGGAACATAGAAGACACAGAGGAGATTAATGTTAAATGATTGGAAACATTTCAATTTATTTAACATCTTTAGTTAATATAAGGCATTTATTAAGTGCTTTCTGTATGTCAGACACTGTCCTACGCACTGGAGATATAAAGACAAAAACCGAAAAAGTATTCTTCCAAGAGCTTCGATTCTGTTGGAGGAAAACAATATAATTTGTGCAAAGAAATTAAATACAAAGCATGGACAGTGTTTGTCCTAGGAGAAGGAGATAGGGCTGGCTTTGTACAGGAGATGGCAATTGTGCAGACTCTTGAAGGAAGCTGCTTTAGAAATGTCACTTTGGCAGCTCTGTGAAGAGTGGACTGGAGAAAGCAGAGACTGTGAACAGGGAGACCAGTTAGGAGGTCGTTGTGGTGATTTTTCCAGGTGGGGATAATGAGGGCCAGACCTAGGGTGGTGCCTGGGTTATCTCTGGATATTTTTTCACTGGTTCCTTCTAGTGTTCCCTTTGGAACTTTATTGCTAACAGTCATCGCCTTTATTTCTTTATAAGTGAACACATGCTTGGTTTTATTTTATTTTGTCCTTTAACTTCTAATTAGCTAGAACTTGGTGTATTTGGTAACCCAAACTTACTGTTCTTTCTGCCCCATCTCCTTCAGTAATTCTGGAGGGCTTTAGCATTCTTGTTGGTGACCCTTCTGACGCTTTGACTAAACAGTTCTCTAAACTTCTCAGTTCTCAGGACTTCGGTTGAACCTTTATCAGTCAGTCAACCACCAGATGATCACACCTTAGTCTTCACCATCAGTTGATGTTGTTTAACTTCCAAGATAGTGAATTCTGAAATGGCCCTCTTTGACGATAATCAGCAGCTTTGCACCTACCCCATACCTTCACTTCTCCTAAACTTGCTTTTTGTTGTTGTGATTTCTAGTTCTGTGAGTCCACCTTATTCCACCAAACTATCCTAACCTTATTCTGGCTTCACTTCACTCTTCAATAGTCAACTCTTTCAGTAATGTCAAGACCTTTTGATTTTTTCCCCACATTATGTCTCAGATGTGTCTTTTTCTCATCCAAAGACCATTATTCACCCTAATTCGTACCTTGTCACAAAGCCTCTTTTCCACATCCATCTTCTATACCACTATTAGCGTAAATTTTTCCTTATTCACAGATATATGTATGTGTATATGTGTGTGTAATGTTATGTTTTATTTGTTATGTTATGTCACGTCATATGTCCTTCCTGTGTCCCAAAATCTTCAGTGGCTACCCATTGTGTAACTGCTCAAAAAAAGTGTATATCCTTCCCAATTCAAGGTCTTCGTGATTTTATTATAGCTTGTATTTCTAGCTTTGCTTTACCTTGTTTCCCTTCACACATTCCCCGTTACAGACATGCTGGATTATACACAGTTCTCCAACCTCATCTTCCTATCTCACATCTCTGTTTCTTTGCTCATATTGCCTCCAGCACATGGACTGCTGTTCCATTCAGTGTCTCCGCCTTATTGAAATCTTACCTTTCCTTCAAGACTCACCTCAAGTGCCACCTCTCTATGAACCTTTCCAGATCTAGTAGCTAGGATGGCTCTGTCTTACTCATACTACTTATGACATGTAGTTTGGACTCACCACCCCCCCTGTGTCCGAATAAACTTGTACATTACTGAGAGGCTAATTTAGGAAGGAAAACTTTATTCATGGTCTGGCTTTGGGGTATTGAACTCTTTCTCTCTTTGCTGCAAGCAAAGAACAGATCAATATTTGTCGGGCAAGTCATAGAGAAAATTATTGTGCGTGTTCTAGATGACTTCTTATGTCCTTTCCAACTCTGAGATTTTATAATTCAGATTACATGCTTCATGTACCCTAATAAATTGCAGTTTATAATAAATTGTTTCCTTTGGGACGGGAGATAATGCTTAATTCATCGTCATATCACTAATGCCAAGTATACCATGCATGTAGTGGGCACTTAGTAAATGTTGAATTGTTTTTGTCAGTATTTTCATAGATGTTGAAAACTTGATCTTCCTGTCAAGATAGATTTTAGTGTTTAGTTTTAGTCTTTTTTTTTTAGGCAGCTGATATGCCAAAGGCATTAATTCGAAATTGGTTTTGCCAGATGGGGAAGCTATTAGAGAACTTTGTAGTTTCACAGCTCTTTTCCTCATAAGGCTGTGATACCTTTAATACAGACTTATGTATTGTTTCTGATGCTTGCTAATAACAGGGACACCTATGTGTGATGGAAAATAAGAGATAGATTCAATACACGGAAATGAGGCTTGTTACTGATGTGCTATTTCTGAAGCATTTGGGGGAATTAAAAAAAAAATGAGTATAGTAGATTGCCAGCTTGCAACATATGTAGGGTTTGTCATAAATCTTTATGAGAATATTAAAAGAAACTAATAGAAAATTATTTTACTTTTTTTTAAAGGAAAGTAGTATATCCATATACATTTTATCAACAAGGCACTTTAAATGACTTTTTTGTTTCTAGATTTTTGTTGGGGAAGAAGCCCCTAAGTTTAGAGGGACATAAAGATGCTGAGCCAGATATAGTTGGTAACTGACTCTTTTAAATATGAGAATGAAGCAAAGTGAATATGAATAATACAGAATGTTATGATAATTTGAGTTTTTCAATTATGTGTAAAAGTGAATGTAGGGAATTGACCATTTGGGGCTAGATAGTAATAGATTGATTAATCCAAAGTTAAATAACTTATCAGTCTAAATATAATATAAATACTTTTTCTATCAAATAACCTATGTCCAAACTGTTAAACTTTTGAAAAGTTACGAAGTGTAGTGTAGTGACTTTTCAGAATGTTTTTGGGTGTTGCCTAACCATAATTTCCTTTGTGGTTTACATTTAAAATATATTTGCAATCTATGGACATCTTAATTCATTTGAGGGAAACAAAAACAAGACCCTTCCTAATAACTCAGCCTGTTAATGAATTTTGGGACCCAGATTATCATTGTTCTCTGTTTTTCTTCTTTTGCCTTTCATTGTAACCCTTTACTCTTAGAACAGAGTTTGGCACATAGTAGACACTTAATAAATGTTTATTGACTCACTCCTCAGTCTAAGCCTTGTTATATACAGAATTGAACATAAAGGGAAACTTGTTTCATAGTATTTCTTCTACTTCTTTAGATAGGGAAGGAATAAACTTCAAACTTGAAGCTTGTGGAGAATTATGAATGTTGACTGCAGTTGTGTTTAGACTTTTTATAGTGGGGGAAACCACCTAAAAAACAAACAGTTCCCCACCTCAACTTTGATAGAAGTCTTAATAGTCTTTTAAAATGTTTTTAAAATGTCTGCCATTACTGGAACCAGATAACATTTGATTTTAAAAATATTTTCTGAATATTGTTACTCTTTTGACCTGCTTATAGAAAAGGAATAGCTTCTAAAAGTGAACCCTCTTTCTTTTCTTTGAAACCTGCCTTTTAGATTCAGTGGTTGAATATAGCATGAAAAGGGGTCTCACAGAGAACTGTGCTTCTTTTCCTTTTCACCTAGCCTTAATCTTCAAAAGTATCTTGTAGTAGTTAATTTAACATTTACTATTTTTCAGTAAACTTATTTAGGAGGAGAAAAAAATAAAGTTGAACAAAATTATTCTAAATAATAAAGTTATTCGTTTATTACAGAGAACTGTGCTGTTTACCTAAAATTTCTGCCTCACTGCCTGACTCCAGTCTTCAGTGGCTGTCTGAATCCTAACTGCACTTCAAGGCTCAAGTCAAAACTTTTATTTCCTCAACAAGTTAGTCAGCAACCATTTATTAAGTATCCACTGTGTGCCAGACACTGAGCAAAAAAAGTAAGAATTCAAAAGAAGGCCAAAAAAACCCATAGTCTCCACCTTTGGATAGCTCACATTCTAAAGGAAAAGCCAATATAGACATGATTATAAATATTCAAGATAGATGTAGATGTAGATATATATCTATATATACAAATACACACATAATATAAATGCAAAGAAATTTCAAAGGGATGGTATCTAGTAGTGGGTGGGAACCAAGAAAAACTTCTTGCTGAAGGTGATATTTGAACTGAATCTTGGAAATCCAAGGTATGAAGATGAGAAAGGAGACATTCCAGGTATGGGAGATAGCCAGTGAAAAGCCATGAGGTCAGGAAATGGAGTATCATGAGAAATGAACAGCAAGTAGGCCAGTGTGCCTCATAGACAATTAACAAAAGGTGGGGGCCTCCCGTGATCAAATTTACCTTAAGGGAAGCCTATTAATGAATGGGGAAGATCTTTAACTCGCATAATTACCGTGACAGCAAGTACTACTGGATTGTAGAGTATGTGGAAGGCACAAGATACTAAGACAGAATGGTGGGAGGGAGCCAGGTTGTGAAGGTCATTTTATATTTGTTTCTGGAGGGAATAGGGAGCCACTGAAGTTTGTGGAGCATGGAGGTGACATGTTCAGATTTATACTTAAGGAATATCAGTTTGGCAGCTAAGTGGAGGATGGATTTGAGAAAGGAAATTACTTGAAACAGTGTGACCAACCAAAAAACTATTGTAGTAATCCTCACATGAAGAGCTAAGATGGTGGCAATGTGAGTGGAGAGAAGAGGATATCATATATGAGAGAGGTTGTGAAAGTAGAAATGACAGGACTTGAAACCAAATTAGATTTATTATTATTATTCATATGTATTTATAATATAAATAAATAATAATACATTATTTATATTGCATATTATAATTATATATTATAATATATCATAATATAAACAAATATAATATATTATATTATAGTATTATTATTAGATTTGGGGGAGAGATTGGAGAGAGTGAGGAGTCAAGGATGACATTAATATTGTGAGTCTGGGTTACTGAAAAGATAGTGGTTTCTTTGACAGTGATGGGAGAATCATCTAATTTGATATGTCTAAGAGTAAATCTTTCCCAACTATTCTACCTCCATAATAGGCTCTCTCCCTTTCCTGATCTATTGTTGTTTTAATCTATTTCCAAGAATTTTAATATAAAGGTTGGCATTTGATACTGTGCTTACTGAAAAGTTATTGCAGGTCAGTTTGTAACAGAATATAAAGCAAATTTGTTTCCTCCCTATGAGGGCACTCTTTAAGACTCTAGAGGCAATAACTTCTTCCTTTCTTCCTTCCTGGTCAGAAGAGGCAGTTTTCAGTCATAAGCCTCACTTTCTCCTTCTAGCAGAGAAGTAGAGCCAAGGTCAGAATCTTGGTGCACAGTATTTAAAGCTTAGTGACTGTTGGATTAACTCTGAATTGAGGTCTTTTAGTGTGCAGAGCCTTTCTTTTAAGCATTACTGAGGAGGGAGGAGCCAAGATGGCGGAGTAGAAGGACTCATGTATGCTAGCTCCGAATCCACAGCCCATAAATTTCCTGTAAAAAGAACTCCCCACAAATTCTGGAGTACTGCAAGCTGCGCACCAACGCAGTGGAAGAGATTTCCATTCCAGAGAGCCCTGGAAAGCTGACCCCAAAAGTCCGTCGCACTCTGGACAGCAGAGCCCACCCCTGAGCTACCCTGGCCATGCGGCCCCCGAGGAGCAGATCCGGGCAGGCTTCAGGGATGGAATCTCTGGCGGCCACAAAGGTCCCTCCACCCACAGGAGCGACAGATCAGTGAGAGAGATTTCTGGGGTGGCCGAGAGGGGAGCGGGGTGTCTCCGTGACTCGGGCCCCCTTGGGAGGCAGCGGCGGAGGCAGTGGGGGCCCGGAACTCCCGGAGCAACAGGCAGGAGCTCAGGGCCATTACCGAAGATCTCTGCATAAAGCCCCTGAGGGAGCTGAGCCTGGGAGGCAGCCCTGCCTCCACCTGAGCACCAGAACTTAAGCTCACATTGAATAGCAGCCGCTCCCACTGCGGAAAGCCCTGAAGCTGGGAAGCAGCATTTGAATCTCGGACCCCAAACACTAGCTGGGCGGATCTAGGTGGGGGTGGAGAGGAATCTCAGAAGTCAAGTAACTGGCTGGGAAAATGCCCAGAAAAAGGAAGCAAAATAAGACCATAGAGAGCTACTTTATTGGGGAAGCGATGTTCCTTCCTCCCTTCATTTCTGATGAGGAAGTGCAATTCTTATCATCAGGGAAAGATGTGGAGGTTGGGGCCTTTCTATCCCAGACATCCGAGGTGGATGGTCTGGTAGGCTCAGGCCATGGAAGAGCTCAAAAAGGATTTTGAAAATCAAATTAGACAGGTGAAGGAAAAACTGGGAAGAGAAATGAGAGAGATGCAAGGAAAGCATGAAAAACGGGTCAATACCTTGGTAAAGGAGACCCAAAAAAATGCTAAAGAAAATAACACCTTGAAAAATAGGCTCACTCAATTGGCAAAAGAGGTTCAAAAAGCCAATGAGGAGAAGAATGCTTTCAAAAGCAGAATTAGCCAAATGGAAAAAGAGATTCAAAAGCTCACTGAAGAAAATAGTTCTCTCAAAATTAGAATGGAACAGATGGAGGCTAATGACTTTCTGAGAAACCAAGAAATCATAAAACAAAACCAAAAGAATGAAAAATTGGAAGAGAATGTGAAATATCTCATTGGAAAAACAACTGACCTAGGAAATAGATCCAGGAGAGACAATTTAAAAATTATGGGACTACCTGAAAGCCATGATAAAAAAAGAGCCTAGACATCATCTTTCATGAAATTATCGAGGAAAACTGCCCTGATATTCTAGAACCAGAGGGCAAAATAAGTATTGAAGGAATCCATCAATCACCGCCTGAAAGAGATCCAAAAAGAGAACCTCCTAGGAACACTGTGGCCAAATTCCAGAGTTCCCAGGTCAAGGAGAAAATCTTGCAAGCAGCTAGAAAGAAACAATTCCAGTATTGTGGAAATACAATCAGGATAACACAAGATCTAGCAGCTTCTACATTAAGGGATCGAAGGGCGTGGAATAGGATATTCCAGAAGTCAAAGGAACTAGGACTCAAACCAAGAATTACCTATCCAGCAAAACTGAGTATAATACTTCAGGGGAAAATTTGGTCTTTCAATGAAACAGAGGACTTTCAAGCATTCTTGATGAAAAGACCAGAGCTGAAAAGAAAATTTGACTTTCAAACACAAGAATGAGAAGAAGCAGGAAATAGTAAACAGCAAAGGGAAGTCATAAGGGACTTACCAAAGGTGAACTGTTTACATTCCTACATGGAAAGACAATATTTGTAACTCTTAAAATGTTTCGGTATCTGGGTAGTTGGTGGGACCACACACAGATGTACACACACACACACACATGTACATGCATGCACACACATACACACAAGCACACACACACAGAGACAGAGAGCACAGAGTGAATTGAGTAGGATGGGACCATATTTTAAAAGAAATTAAGGTTAAATGGTGAGAGAGAAATGTAGTGGGAGGAGAGAGGGTGAAATGGAATGGGGTTAATTATATCTCATTCAAGAGGCAAGCAGGATACTTTTTAGTGGAGGGAAAAAGAGGAGAGCTGAGAAAGAAACATGAAGTTTACCCTCATCACATTCGACTAAAGGAAGGAGTAAAATGCACACTCATTTTGGTATGACAACCTATCTTACAGTACAAGAAAGTGGGGGAGAAGGAGATAATCAGGGAGGGAGGGGTGATGGAAGGGAGGGCAATGGAAGAAGGGAGCAATTTGAGGTCAACACTCTTGGGGAGGGACAGGATCAAAAGAAAGAATATAAACAATGGGGGGCAGAATAGGATGGAGGGAAATACAGTTAGTCTTACACAACACGACTGTTATCAAAGTCATTTGCAAAACTACACAGATATGGCCTATATTGAATTGCCTGCTTTCCCAAAGGGAATGGGTGGGGAGGGAGGGATGGGGAGAATTTGGAACTCAAAGTTTTAGGAACAACTGTTGAGTATTGTTCTTGCTACTAGGAAATAAGATATACAGTTAATGGGGAATAGAAAGTCATCTGGCCCTACAGGAGAAAAGAGAAGATGGGGACAAGAGAAGGGAGGGATGATAGAAGAGAGGGCAGATTGGTGATAGGGAAAATTAGAATGCTTGGTGTATTGGGGTGGGGGGAGGGGATAAATGGGGAGAAAATTTGGAACCCAAAATTTTGTGAAAATGAATGTAAAAAGTTAAATAAATTTTAAAAAAAAGGAAACTTAAAAAAAAAAAAGAAGGAAAGAAGCCATAGGGATTAGGAGGGTTTGGGAAAGGCTTCCTGTAGAAGATGGAATTTTAGTTGGGATTTAAACAAATATAGGGAAGGCAGTAAATGGAACTGAGGAGGAGAGAATTCTAGGCGTGGAAGACAGCCAGGGCTGAGAGATGAGTATTTTGGTCATGAGTGTGTGTGTGTGTGTGTGTGTGTGTGTGTGTGTGTGTGTGTGACATACTTACTACACAACGACTTGTGCTTTAGGAAAATTACTCTAGATAAACTGGAAGAGAAAGAATAAATAGGCAAATCTACCATCAGGCTACTTCAGTGGTATGCACAAAGTAATGAGGGCCAGCACCTGAGTGGGGCCAGCATCAAGAGGAGAGAAAAGTAAGTACTGGAGAGATGTTGCAAAGGTGAAATGAACAGAAATTGGCAACAGATTGGAAGTGAGTGAGACAAAACAAGGAGTCAAGGATGACACCAAGATTAGGCTGGAGGCACTGGAAGAACAGTATTGCCTTCTACAGGAATGGAGAAGTCAGGAGAGGGGAGATTTTAGGGGGAAGGATAACAGCACAGGTTTTGAACATGTTGAGTTGAAGATGTCCACTAGATATACAGTCTGAGAGATGTCTGAAAGGAAGTTAGAGCTCAGAAGAGGAGTTAGGGCCGGATAAACAGAATTCAGAATCATCACCACAGATATATTAATTCAATTCATGGAGCTGGTAAGATCACTAAGTGAAGAAGTATAGAGGGAGAAGAAGGTCCAGGGCACAGCCCTCTGGGACATCTACAGCCAGGGCTTGTGATATGGAAGTGGATCCAGCAAAAGTGAGAGAACAGTCTGATACACAGAAAGAGAACCAGAAGAGAAGAAAGTATCAAGGAAGAAGGGGTGATCAATAGTATCAAAGGCTGCAGAGAGGTCAAGGAGAATGAAAACAGAAAAAAGTCACTGGATTTGGCTATTAAGAGATCATTAGTAATTTTAAGGAGAGTAGTTTCAGGGAAAAGATGTAGTCAGAAGCCAGATGTAAGGGGTAAAGGAGAGAATGAGAGGAGAAAATAGAAGTACCTACTGCAGATGGCCTTTTCAAGGAGTTTAACCACAAAGAACAGAAGAGATATAGGCCAATAATTAAAAGGGGTGGAAGGAATAGGGAAGCATCCAGTAGACATGGAGAGACTGAATATAAGTAAGGGAGTGAAAGAGGCTCACACACAGTGGGCATTTAGTAAATGCTTTTTGAATTGAGAGATAGCACGGATCTACACATAACGACCCAGGTTCAAATATCTTCCCTCAAATACTATGCGTGCAACCCTGGGCAAATCAGTTAATCTCTCTGCCTCAGTTTCCTCATCTGTAAAATAAGGGAGTTGGATTCAAAGGACTCTAAGGTCCCTTCCAGCTCTAAATCTGTGATGAGAGAATAGAAAAGTAGCACAAGATATGGTCACCAGTCTCAAGGAATGTATAACCTTATTGATTAGACTCAAGAAAACATCATGAAATAATTAGAAAAATATTTGAGTCTAAAATGTGGTGAAGAGCCTCTCTGGTTCTCTATTTAGTTTCCTACAGGCCACAATGCAAAAGGCAAAGTGTCATTCCTATATACAGAGGGAAAATATAATGTGGATTTAAATTTATACCAACAGGCCAAAAAATGGAGATAATATTCAAATGAAAGCTTCTCTCTTCTCTTTTTAATTTTTACTTTAATCAGCCACAAAACAGAACTGAAATATATTTCTAATATGTTTTATTTAGTGAACAGTTTTATCAGAATTTCAAAATCTCAGAGGTGAAAGGGACCTCAAAGCTATCTAGTATAAATAATACTTGAAAATTAATCCCTTCTAAAACATACCTGACAAGTGGACATCCAGCTAATCCTTGAAGACTTTCAGGGAGGGGAAAGGGGAAGAGAAGGAATTCCTATAAAGGAATTCATTTCATTTTTGAAAATCTAACTGTCAGAGTATCTTCTACAAACCTAAAGCTCTGCCACCTAGGGTCAAAGAATAAATCTGCTTCACATCCTACATGTCGGCCCTACAAATATCGAAGACAATGATCACATCTCCCCCTAGATCTCCTCTTCACCAAGTGTAAAAGCCCTAGTTCCTTCAACTAATAATCCTGGCGTAATCCTAAAGTCCTTCCACAACCCCAGTCATCCTACACTGGTCAATCTCTAGTTTATCAAGATCTTTCTTAAAATGGGTCACCTAAAACTGAACAACTGAACGATGCTCTAGCAGCAGTCATCAGCCTGGAGAACCTTGTCACTATGACTTTCAAAGAATTTTAGAGTTGAAAGGGATCTCAGCAGCCAGTTAATGCAACCTATGCTTGGGGGGGAAAAATAATACACACACACACACACACACACACACATATTACAATACACCTAATAAGTAGGTATTATCTAATTATTGCCTGAAGAACTCCAGTGACTGAGCCCACTATCCCACAATGCTCTTCATTCTGCTTGAGGTAGCTCCAGTAGTTGGGAAGACTCTCCCTGATATCAAACCTCAATGTGCTTCTTTGCAACTCTACCCACTTAGTTCCATCCTTTGGGGCCAAACAGAACAAATTTAATATCTCTTTCCCATAACAGCTTTTGAAATATTTGAAGATGGCGATCACATTTCTCCTGAGTCTGCATTAGGCTAATTATTCCTAGTTCCTTCAATTAACCCTCATATGACAGGGACCATTCTGGTTACCAATCACTGAACCCCAGATTGTCACTGCCCTTACTAAAATGTGATGTTGAAAACTGAACATAGTATTCTGGAAGTGACAGAGCTGAGAGTATAATGGGACTACCATCTCCTTACTGCTTAAAATTATGCCTCTCTTAATGAAAATGAATTCAAATTAGTTTTTTTGGCTGCTACATGACTCTACTGATTCATACTGAATTTGGAATCCAATAAATCTATGTTGTTGTTTTTTTCACATGAATCTGTCATCTTGTTTTTATAAAAATTGATTTCTTGAACCCAAGTATAAAACTTTATATTTATTCCTACAAAATTATCTCTGATTAAAGTCAACCCAGTGCTATAGATTTGTCAAGATTTTTTTGAGTCCTGTCATTCAGTACATTAACTATGAATCCTAACTCAGTGTCATCTGCAAATTTAATAAGGTGTCATACCACTGATCTAAATGATTAATAAAAATGCTAAACAACATAGGCTCAAGCACAGATTACTGCAACACACCATTACAGACCTACTTGTAAGATGACATTGTGTCATTAATGACTAGTCTTTGAAATCCAGCCATTCAACCAGTTCAAAACGCATCCAATTTATATAGCATAAACCATATATCTCCATCTTTTACATAGCAACAACATGAGCTACTTCATCAAAGGTTTTGCTAAAATCGAGGAAAACTATAATAATAAAACTGCTCTAATCTATCAGGTTAGTAAATATTTTTTTAAAAAAGGAAACCAGGCTAATTTTTCCTGACAGGTTCTTGATGAAGCCAAGCTACTTCTTTGTTATCCCTACTTCCTTTTCTAGATGCTCACTAATCATCTTTTTAATAATGTGTTCTAAAATTTTACCAGCAATCAAAGTCACTGACCTAAAGTCAACTTATTTTTTTATTATTATTATTTTTTTATTATTATTATTTATTTATTATTATTTTAACTCTACTTATTTTTTTGCCCTTCTTTACTCCCATAGTATTTTCCCTGTTTTCCAACAGCTTTCAAATATCACTCAGTGACATTCAATCACATATGCCAATTCTGTCAATACCAGAGAAATTTAGTTCATCTGGGTCAGGTGACTTGAACTGGTCCAGGTCAGCTAAGTGCTGTCTCCCTATTTTCTTACTGACTTGGATATCAATTCCCTAAATGCCATTTTTTGTTCTTTTCTTTCCAAGACAAAGGTCATCCTCCTTACTAAAGAAAAACAAAAGAAAAATTAAAATTAAGCAACTGTCTTCTTTATGATATTATCATTATCCAACCTACCCTGATCAGCAGTTCTATATCTTCTTTGATACTCCTGTTTCTCCACAGGTATAGAAATTCACATATTTTTTGTTTGCCTTACTTTTTCTACCTAGCTGTAACTCATGTTGATCTTCAGCACACTTATTCTTAGTGATGTGTTTTTGTATTTATCCTTTTGACTGAGTTCATATTTTTGTACCTATTTTTAAAAAATCTAATTTGGTAAAGCAGTTCTCTGTGCATTGACAACCACCTCTTCGGAAAATTTGTTTTACATTCTCATTAGAATCTTCCATGTAGTCTCTCTAAATTCAGCATAAAACTGCATTAGCTTTTTTGGGCAGTAATATCATAAGTCTGATTCGTACTGAGATTATAGTCCACTAAAATCCCCAGATATTTTTGCAGATGAACTCCGGAGACACACTTTGCCTGCTCTGCATGTGTGCAGTTGACTTTTTTCGAACCTAAATCTAAGATTTGTGTGCATTATCTATCCTTCTCAGCTGTCTCACCTGCAAATTTTATCAGCTTGTCATCTATGTTCTTATTCAAATTATTGGTAAAAACTACTAAACAATGTTTTAATTTACAGATGATTGATCACCAAGATTACACACTATGACCAGGTTTAACCAAAGTGAATTTAATTATCAAGCATTGTTTGTGAAAACAAACCTAAATAATTGAAAAGATATTAACTGCTTAATATAAACTGAGTCTATATAAAAAATAAAATACTACCTAAATTTGCTTATTTAATGTCATGACAATCAAACTACCAAAAGATAGAACTAGAAAAAAATAATAAAATTCATCTGGAAGAATGAAAGCTCAAGAATTACAGGGAAGGGGGGTGGAGTGAAGATGGCAGAGTAGAAAGACTCACGTATGCTAGCTCCGAACCCACAGCCCATGGATTTAATGTAAGAAGAGCTCCCCACAAGTTCTGGATCACTGCAAGGCACGCAGAAACACAGTGGAAGAGATTTCTGTTCCAGAGAGCCCTGGAGAGCGGTCCCCAGGGGTCCGTCGCACCCCACAAAGCGGAGCCCACCCCTGCCCTGCCCTGCCCTGGCCGGGCAGCCCCAGAGGAGCAGATCTGAGCAGGCTTCAGGGACGGAACCTCCGGCAGCCGGGAAGGTCCCTCCGCCCACAGGCACTACAGGTCAGTGAGAGAGACGGCTGGGCTGGCCGAGAGGGGAGCGGGGTGTCTCCGTGACTCGGGCCCCCTCGGGAGGCAGCAACAGAGGCAGGGGTAGGAAGCGGTGGAGGCAGCAGCGGCGGCCCAGTACTCCCTGAGCAGCAGGCAGGATCTTCATTACTGAAGGTCTCTGCATAAACCACCTGAAGGAGCTGAGACTGGGAGGGGGCCCTGCCCCCACCCGCTCCATTCCTAAAGGTCTCTGCATAAAGCGTCTGAGGGAGCTGAGCCTGGGAGGCGGCCCTGCCCCTACCCAAGCACCAGAAGTTAAGCTCACATTGAATAGCAGCTGCGCCTGCCGCAGAAATCCCATTTGAATCTCAGACCCCAAGCACTAGCTGGGCGGATCTAGGCGGGGGTGGACAGGAATCTCAGAAGTCAAGTAACTGACTGGGAAAATGCCTAGAAAAGGGAAGAAAAATAAGACTATAGAAAACTACTTTGATGGAGTACTGATGTTCCCGCCTTTCAATTCTGATGGCGAGGAAATATTCTTACCATCAGGGAAAGACAGGGAGGGCGGGGCCTCTGTATCCCAGACATCCCAGAGGGATGTCAGGTGGGCTCAGGCCTTGGAAGAGCTCAAAAAGGATTTTGAAAAGCAAGTTAGACAGGTGGAGGAAAAACTGGGAAGAGAAATGAGAGAGATGCAAGAAAAGCATGAAAAACAGGTCAATACCCTGCTAAAGGAGACCCAAAAAAATGCTAAAGAAAATAACACCTTGAAAAATAGGCTCACTCAATTGGGAAAAGAGGTTCAAAAAGCCAATGAGGAGAAGAATGCTTTCAAAAGCAGAATTAGCCAAATGGAAAAAGAGGTTCAAAAGCTCACTGAAGAGAATAGTTCTCTCAAAATTAGAATGGAACAGATGGAGTCTAATGACTTTCTGAGAAACCAAGAAATCACCAAACAAAACCAAAAGAATGAAAAAAATGGAAGAGAATGTGAAATATCTCATGGGAAAAACAACTGACCTGGAAAATAGATCCAGGAGAGACAATTTTAAAATTATGAGACTACCTGAAAGTCATGATCAAAAAAAGAGCCTAGACATCATCTTCCATGAAATTATCGAGGAAAACTGCCCTGAGATTCTAGAACCAGAGGGCAAAATAAGTATTGAAGGAATCCATCAATCACCGCCTGAAAGAGATCCAAAAAGAGAAACTCCTAGGAACATTGTGGCCAAATTCCAGAACTCCCAGGTCAAGGAGAAAATCTTGCAAGCAGCTAGAAAGAAACAATTCCAGTACTGTGGAAATACAATCAGGATAACACAAGATCTAGCAGCTTCTACATTAAGGGATCGAAGGGCGTGGAATAGGATATTCCAGAAGTCAAAGGAACTAGAACTCAAACCAAGAATCACCTACCCAGCAGAACTGAGTATAATACTTCAGGGGAAAATTTGGTTTTTCAATGAAACAGAGGACTTTCAAGCATTCTTGATGAAAAGACCAGAGCTGAAAAGAAAATTTGACTTTCAAACACAAGAGTGAGAAGAAGCAGGAAATAGTAAACAGCAAAGGGAAGTCATAAGGGACTTACCAAAGGTGAACTGTTTACATTCCTACATGGAAAGACAATATTTGTAACTCTTAAAATGTTTCAGTATCTGGGTAGTTGGTGGGATCACACACACACATACACACACACGTGCACACACATACAGAGACAGGGAGCACAGAGTGAATTGAATAGGATGGGACCATATCTTAAAAGAAATTAAGGTAAATGGTGAGAGAGAAAGGTAGGGGGAGGAAAGAGGGTGAAGTGGAATGGGGTAAATTATATGTCATTTAAGAGGCAAGCAGGAGATTTTTTAGTGAAGGGAAAAAGAGGAGAGCTGAGAAAAAAACCAAGAAGTTTACCCTCATCACATTTGACTAAAGGAAGGAATAAAATGCACACTCATTTTGGTATGAAAACCTATCTTACAGTACAGGAGAGTGGGGGAGAAGGAGATAAGCAAGGCGGGGGGATGATGGAAGGGAGGGCAATGGGAGGAGGGAGCAATTTGAGGTCAACACTCTTGGGGAGGGACAGGATCAAAAGACAGAATATAAACAATGAGGGGCAGGATAGGATGGAGGGTAATTCAGTTAGTCTTACACAACACAACTGTTATCAAAGTCATTTGCAAAACTACACAGATATGGCCTATATTGAATTGCCTGCCTTCCCAAAGGGAATGGGTGGGGAGGGAGGGATGGGGAGAATTTGGAACTCAAAGTTTTAGGAACAACTGTTGAGTATTGTTCTTGCTACTAGGAAATAAGAAATACAGTTAATGGGGAATAGAAAGTCATCTGGCCCTACAGGAGAAAAGAGAAGATGGGGACAAGAGAAGGGCGGGATGACAGAAGAGAGGGCAGATTGGAGATAGGGAAAATTAGATTGCTTGGTGTATTGGGGGGGGGAGGGGATAAAAGGGGAGAAAATTTGGAACACAAAATTTTGTGAAAATGAATGTAAAAAGTTAAATAAATAAATAAATGAACGATTGAATAAATTAAATAAATAGATAAATAAAAAGAGTTACAGGGAAAATCATAAAAAATAGTGGAAAGGAAAGTGGCCTAACAGTGAGATCTCAAACTATAATAGAAGGCAGTCATTCCCAAAACAATGTGGTATTGTTTTTAAAAATAGAAATGTCAATCAGTGAAACAGATTAGGTAAATATACAACATATCAAAACAAACAAACCTGGTACCTCAGTATTTGATGAACCCCAAAAACGCAGTTACTAGGAGAAAGATTGGCTATGTAATGAAGACTTCTGGGAAAACTGGAAGGTAGTATGGCAGAAATTAAGTTTAGACCAACGCCTCAAATTATGTAAAAAGAGAAGTTCCAAATGGATACATAACCTAGATATAAAAGGCTACATCAAAACAAATTATGATAATTTGGTGGAATTTGACACAAAATTTTAAAAAATAGATGAGAATATTTTATAATACTTTCGTAAAAAAGAAAAACCAACTCTATCCTTAAGTTACGAAGCATTTGATTATTTTTTCCCCTGTGGAGCAGTAACTTTTTTTTTTTAAATATAAATTTATTTATTTAACTTTTTACATTCATTTTCACAAAATTTTGGGTTCCAAATTTTCTCCCCATTTATCCCCTCCCCCCACCCCAATACACCAAGCATTCTAATTTTCCCTATCACCAATCTGCCCTCTCTTCTATCATCCCTCCCTTCTTTTGTCCCCATCTTCTCTTTTCTCCTGTAGGGCCAGATGACTTTCTATTCCCCATTAACTGTATATCTTATTTCCTAGTAGCAAGAACAATACTCAACAGTTGTTCCTAAAACTTTGAGTTCCAAATTCTCCCCATCCCTCCCTCCCCACCCATTCCCTTTGGGAAGGCAGGCAATTCAATATAGGCCATATCTGTGTAGTTTTGCAAATGACTTTGATAACAGTCGTGTTGTGTAAGACTAACTGTATTTCCCTCCATCCTATTCTGTCCCCCATTGTTTATATTCTTTCTTTTGATCCTGTCTCTCCCCAAGAGTGTTGACCTCAAATTGCTCCCTTCTTCCGTTGCCCTCCCTTCTATCATCCCTCCCTCCCTGATTATCTCCTTCTCCCCCACTTTCCTGTACTGTAAGATAGGTTGTCATACCAAAATGAGTGTGCATTTTACTCCTTTCTTTAGTCGAATGTGATGAGGGTAAACTTCTTGGTTTTTTTCTCAGCTCTCCTCTTTTTTCCTCCACTAAAAAGTCTCCTGCTTGCCTCTTGAATGAGATATAATTAACCCCATTCCATTTCACCCTCTCTCCTCCCATTACATTTCTCTCTCACCATTTACCTTAATTTCTTTTAAAATATGGTCCCATCCTATTCAATTCACTCTGTGCTCTCTGTCTCTGTGTGTGCGTGCTTGTGTGTATGTGTGTGCATTCATGTACATGTGTGTGTGTGTGTACATCTGTGTGTGGTCCCACCAACTACCCAGATACCGAAACATTTTAAGAGTTACAAATATTGTCTTTCCATGTAGGAATGTAAACAGTTCACCTTTGGTAAGTCCCTTATGACTTCCCTTTGCTGTTTACTATTTCCTGCTTCTTCTCACTCTTGTGTTTGAAAGTCAAATTTTCTTTTCAGCTCTGGTCTTTTCATCAAGAATGCTTGAAAGTCCTCTGTTTCATTGAAAAACCAAATTTTCCCCTGAAGTATTATACTCAGTTCTGCTGGGTAGGTGATTCTTGGTTTGCGTCCTAGTTCCTTTGACTTCTGGAATATCCTATTCCACGCCCTTCGATCCCTTAATGTAGAAGCTGCTAGATCTTGTGTTATCCTGATTGTATTTCCACAGTACTGGAATTGTTTCTTTCTAGCTGCTTGCAAGATTTTCTCCTTGACCTGGGAACTCTGGAATTTGGCCACAATGTTCCTAGGAGTTTCTCTTTTTGGATCTCTTTCAGGCGGTGATTGATGGATTCCTTCAATACTTATCTTGCCCTCTGGTTCTAGAATCTCAGGGCAGTTTTCCTCCATAATTTCATAGAAGATGATGTCTAGGCTCTTTTTTTATCATGGCTTTCAGGTAGTCCCATAATTTTTAAATTGTCTCTCCTGGATCTATTTCCTAGGTCAGTTGTTTTTCCAATGAGATATTTCACATTCTCTTCCAATTTTTCATTCTTTTGGTTTTGTTTTATGATTTCTTGGTTTCTCAGAAAGTCATTAGCCTCCATCTGTTCCATTCTAATTTTGAGAGAACTATTTTCTTCAGTGAGCTTTTGAACCTCTTTTTCCATTTGGCTAATTCTGCTTTTGAAAGCATTCTTCTCCTCATTGGCTTTTTGAACCTCTTTGGCCATTGAGTGAGCCTATTTTTCAAGGTGTTATTTTCTTCAGCACTTTTGGGTCTCCTTTAGCAGGGTATTGACCTGTTTTTCATGCTTTTCTTGCATCTCTCTCATTTCTCTTCCCAGTTTTTCCTCCACCTGTCTAACTTGCTTTTCAAAATCCTTTTTGAGCTCTTCCAAGGCCTGAGCCCACCGGACATCCACCTTGGATGTCTGGGATAGAGAGGCCCTGATCTCCACATCTTTCTCCGACGGCAGGCATTGTACTTCATCAGCAGAAATGAAGCGGGGAAGGAACATCTCTTCCCCAATAAAGTAGCTCTCTATGGTCTTATTCTGCTTCCTTTTTCTGGGCATTTTCCCAGCCAGTTAACCTGACTTCTGAGATTCCTCTCCACCTCTGCCTAGATCTGCCCAGCTAGTGCTTGGGGTCTGAGATTCAAATGCTGCTTCCCAGTCTCAGGGCTATCTGCGGCGAGAGGGGCTGCTATTCAATGTGAGCTTAAGTTCTGGTGCTCAGGTGGGGGCAGGGCCGTCTCCCAGGCTCAGCTCCCTCAGGGGGTTTTCGCAGAGACCTCTACTTCTGCCTGCTGGTCCAGGATTCCCAGGGGCCGCCGCTGCCTCTGGTGCTCCCTCTGCTGCTGCCCCCTGAGGGGGCCCGAGCCATGGAGACACCCCGCTCCCCTCTCGGCCAGCCTAGACGTCTCTCTAACTGACCTGTAGTGTCTGTAGGCAGAGGGACCTTCCCGGCCACCAGAGATTCTGTCCCTGAAGCCTGCTTTGATCTGCTCCTTTGGGGCCATGGCTAGGGGAGTGCTGGGGTGGGCTCTGCTTTCCAGGGCGCGATGGACCCTTGGGGACCGCTCTCCAGGGCTCTCTGGAACAGAAATCTCTTCCACTGTGTTTCTGTGCGCCTTGCAGTGATCCAGAATTTGTGGGAAGTTCTTCTTACAGGAAATTTATGGGCTGTGGATTCGGAGCTAGCATTCGTGAGTCTTTCTACTCTGTCATCTTGGCACCTCCTGGCTTCTTTCTTTTAGTTTTTTCTTATTTATCCTTTATATTGCTTATTTGTATATGGTTATTTTGTCCTCCCAATCAGATTGTTCTTTTCTTGAAGGCAGGGACTGTCTTCTGCCTCTTTTCATATGTCTGTAGCTTAGCATAGTGACTGGCACGTAGATGCTTAATAATGTTTACTGACTGACAGAGTGTATAAGCCTCAGGATAACTTAAGGCTGTTCTTATTATAAGCCCTTTTTTAAACTTTTTTGATGATTACATGAGAAAAAAAGTTTTATAATTAAAGAGACATCTTTTGGGAGAAAACATTTCTTCAAATGTTATTTAAATTGCAAAAGATATTTTTAAAATTAAAATCCTCCAAGTTCAAATGTCAACTAATAAATCACTAAATTATGCAGTGATCGGGCTTAAAGCCAGGATAATGTCTTAAAACATGTGGGCAATGTAAACATCAGCCTATTGTGGATAAATAACTTCTGTGACATTCCAGCATGCCATGATGCAAAACTTTTGTTCCGTTAAAACCATATATTCAATCTGTCACAACATTTTCCTTAGAACATGGATAATGAGTATTTCCAAACCCATTCATCTTTAATGGGAGGCTGGCTAATACCAGGACCACGCGTTTGAATCTTTACCCAGTCACTTAGCTCCATTAGTGACCATCATTCCCTCCTGAGACTCCCACATTGTCTCTGTATCTGAAAGTCTGCCCTGACAGTGCCACAGAAACTGCCTGCAATTAGTCATCCCTCTGGCATTAGACCAGCATTAGTCTGAAATTTGGTGTTTGGGAGTTAAGGAAGGCATAAGGCTACTATGGTTACTAAGTTCTAGGATTCTCAATTGGAATAGAGTTCAAAGGTCATCTAGTCTGGTGTGTATCTGATCAAGAATCCCTTCTGTAACATACCAGTCATATCTAGTGAGGAGAAATGCTATCTTACATTGACATTATATCACAGTTTGGCTTGCTTTGTGAACTTAAGAACAGTAGTACTGTTTCAGTGGGAAAATGTGCCCTAAGTTTATAATTTATACTTGAGCTTTTGGAATACAACTTATTAATAAAGAAATTCAGGGCTGTCATCTGTTGCAGTGTTTCATTCTGAAGTTCCATATTTAACAAAGTAAAAATGGGATGTATATATGAACACTGAGTTGAGTGAGTTTTAAGTACTTGCTATTGTGAGGTACGTTTTGTTATGCCTGGAGACAAAAACCACACAGGCCCTGCTGTCAAGGACTTTTGGGGGATCAAGGAAAACTTCGTGGAGCTTGAAGCTTGAAGAAAGACGAATAGACCTGGGAGAGTGCATTTTAGGCTGGGTGAATAATGAGTTTGAAGAACAATCCGGTTTAGCTTGAATATAGTATGGATGAAAGGGAATAATATGGAATATGATGAGACATACAGCTAGGTTGTAGAAGACTTTCATGTCAGACTTCGTACTTTAGGAGTTTGCATTTTATAATGTATAAATAAAAGAGGGAACTGCTAAAAGTTTGGAATCTTGAGAACAAAATGGTCTGCATTCTATGCCTTTGGCTTATTTTGACAGCAGTGTGAGGGATGGACTAGAGAGAGGAAATATTGGCTGCACAGGGACTAGTCAGGAGGCTTTGAAAATGGTCAAAAGAAATGATGAGAATCTGAAATAGGCCAGTAGCCTTGTGAGTGGAGAAATGACAGATGTGAGATGTTGATATGAAATGGATAAGACTTGGCAACTAATTACATACAGAGAATGAGAATGATGGCCTTCTCTTAACGTTATCTGTGATTGGGATCTGGAGTGGCTCCCTGTGGGAATCATCCCCACTGCAGGTGGGAATGTTGTTGGGCACTATCATGAGAATTGATGGGGTTTATGGGTTCCTGGAATCCCAAATTATAACTCGGAATTTATAAATAGTGTTATGGATGCTGGATTTTCTAGTACAATTACTACTGTACTTCAGTACTGTTATTACCCTATTATACATCAAGTAAGCTGTTTTGATCTGACCCAGGAACATGATCACTATTTATAAAATTGTTTGTGTCTGAAGTTCTAAATAACTGATTGCAAAACGTTGTTTTGAAACTTAGTTTACAGATTGTAATTCAAGCTAGCTCTATATTTGTTTCTGTGCCTTCCACCACCTTTATTCATGCAGGTATCTCACAGTTCTCTGCAGTAATTGAGTTAGAATTCTCTAATTTCTTTCTAAAATCTAAAAAAAAAAAAATTGGGAGAGATATAGACAAAATTACCGAGACAGACCAATCAGTCCATCAAGCATATATTAAACATTGATCATGTATCAGGTACTATACTTGGGGATACAGATACAAAAATTTAAACAGTTCCTTCCTTCAAGGAGCTTACATTTTCTTGGTGTACTTCAAATTTAATTTGTAGCTATAAATAGTAATTTTTTGTAAGCAAGTTTTTTTTTTTTTCACTCTGAGTACTTTAGGTCAGTTCTCCATTTTAATTAATTTTTAATATAAAGAAGTTCTAGACTACATTCAGAAAGGATATTCAGCAATAAAGTGAGAAGAATCTTCCCTAGCATTTTTATTAAATTGCATTTATTATCATGAAAAGCCATAGCTAGCATAAAGCTAGCAGATGTATACTTTGGGAGAGCAGTGCATAGCATTAGTAGGAATTCCAACAAAAGGATGAGAAATATTGCTCCAAAAGACCTATTGGACCCTCAAAATCAAATCAGTCCTTAGGGCAAAATAATTATTAGGCATTGCTTAGTTAATTTTAATTTTATTTTTGTAGGAAAGATAGTCAAAGGGGGAAATGGCATTATAGAACATGAAAATGTTTCTGTTTTGTTTTGTTTTGCCTTCCCAAGTACCTCTAGGGTTTTTTGTTATTGTTATTGTCTACCTATTCAAATAACAGTTGCTAGACGAAAATAGTGCATATTTTATAGTTGACTTTGTTGACAGTACAAACCACAAACCAAACCTAAAATGGGACAGAAACATCCTTCCAAACTATCAGCATAGTTTTTCCTCAGTAATATTGGAAGTCACTTTGTTACTATTCATTTTGACAACTTTCAGTTGGCTTCCCATGTTGTGGTTTGCCTTGGTAATAAAAAATTCATTACCTATATTTGCTCTATAAACTTAGTTATTCTAAAGGTAGTGCTCTAGTTTAGAGTTTGAGGGAAAAGGCCTCAAATAAATTATTTTATGGCCTGAAATAAATTAAAATAACTTCAT
This sequence comes from Bettongia penicillata ogilbyi, assembly GCA_023548195.1. Taxonomy (NCBI): domain Eukaryota; kingdom Metazoa; phylum Chordata; class Mammalia; order Diprotodontia; family Potoroidae; genus Bettongia; species Bettongia penicillata. Next base: position 1,155,209 of record JAJHZJ010000779.1, on the reverse strand, counting down.
TAGATCTAAGAGTATTGAGTATATCAGTGTTTACAGCATTTTTGTCATTTTTATTTTTGTTTATTAACCAGTTGTTGGGATGTACATATACATTTAGAACACTTCTTTAGTTGTTGGTTAATGTTTACATTTGATCTCTTTTGAATGTAAAAAATGATATATGATAGTAGGTAGGAACTGCCAGGACCTTTTCTGCTTCAAAAGATAAGGAATATGAATTTTGAACTGGCACCAGAAAAATGTTTGGCAAAGAAGCATTAGGTCAGATGTGGGCAGCAAGAACATAATTAACTGGGAGCTATTTAAATTGTGAAACTCTCCCTTTTCTTTTCCTTGTGCTCTTTAGTGTATAAACTAGTGCTGTATGCCTAATAAGCATTTATTAGAAGCTGTCTTATTCAGTAGAAAGAGCACTGGACCTAGAGTCAAAAGCAGCTGAATTTCTGCTCTTTGCTCTTTTGTGTACTACAGGTGAAAGGGAGATACTACTTGCATCACCTACCTTATAGGCAGTTGTGAGGGAACTCTTTGTAACTCATAACACATATAAATTGTCATTCATATATTGCTGAAAAAAAAACCCATCAGATTTCTAAAAATGCTGAGGTGAAATGTTAGCCAGGAAGTTTATTTAACTTTTTATTTGCAGGAAATATTATCCATCCAGTAGGGATACTTTATAGACTTATTAATGTATGGTTAGCACTTTTTATTATTTTTGTGCTATGGAATTATATGAAGTTGATAATTTTGTTTCTAGCAATTGCAGTATTTTGTTGTTGTTGTTATTGATGTTATAATTTCCTCTACCTGGGTAACTCACTTGACTTCATAATACATTTTTTTAGTTTAGTATATAAATCTGTGTCATTCATCTAAGTGATGAATGACATTTTTTTATAGAGTTTCTGAACAAGAGGGAAACTTAGTGATCATCTAATTCAACCTTCTGTCTTGTCCAGGAATCTTCTGTGCTATTATTCCCCTGAAACTTCCTCCTTTGCAAGGGAATCCATTCCATTTTGGAAATACTCTAGTTTTTTGAATATTCTTCCTTATATTGAAACAAAAATATGCCTCTGTAAATTCTCCCTATAAATCCTGTGTTGCTACATAGAAACAATCTGATACATCTTCATTTCAGCATATCAGATTTGAAGACATCTGTCATGTCTCTTCTCTGAGCTTCTTTTTTCCTAATTATTATCACCATTTCCTTCATATGACGTGACTTGAAGGCCCTTCAGTGTCCCACGTACCTTTTTCTAGATATCTTCTAAGTTGTCACCATACCCCTTAACATGACATCTAGAACAGAGGACAGTATCCTAGGTGTGATTGAACACAGTGTAAAAGTACTCCATGGTTCTGAAACTTCCAGTAATATCTTGCTGAGATACCTCATCACAGAGTTGAGGTCAAAGAGTCTTCTGGTCTCTGTCTGGAGGCCTGGGTTTGAATCCCACCTCTGACATGACTGTCATCTGAGGAACATCCTAGCTAATTTTGGGGAAGTCTGCCATTGGAGAGTTAATTCCTGAGGAATCACTTTTCTTCTAGCTACAGCAACTCATGAAAGAATTCTGCTAAGATGAGGGTTATGATCTTCATTCTTGCAGAGAGTGCTCACAGTCCAAAAAATGACACATCTTTGAAGTATTATTTTGTATAGTATAGTTCTTTTAGTTCAGTCTTCAGTTATATTAGCTTTTGGAGCAGCCACAACACAGATCTTAACTTTTTTTTGACTGACCGTCAAAAATTCTACACATGTAAGTTGAGTTTTTAAATCTAAGGTAGAGCTTTACATTTATTCTTGTTGTATTTCATTTTGTTCCATTTAACATATTACATTGGCCTTGTGATATTTTTTTGAACACTGATTCTGCAATGCACCATGGCAGCCAGGCTACAAATAGGCACAGTGTTGAACTTGGGTTCAGGAAAACTCCAGTGAAATCCTACTTAATATTGTGTATATCTAGCAAGCAACTTAACCTTTCTCAGCCTCGGTTTCCTTTTCTTTAAAATGGAGATAATAACATCTACTTGTGAAGTTTAGATGAGATAACTTATGTGTAGCTCTTTGTAAACCATATCTAATTGCTGTTGTTAATAACAATATCCTTATTGTTATTATTATCTATCCCTCCCAGCTTTTTATTGTATATACATTTGGTATGCATGCCTTTTGTCTCTTTTTCCAAATTATTAAATTGTTTAAACTACAACAGAACCAAAGACAAGTCCCTGAATCATGGTTGACTCTTATCCATTCATCAACACCTCAGTTAAGCTCATTTATCCAGTTGTGTTTCTTCTCAGTGGTATTGTTAGGCAGCTTCATTTTAAAATTTTGTCCACAGGGATGTTTCGAGACACTTTGTCAACTATCTTGATGAAATTGGGATATACTTTCCTTAATATGTGCACAGCATGTGATGTGTTACTAGACTTAATGCGAATTCAGCTTTTTGTTTCTCTTCTGTTCATTCTGATAAAGAATTTGGTAAATATTTTTAGATCCTTTTTATTCCATAAATTCCATAAATTTTATTCCATAAATTCCAATAAATTCCATAACCATAAAAATGGTTCATTTTTCCTTCATTTGACAGCCATATTACCTGAGAAATTTTAGTGTGAAAATGATTAATATTTTCAGTTTTCATTTACCAGCTTGAAGCAGAGAAAAATGATCAGTTTTCTTTGTAGATTTTTTTGCAAAACCCTTAAGTCACACATTCTTGTTGGGAAACTTTCTGGCCACCTACATTTTCTTGTAACTATACTATACTTGTGGTTAACTATACTTACAGAAAATAGTTCATTCGTGCATTAGCAACCAGTTGTGTGAACACAATTGGTATGTTATGAATTGCTAGTGTTGAGCTTATATTCAGTCACTAAATGAAAACTGTTTATGCAGAGACAGAGTTTTAGGTTTTTAAAAATACCCCATGAATCAATATTTGTGTATTGCTTTTATTCAGGTGGATCTTTGTGCATTAGTAATTGAAATTAGCTGTTAGAGCTAAATTAATCACTCAAGTTTATCCACTCCTGATTCTCTAGGCATGAATTCAGAAGTTTGTCACTGATGCTCAGGAACTGTAAGGTGGCATGAAATCTTGTCAGTATTCCTCACCTTTCTTCTCCATCCTTGTTTTGGGATTAATTTTACCAGTTTTCTTTTCCAAAGTTTTTTGAGTTTTTATTTGTGTCTTTATTTCTCAGTGTTTCTTAATTCTTCTTGGCAAAAGTATATCTTTCCTTGATCCAGTTTACAGTACTTTCTAGCTTAACTTGAAGCCAGCATTCTTTATGGTTGGTGAAGGAAAAACCCACATTTTTGGTGTTTCTCTAGATAAGCTCATTGATTTCTCTCAGTCTTGCTTCATGTCATAGTTGAATGGCTCAGTTGGGAAAGTTGTCATCTGATAAAATAGAATCTGTCTCTTGTGTTTGTTAATTAATAAGATTATGTACTTAACCAAATAGATAAAGTCAAATAAAAAGAGGTATGTGGTACCTGTTCCAGTCTGAATACTTTCTCCAGTCTCATATTTCTCAGGTCTAGAGAAGTGAATCTTGCCATTTCTGTTCATTCATGCCAAACATTGACTAAGTACTTTTAGTATGCTACTAACATTTTTTAGGGTTTTTTTTTCTTTTGGAGAAGGGAGGAGTTGATTTGGACCCATGATTTCATTGGTGTAAAGAAATTCCTGTGAGGAAACTGTCCATCAAGAAAATCCACAAGTGCTTTGTATTTAATAGTATTAGAGAGTTGCCTGGATCATTAAGTATGTAAGTGAATTTGTCATGGCATCACAATCAATAATGTATCAGAAGCAGATCTTGAACCTGACCTTTTCTGTCTACTATGTGCTGTGGTAGAGGGCGGCTAGGGGGCACAGTGGATAGAGTGCTGGGCCTGAAGTCAGAAGACTAATCTTCCTGAGTTAAAATCCAGGTACTAGCTATGTGAACCTGGAGAAGGCACTGGCAAACCACTCCCAGTATTTTTACTGAGGAAACCCCAAATGGGGTCATGAAGAGTTGGATATGACTGAAAAACAACTGAACAGTATGACTGCCTCTCCACATTTCTGTAGTATTTTGAAATCTCTCAAGTTTATAAAACAATTCCCAGCAATTTCGAGGCAGATAGTACAAGTAGTTTTATCCTTATTTTACATTTAAAGAAATTGAGGCTCAGAAAAATTGAGTATTTTTCCCAAGAACACACAGCTAATCTCTATATCCTTAAGCCTAGCAGCATTTTTTTCCGCTATATCATGATTTTCCCAGCAGGAAACCCTCCATAGTATTAGTCATATAATCTAAGATATCAAAGTTTCATTTGCTTTAGGCTACATTTTTGAGATTCTTCTCTTTTTCTTCCTTCCAGTACTCTTTTTCTGCTGGTTTTTTTCTTCTTCTTCAAAACGACACAAACTCAGCCAGCCATTTAAAATGCAAAACTACTTCAGCAGTTGGAGGAAATCTCAGGGCACAGAGTACACAGGGTTAGGACAGTGACAGGTATACTGTTTTGTCTGGCACAGTTCATATTTATTGACTCCAAGATTAACCTTTTTGAACTCTTTGAACAGTCTTTGTGTTATCCATACCTTGTTTGTTGGCTCTCAACACTTCTTTATCTTTCTCTTCCTCCAGTTCTGGTCTCTTTCCCTTTTCTCCACCTCCAACGCTTTGAGATCCTCTCCCCATATTCACTAACTTTGAAAATCTTTTTTCGTTTCTCTCCAATGGCAGCTTCGGTGAACTCAATCCTGCTGCTTTATCTGATTTGTCTAAGATAAGTACTCTGTCTTCATATCTGTTTTTTCCAAACATCTTCTTTGTACCTCCCCTCTTTTTTCATTTCCTGTCCCTGCCATAGCTTATCTAGCTGTCATGGAGATTACATAGTCATATTACCAGGCTTCACTGATTTCTTATTACAAATAATAATGATACTTTGTATTTTGACTGGGGTCAGGAAGGTGTTGGAAAGGAAATAAAACTTCATTGGTTCCTGAATCCTTTCTTTCTCCATCCTCCTTGACTGGAAAAGGAGTACTGGATTAAAGTTTTTTGAGTTTTTTCCTGCTTTGTACTTTTGTGCTCCTTCATTAGCATGAATAATAAAAATTTGACTGTGTGTACTAGAGTATTAAACCATAAGACAGGGTGTGTTACTATCTAAATATAACTCTGTTGCCTATGCTTGTAAGATCCTTTTGGGTCTAAGATTGCATACTTCTTGTCAGTCTTTGGTGTTTCTCTGAGAAGGTGTTATTATCTCATTCATCTCTGAGTTCAGAGGAAATCAAGTAGAAATAGTCTTGGAAAGGTCACTATTGTGCTATTACTATTTTATCTTTAATGTTCTGTGGACACTGTACAGTTAGACAAAATGACTGCTTTTTGTACTTGAACGTGTCTTATATAGGCTTTGAAAGTATCTTTGGAACAACTCCAGTAGCTGACAGGATGATGGGGATATCTGTTTTATTAATTTCATCATCATCATCATTTCATTATATTTCTGGAAGACATGCATATTCCTGTCTCCAGGCCTTTGCTCAAACTACTTTAACTGAACTGACATGCACTTCTTTTCCCTTTTTCACCATCTGTATCCTTTAAAACTCAATTTTAACCCAAGAATAAGACTTTTTTTTTTTTTTTTTTTTTTTTTTTTACTAACCCAAGCCACATTAAGACAACTATTTCCGGAATTCTTATGGTTTCTATCTAGGTCAGACCTTGCCTTGGGATAGTGGTGTCCATCCTCATTAGTTGGGCTTTGGGGTCTCAGCAGGCTTAAGACAAGAGACAGATTCTGTAGCTTTTTCCCTTTCCTTTTTGGACTCTACTTGAAGGGAGATTAAGTCATACCAGCTTAAAAGCATTAGAAGTGAATTGGGCACTTACTTTCCTTTCACTCGTTTTGACCCTTTGTCACATCGTTACTTAACTGTTTTATGTAAAAAATGACTTGTTTGCTATGCTAGTCTTTTTTTTTTAATGTTTTAGTGGATAGGATAGCTCTTATTTATTTAGGTTTCTAATATATTGTTGTATATATGGGCACTTATTAAATATTAAGAAACAGCTGCCATGGTGTGTCTATGTAGCATTGTTCATTTTTTAATTTTTTAATTGAAAATCTGCTTCATTACAGATGCATTAAATCATAGTTCTAAAAACAAATTTATTTGATTCTAATGTATTATTGATTTTTCACAAACTTGAGAATTGAATATATTTTACATTCTTAAAACAGCATTGGTCTGGATTTGTTTTCTAGTTGTTTAGAATGTACCTTAGAGAATACTTTCCAGGTAACTTGAAGAAGTTTGAAACAGTGAATATTGGACATTTGTTCATTGCAATAAAAAAAACTACATATGTGTATGTATAGTTGTTTTTCATTATAGGAAATGATAATGTATTTTGACAATGTTGTAGCTAATTTATCATCTTTTTTTCTTTAGTGTTATTCCTCTGTTAAGAGAATCTGTTGGAATATTGATGCAACGAACACCTCCATCACTAGAAAGTTCTCTGCCTCAGTGCTATCAGAGGGTACGTTGTAAAACTTCCACACCTCTGAGTTCCATGAAGATCCAAACTCCTGAGGTTTTTAGTATATTTGTTTTTTAAGTATTGAATTTTTGGTCAGCATGTAGTTGGATATAATGTTTTTTTAAGTTACAGGACTGAATCATGACTGATGGCCATTAAACTCAGAACAAATTAAAAATTTAAAAAGAAAACGTTGTGAAATGTACCTTAGCTGGAACTCTGAGCTTATTTCTTATTTTGTTAGAATAATGGAACATTTTTAAAAAGTCTTAAAGTTGAGTATTGCATAATAGATTAATAATACAAATGTCTTAAGGGTAGAGATTGTCTTTTCAGTGGCTAGCCCATTGTCTTACCTAATAAATACTTGCTTATTTGAACTGTTTGTTGAATTATGGATGTTGTCCTCAAATTTATGTAAAAATCCTTCATAAAAAGGATGTATATCCCTGGCAAGTCATGTAATCCTACTTACCCCCCATCTTCATCTGTAAAGTGAAGTAGAGAAGGAAATGGCAAGCTACTATAGTATCTTTGCCAAAAAAAAAAAAAAGCAACCCAAATGGGGAAGCAAAGAGTTAGACATGACTAAAATGACTGGACAATCATCCTCTCAAAATGTGGAATCTGAAAAATGTTGACATTAATCCTAAAAGGAATGGATCTTTAATTCATGAATAGCAAGAAAACATTAGGATTCTGCTTTTCCCCAGAGTCAGAGTCAAACTTCATTTTGCCTGTAACACTTTTCAGGATCACAGGATCATAGGATCATAGATTTAGAGTTTCGAGTGCACTTGTACTTTAGATTACTTTGTTTGTACTTTATCATCTTGTGTAATCCCTTCATTGTACATATGAAACAACTGAGGTACAGAGAAGCTAAGTGACTTCCAGGTTTGCACAAGTAGTAAATGGCAGAGGTGGGTTTTGAACTCAGATCCCTAGAATCAAAATCTACCAATCTTCACTGTACCACACACTTGACTCATTGTAAAGTCTGAGCCAACTCTGCCTTATAGAAAATGGAAAATCAGTGATCAGAAAGTGAATATCTTTTAAGCAGCATTTGAAGAAGAAAATGCGATGTTGCATACTCTTTAAATTTGAAAAATTTAGAAAACTTGTGTTTCATACAAAACTGGAAAAATGCTACTGAAGAATTGAGATATACAAAAATCTCAATAGGTTGAAATTGTGGGCTGAAGCTAATAAGATCAAGTTTAATTGAGATGTATGTGAGGTCTTAAACGTGGTTTTATAAATTTAGAGCTCTTAGCAGTAGAGGATGCGGGATGCATTGACAGTAAGCAATTTATGTGAAAAAACCCAGGAGCTTCAGCAAATTGCAATCTTAGTATCAGTCATCACTGTGATGTGACTATCAAAAAAGTGATTGTGATTTTAGGTTATGTTGATTGGACCATACTTATTTAGAAGTAGGAGGGATTTAAGAAATTCTTTAATCCTACATCCTCAGTTTAAAACTGAAGTAATAGGCCTAAATGTGTCAAGTGATTTACAATATGCTGATATAGCTGATAAGTAGTAGATAATGGGTTTCCCATCCAGATGGCTTGATTTCAAGTCCACTGCTTTATTACTCTACACTGCTGTATTACTCTACTGTTCTTTTTATCTTAATCACAATATTATTGTTGTATATTGGCATAGGGTTGTACATACCTAGTCTAAACTGCAGGAGTAAACTTGGATCCTGTCAGGTTTTATTGTACTTGTTTGTCAATGCCTTAGTTCATCTTCTTGTTACTCTTACCTGGTCCTTGCTGGTTTCCTCTTTTTGATATTCTCTGAATTCTACTGAATCTCTCTTTCAGTGATTAATTGTGTCTATGCTGTTAGTTCTGGGGAAAATATGTTCAAAATAATGAGGATGTACGTTTATAAATGATAAAGCTAAAGCTAGCAAAGTTATTATTTCTAAATACGATTGACGGGTCTACTCAGCACAGCAGCAGCCCTTCTTTCTCCACAGTGGTCAGCTGAGACCCCTTGCAGCAACTGTGTCAAAGGGACCCGCAGTTGGCATTGATCTTGGCACTACTTACTCCTGTGTGGGAGTCTTCCAACATGGGAAAGTAGAGATCATTGCTAATGACCAAGGAAACAGGACCACCCCCAGCTATGTCACCTTCACCAAAAAGAACCCCACCAACACAGTTTTTGATGCCAAATGTCTGATTAGTCACAGATTTGATGATGCAGTTGTACAGTCAGACATGAAGCACTGGCCTTTTACAGTGGTGAATGACGTAGGCAGACCTAAGATCCAAGTGGAGTACAAAGGGGAGACCAAAAGTTTCTATCCAGAAGAAGTATCTTCTATGGTCTTGACCAAGATGAAAGAAATTGCTGAAGCTTACCTTGGGAAGACTGTCACAAATGTCATAGTCACAGTATCAACCTCTTTCAACAATTCCCAATGTCAGGCCACTAAAGATGCTGGAACCATCACAGTCACAGTGTGCTCCAAATCATCAGTGAGTCAACTGCTGCTGCTATTGCTTTTGGCTTGGACAAAAAGGTTGGTACCCAGAGAAATGTGTTGATCTTTGACCTTGGAGGTGGTACTTTTGATGTCTCCATTCTTACCATTGAAGAAGTCATCTTTGAGGACAAGTCCATGGCTGGGGACACCCACTTGTGTGGGGAGGACTTTGACAACCAAATGGTCGACCATTTCATTGCCAGGTTCAAGTATAAGCACAAGAAGGATATCAGTGACAACGAGAGGGCTGTTTGCCATCTTCTCACCACTTGTGAATGTTCAAAGCACACCCTCTCTTCTAGTACCCAGGCCAGTATTGAGATTGGTTCCCTCTGTAAAGGTATTGACTTCTATACATCAATCACTCGAGCCTGTTTCAAAGAGCTGAATGCTGATCTCTTTCATGACACACTGGACCCTGTGGAAAAGGCCTTAAGAGATGCCAAGCTAAATAAATCACAGATTCATGACATCGTCCTGGTGGGTGGTTCCACTCAAATTCCCCAAATCCAGAAGTTTCTGCAAGACTGCTTCAATGGCAAGGAACTCAACAAGAGTATCAATCCTGATGAGGCTGTTGCTTATGGTACAGTTGTCTAGGCTGCCATTTTGTCTGGAGATAAACCTGAGAATGTGCAGGACTTGTTGCTGTTGGATGTGACTTCTCTTTCCCTTGGAATTGAAACTGCTGGTGGAGTTATGACTGTACTGATCAAACGTAATACCACCATCTCCACCAAGCAGACACACCTTTACCACCTATTTGAACAGCCAGCCTGGTGTGCTTATTCAGGTTTACAAAGGTGAGAGGGCAATGACAAAGGATAACAACCTGCTTGGCAAATTTGAGCTCACAGGAATATTCCTCACATTGAAGTAACATTTGACATGGATGCTAATGGCATTCTCAATGTTTCTGCTACGGGTAAGAGCACAGGCAAGGAGAACAAGATCACCATCACCAATTGTAAAGGATGTCTGAGCAAGGAAGACATTGAGCGTATGGTCCAGGAGGCTGAGAAATACAAGGCTGAGCATGAGAAGCAGAGAGACAAGGTGACTTCCAAGAATTCTCTTGAATCTTATGCTTTCAACATGAAGGCTGCCCTGGAAGATGAAAAACTGCAAGGCAAAATTGGTGATGAAGACAAACAGAAGATCCTTGACAAAGGTAATGAAATAATCAGCTGGCTGGATAAGAACCAGACTGCTGAGAAGGAAGAATTTGAGCATTAGCAGAGAGTTGGAGAAGGTCTGCAACCCCATCATTACCAAGCTGTACCGGAGTGGAGGGGGTATGCCAGGAGGCATGCCTGATAGGTTCCCAGGGGGTGGAGCAGCCCCATCTGGAGGTGCTTCTTCTGGACCCACCATTGAAGAGGGGGCTAACCAACAGAAGAAAGAGCATTCCACACAGCTTTCCAAAAACTGAAGGACTCAAAATTTGTAGCCAAGGCAGTAGCTGTTTAAAAGTAACATTTAAGCTACTCTGTAAATCTGGGCATTCTGAATATTTGAATCAGGGAGAGTGCAAAGGGAGAGAAGTGATGAACATTGCACTTTATCAGTACTATAATAAAAACTATTTAAAATCGGCACCATAAAAATAAATAAATAAATAGGTGCTATTGAGGCCCATGCTTCTTGGGCCTAAGGCCACAGCTGTTCAGCTCCACCCTACCTTCACCCTGATTTCTCTGGATCCATTTTCTTACCTCCTTACTTACCATAACGACACTGATACATATTTTCTGAAGAATAATGTAAATACATTATATTTCAGATGATGGAGTAAGGTGGTGAGTGGAATATGTAGCTTTCTGCTTCCAGAGAAAGAAGGCAACTAACCTAGTAGTCACAGTTTTAGCCTACGCTCTTATATCATACTTCTCTAAGATTATATTATCATTCAGTCTCCTTGGGCTTTAGTTTTCTCATCTGTAAAGTGAGAATGATAGTACGTATCCTTCTTCCCTAAGGGATGTGGTGAAGATTAAATGAAACAGTATGTTTGAAGGTGCTTTGTGGGAACAAAAACAACTAATTATATTTTCTTGACCCAAATTTAAAGTTCCAATGAGCTGGTTAGCCGTACAGACTATAAAAAATTCATTATACATATGTAAGTTAAAATCACTTTGAACAAATTTTTATTTTGAGCATAGCATTGTTTAGGTGCTATGAATCTAAGAGTTTTCTGCCTTTGAGGATTACTAAAATGCTTAGTAAGATTTACTCCCTAATATATTGAGTTGGTCAGGATAATATATATCATTTCTCATTATCATGATGCTGTAGAGGAAGGAGGTCTCCAATCAAGATGATTTTAGGGGAAAACCAGTTTGAGAATAAACAATTTCTGTAGATTGTATGAATAACCTGGGTACTGAGGATTTGTCATAGTTTATATTTAATGTAGCTTCAGCATCATGTCTTTGTCTTGTTCTCCTTATAAAGCATTTAGGAGTGTTTTGCATGTTTTGTCCAGAGAAATATAGATATTAACATTGTGTAAATTTTAGTAAATTCATATGATAGTACCCTTGTGAAAATATGACTTGATGTGACATGTGATACCTATTCGATTTAATTTCATTTTAGAAATATCCTAGATAGCATGGCCTTATTCTTCTGATAAAGTCTAGCAGTTCCTGCATAGCTGATAATGATTGTATCTCACTTCATATTCTAGGTTCTGCAGTTGCAAGGAGTTTACCATTTACAAGAGCAGCATTTTTGGACTCTTTGCTCTGATGTTTATGTTGGGACTCTGAAATTAGTAGTAGCACCTGATGCTGATTCAAGGTGGATTTTAAGCCAAACTCACAATATTTTTACTCAGGTATGGCTGTTCTTCACTTTATTATTGGTAGAGTCTTGAAATTATTTTTATTTGTTACATATATAAGCTGAACATCATGTATTTTCATGATACAACTGCTGATGGTGGGGGACTCTGTAGTATATACTTTGTAGAAAGTTTTGTTTAATTCTTAAGATTTGCAGTACTCAAGGAAATTATATTATGAGAATATATTCACCAAGTCCAGGTTTAGTTTTGTTACCATAAACATTATAAAAACATGTTTTGACAGGAAGACAAATGGGCCACTTTTTAAATGGATCAGTGTGAGGCAGCATAGCGTATTGAGTACAATGCTGAATTTGGATTGCATTTAGATCCTCTTCCTGATACCTGGTAGTCTCATGGCATTAGGCCAGTTCTGTAAGTTCTCTGTCTAAAGTTTATTAAAATGTTAGATGGTGGTAGCCTCATTAACTTGTCATCTTTTACTTTTTAACCCTCTGTCACCTGACATTATCCAAACTGTTACCAAGTCCTGTGGATTCTTCCTTTACAACATGTCCATCATCCTGATAATAGGCCCTCATCCCTTCATACGTGGACCCTTGCACTAGTCTTCTGGTTAGGCTCTCCCCACAAGTTTCTCTCCATTTCAGTCCATCTTCCATATATCTGTCAGTCATCTTCTTAATACACAGATCTGACCATGTCACCCTCTCTTTCCTCCAACTTATGAAACTCCATATTACTTTTAAAAGCCAATATAAAATCTTATATGTGACTTTTAAAATCCTTCACAACCTGGCCCCTTCCTATATTTGCAGTCTTCATACATTTTCCTCCCTTACAGATACTATGTAGGGAAAGGAGGAGGTGTGGAGAGAAGGGAATAAGCATTTATATGGTGCCTACTATGCGCTACACATTTTATATATGTTATTTTTTGACTCTGTCATCCAGTGATAATGGCCTCCTTGCTGTACCTCCAGCAAAACACTCTATTTTCTCATTCCATGCCTTTTCACTTACTGTGAAATTCTCTGCTTGTGAATTCTGTGCTAGAATTCTCTCTTTTCTTCACTCCTGTCTTTTGGCTTTGCTGGCTTTCTTTAAATGTCAGCTACAGTCCTACCTTCTAGAAGGTTTTTCCTGGTTCTTAATACCAATATATTCCCTTTGAAATTGGTTGTTTTCATATTGTGACTCCCCCATTAGAATGTCAGCTCTTGGGGCTGCTAAGTGGTGTGGTGGATAGAGCAATGGGCCTGGAGTCAGGAGGATCTGAGTTCAAATGCTGCTTCAGACACTTGTTACTTACGAGCTGTGTGACCTAGGGCAAGTCAGTTAACCCCAATTGCCTTGCAAAAAGGGAGAGAGAGAGAGAGAGAGAGAGAGAGAGAGAGAGAGAGAGAGAATGAGAATGAATCTCAACTCCTTAAGAACAAGTGTTCTCTTTGCCCTTCTTTGTTTCCCCAGCACTTAGCAAAATGTCTGACACATAATAAGCATGTACTAAAAGCTTGTTAACTGTTAACTGACTAATAAATTATCTTCACTATCAGGACAATGGAGCCATCACACTTCAGACTCTTATATCACAGTCCTTTATATGATTATGGAAGAGATAGAAATGGCAGTAAAGGGATCAAAGTCAGGAAAATCACGTAGATTACAAGTGTACATAGAGGGGACCTGTGCTGAGGGTGACAATTTGGGGGCATTTAGTTACCTGAATGAGGGGAAGATACCAAAGGCATGGAAAACCCTTACACCTTAGTAACACTTAATAATGAGAGAACTTTAATAGCTACCAACCTATATGCATATTTTCCTATTTATATAAAAGTTTTGTGATTGTTATCAACGTAACACATGCATCAGTCATTTTTGACGAGGGCATTAGTAGGGTACATGAAGATTTTCACAAACAATCTTTCACAGTAGACTTAATCTTTACCACACAATTGAATGAAAGATATAGAGACAGTAAGATCCCAATGTTGTTTGTTCATTTAAAAAAAAAGAACACTTGAAGTTTCTGGGATATCTGGTCAGTCAGCTGATTAGTCATTTTCTCTAGACTTTTTGAACCCTTTTACCCTATGTCCAAAAGGAGAACCATTCCCTCCTTCCCCTCCCCACCTCTAATACACACAAACATACAGATACATGCAAAGATTAATCCACAGGATAAAGGAGAGAACCCTACCAAAGTAAAACCTTCTTGATACTGGAGAGTTTTATTCATTCATGCACTGTCAGTGCCCTTTCTCTCTCAATTCCATGCATCTCTGATAGAGACACAAAGTAAATGTGTGGCATTATGCCCGGAGCCCACCTGCACCAGAGCCTCTGCTAATGTACCACACCTTCTTCCTATCTGCAGTCCCATAATAACTGGCAGAAAGTGAGTGCCCAGCCATGTGAAGAAGAAAGGGTGAGGTTAAAAATATTCTGTCTTTCATCTGAGGACCTAATTCTAGCTACAGAGCTACAGGAGTCTTGTTGAAACACTCTCTTTGCCCTCTCCCAGCCACCAAAAATGTACAAACATTGATTCACTCCAGCAGTGAAAGGAGAACCAAAGAACTACTGAGAACAGGGATCACTATATGTGATTGTACTAGACTTGAAGGAAAGAGGACTGAAACTCAGTTGAGGCTAGCGTGTCTTCCCAAAAGTTACTTCAGACAGAGATCCAGGCTGGTGAACTCTTTAATCTCTCAGTATTTTAGGAGGCTGTGGCAGCTTTGCAGTTTAATATTTAGTGTAATGTCTACTCACAAAAGGTAGATACTCGGAAAACAAGTAATGACAGAATATTAGGAGTGAAAGATAATGAACAAAAGATTACACTAGGACCAGTTACCTTTAATAAAAATCCAAAGCATCAGCAGATCAAGCTGTAGAAAGGATCCTAAAAACCAGAAGGAAGGATGATGAGTACTAAATCCTCAAAGAGATTACAAAACTCTCTTAACAGATGTTATAAGATAAAGAAACATGAATCAGTTCATGAAGAAATAGAGAATCCTGTGGATCTAGGCGGGGGTGGAGAGGAATCTCAGAAGTCAAGTAACTGGCTGGGAAAATGCCCAGAAAAGGGAAGAAAAATAAGACCATAGAAGGCTACTTTCTTTTTTTTTTTTTTTTTTTTTTATTTAGCTTTTTACATTCATTTTCACAAATTTTTGGGTTCCAAATTTTCTCCCCTTTTCTCCCCTCCCCCCACCCCAATACCCCAAGCAATCTAATTTTCCCTATTTCCAATCTGTCCTCTCTTCTGTCATCCCTCCCTTCCCTTGTCTCTATCTTCTCTTTTCTCCTGAAGGGCCAGATGACTTTCTATTCCTCATTAACTGTATGTCTTCTTTCCTAGTTGCAACAACAATACTAAACAATTGTTCCTAAAACTTTGAGTTCCAAATTCTCCCCATCCCTCCCTCCCCACCCATTCCCTTTGGTACGGCAGGCAATTCATTATAGGCCATATCTGTGTAGTTTTGCAAATGACCTTCCTGATAGTCGTGTTGTGTAAGACTAACTGAATTGCCATCCCTCCTAACCTGCCCCTCATTGTTTCTCTTCTGTCCTTTGATCCTGTCCCTCCCCAAGTGTTGACTTTCAATTACTCCCTCCTCCCTTTGCCCTCCCTTCCATCATCCTCCCCCCAATATCTCCTTCTCCCCCGCTTTCTTATACTGTAAGATAGGTTTTCATACCAAAATGAGTGTGCATTTCACTCCTTCGTTTAGTCAAATGTGATGAGGGTAAACTTTTGTTTGTTTGTTTGTTTGTTTTTTTTCCTCAGCTCTCCTCTTTTTCCCTCCACTAAAAACATCTCCTACTTGCCTCTTAAATGACATATAGTTACCCCCTTCCATTTCCCCCTCTTTCCTCTCACTACATTTCTCTCTCACCATTTACCTTAATTTCTTTTAAGGTATGGTCCCATCCAATTCAGTTCAATCTGTGCTCTCTGTCTCTGCATGTGAATGCATGTGTGTATGTGTGTGCATGCGTGTATATGTGCATGTGTGGTCCCACCAACCACCCAGAAACTGAAAAGTTTTAAGAGTTAGAAATATTGTCCTTCCCTGTATGAATGCAAACAGTTCATTTCTGGTAGGTCCCTTAATACTTCTCCTTGCTGTTTACTTTTGCATGCTTCCTCTCATTCTTGTGTTTGAAAGTCAAATTTTCTTTTCAGCTCTGGTCTTTTCATTAAGAATGATTGAAAGTCCTCTGTTTCATTGAAAGACCATATTTTCCCTTGAAGTATTATACTCAGTTTAGCTGGGTAGGTGATTCTTGGTTTGAGTCCTAGTTCCTTTGCCTTCTGGAATATCCTATTCCACGCCCTTCGATCCCTTAATGTAGAAGCTGCTAGATCTTGGGTTATCCTGATTGTATTTCCACAGTACTGGAATTGTTTCTTTCTAGCTGCTTGCAAGATCTTTTCCTTGAGCTGGGAGTTCTGGAATTTGGCCACAATGTTCCTAGGAGTTTCTCTTTTTGGATCTCTTTCAGGTGGTGATCGATGGATTCTTTCAATACTTATTTTGCCCTCTGGTCCTAGAATGTCAGGGCAGTTTTCCTTGATAATTTCATGCAAGACGATGTCTAGGCTCTTTTTTTGATCATGGCTTTCAGGTAGTCCCATAATTTTTAAGTTGTCTCTCCTGGATCTATTTTCCAGGTCAGTTGTTTTACCCATGAGATATTTCACATTCTCTTCCATTTTATCATTCTTTTGGTTTTGTTTGGTGATTTCTTGGTTTCTCATAAAGTCATTAGACTCCATCTGTTCCATTCTAATTTTGAGAGAACTATTAAATTCAGTGAGCTTTTGAGCCTCTTTTTCCATTTGGCTCATTCTGCTTTTGAATGCATTCTTCTCCTCATTGGCTTTTTGAACCTCTTTTGCCAATTGAGTGAGCCTATTTTTCAAGGTGTTAATTTCCTCAGCATTTTTTTGGGTCTCCTTTACCAAGATATTGACCTTTTTTTCATACTCTTCTTGCATCTTTGTCATTTCTCTTCCCAGTCTTTCCTCCACCTGTCTAACTTGCTTTTCAAAATCCTTTTTAAGCTCTTCCAAGGCCTGAGCCCACCAACACCCCCCGGGGTGTCTGGGGTACTGAGGCCCCGCCCTCCACATCTTTCCCTGATGGGAAAAATACGTTCTCGTCCTCCCCATCAGATCCGAATGTCGGGATCATTTGCATTTGTTGGAAAAAACTCTCTAAAGTCTTATTTTTCTTCCCCTTTCTAGGCATTTTCCCAGCCAGTTACTTGACTTCTGAGATTCCTTTCCACCTCCACCTGGATCCGCCCAGCTAGTGCTTGGCCTCTGAGATTCAAATGCGCTTTCCCGCGGCAAGCTTTAGTTCTGGCGCAGGGGTGGGGGCAGGGCCGTCTCCTAAGCTTGGGCCTTCAGGGGCTTTTTGCAGAGACTTTCAGGAACCGAGCGGGTGGGGGTGGGGGGCCCCCCGCCTGCTGTGCTCAGTTCCCTTGGGGGTTTTATTCAGAGGCGTTCAGCAGTAGAGCAGGGTGGGGGCAGGGCCGTCTCCCCTGCTCGGCTCCCTCAGGTTGGAAAGACCTTCAGTATTGAAGATCCTGCCTGCTGCTGGGGGATTCCTGAGTCCCGGGCCGTTGCCGCCTCAGCCGCCCGCCCACGCCTCTGCCTCCGCCGCTTCCTGCCCCCGTCTCTGCCGCAGCCGCTTCCTCCCGAGGGGGCCCGATTCACGGAGAAGCTCTGCTCCCCTCCCCTATCGCAGCTTTCTTTCTTACTGACCTGTAGTTTCTGTGGGCGGAGGGACTTTCCCGGCTGCCGGAGCTTCCCCCGGAGCTTTCCTCTCAGAAGTCTGCTCGGGTCAGCTTCTCTGGGTCGCGGCCAGGGGTGGGGGTGGGGTCTGCTTTCCGGGTTGCGAAGGACCCCGGGGACGGCTCTCCAGGGTTCAGTGGAACGGAAATCTCTTCCCCTATGTTTATGCACCCCCTGCAGAGATTCAGAGTTTATGGGGATCTCCTTTTACCTCAATTCCATGGGTTGTGGGCTCGGAGCTCGTGAATGTGCGTCCTTCTACTCCGCCATCTTGGCTCCGCCCCCAGAAGGCTACTTTCTTGGTGAACAGATGTTTCTGCCTTTCATTTCTGATGAGGAGGAACAATGCTTACCATCAGGGAAAAACATAGAAGTCAAGGCCTCTGTATCCCAAACATCAGAAATAGATATCCAAAGGGCTCAGGCCATGGAAGAGCTCAAAAAGGATTTTGAAAATCAAGTTAGACAGGTGGAGGAAAAACTGGGAAGAGAAATGAGAGAGATGCAAGAAAAGCATGAAAAACAGGTCAATACCCTGCTAAAGGAGACCCAAAAAAATGCTGAAGAAAATAACACCTTGAAAAATAGGCTCACTCAATTGGCAAAAGAGGTTCAAAAAGCCAATGAGGAGAAGAATGCTTTCAAAAGCAGAATTAGCCAAATGGAAAAAGAGGTTCAAAAGCTCACTGAAGAAAATAGTTCTCTCAAAATTAGAATGGAACAGATGGAGGCTAATGACTTTCTGAGAAACCAAGAAATCATAAAACAAAACCAAAAGAATGAAAAATTGGAAGAGAATGTGAAATATCTCATTGGAAAAACAACTGACCTAGGAAATAGATCCAGGAGAGACAATTTAAAAATTATGGGACTACCTGAAAGCCATGATAAAAAAAGAGCCTAGACATCATCTTTCATGAAATTATCGAGGAAAACTGCCCTGAGATTCTAGAACCAGAGGGCAAAATAAGTATTGAAGGAATCCATCAATCACCGCCTGAAAGAGATCCAAAAAGAGAACCTCCTAGGAACACTGTGGCCAAATTCCAGAGTTCCCAGGTCAAGGAGAAAATCTTGCAAGCAGCTAGAAAGAAACAATTCCAGTACTGTGGAAATACAATCAGGATAACCCAAGATCTAGCAGCTTCTACATTAAGGGATCGAAGGGCGTGGAATAGGATATTCCAGAAGTCAAAGGAACTAGAACTCAAACCAAGAATCACCTACCCAGCAGAACTGAGTATAATACTTCAGGGGAAAATTTGGTTTTTCAATGAAACAGAGGACTTTCAAGCATTCTTGATGAAAAGACCAGAGCTGAAAAGAAAATTTGACTTTCAAACACAAGAGTGAGAAGAAGCAGGAAATAGTAAACAGCAAAGGGAAGTCATAAGGGACTTACCAAAGGTGAACTGTTTACATTCCTACATGGAAAGACAATATTTGTAACTCTTAAAATGTTTCAGTATCTGGGTAGTTGGTGGGATCACACACACACATACACACACACGTGCACACACATACACACATGCACACACATACAGAGACAGGGAGCACAGAGTGAATTGAATAGGATGGGACCATATCTTAAAAGAAATTCAGGTAAATGGTGAGAGAGAAATGTAGTGGGAGGAGAGGGTGAAATGGAATGGCATAAATTATCTCTCATTCAAGAGGCAAGCAGGAGAAAATTTAGTGGAGGGAAAAAGATGAGAGCTGAGAAAAAAAATGGAAGTTTATCCTCATCACATTCGACTAAAGGAAGGAGTAAAATGCACACTCATTTTGGTATGACAACCTATCTTACAGTACAGGAAAGTGGGGGAGAAGGAGATAAGCAGGGAGGGAGGGATGATGGAAGGGAGGGCAATGGGAGGAGGGGGCAATTTGAAGTCAGCACTCTTGGGGAGGGACAGGCTCAAAAGACAGAATAGAAACAATGGGGGTCAGGATAGGATGGAGGGAAATACAGTTAGTCTTACACAACACGACTATTATCGAAGTCATTTGCAAAACTACACAGATATGGCCTATATTGAATTGCCTGCCTTCCCAAAGGGAATGGGTGGGGAGGGAGAGATGGGGAGAATTTGGAACTCAAAAGTTTTAGGAACAACTGTTTAGTATTGTTCTTCCTACTAGGAAATAAGAAATACAGTTAATGGGGAATAGAAAGTCATCTGGCCCTACAGGAGAAAAGAGAAGATGGGGACAAGAGAAGGGAGGGATGTTAGAAGAGAAGGCAGATTGGTGATAGGGAAAATTAGAATGCTTGGTGTATTGGGGTGGGGGGAGGGGATAAATGGGGAGAAAATTTGGAACCCAAAATTTTGTGAAAATGAATGTAAAAAGTCAAATAAATAAATTTATATTTAAATATGAATAAAAGAAAGAAAAGAAGTAGAGAATCCTGTGGAACAACAAAGAAACAAAAAAGTGGTTCAAAAAAGAAATGAAATTTCTTCTTAGAAGAAATTGGTAATCAATATAGTTCACAATATTGAACTCTAACTGCAGATTTTTTTAAAAAGCAATTAGCTGAATAGGAAAAGAAAAATCCACCATGGAAAGTCTCTAAAGAAATGAGAGAGATTACAGATTCAGAATACATACACCGATATTAATGTGAAGGAAAATCTGGAACTGGAGAAACAAAGGGAAAGCAACATTAAAAGAACATGAACTTTATAGGAGCTAAAACAATTTGTCTTTGAACACAGGGTGCACAAATACAAATTAAAGATCATAGGTCTCAGAATAATATAATAAATAATAACACTCTCTGCTCTTGCCCAAAACTTCCCTATCTGCAGTCCCATAATAACTGGCAGAAAGTGAGTGCCCAGCCATGTGAAGAAGAAAGGGTGAGGTTAAAAATATTCTGTCTTTCATCTGAGGACCTAGCTCTAGCTACAGAGCTACAGGAGTCTTGTTGAAACACTCTCTTTGCCCTCTCCCAGCCACCAAAAATGTACAAACATTGATTCAGTCCAGCAAGAAAAATGAAAAAGCAAGCCCCAATTAAGAAAATCCACAGATCACTTCCAGGAAATAAAACAAAAAACTTTTTAGATTTTACAGTGGCTAAATATAAAAATTTTAGTGATAAACAACAAATTGACTATTTGTCCAGAAGAAAAACTTTCAAATATAAAGGAAAGGAAATTAAAATTAATACAGTTTTATTCTGCATTGAGGAGAGTCCACTCACAAGAGTGGATGGAATATTACATTCTGGAAAGCAAAGGTGCCCAACCTTCAAGTAGGAATGATATACCCTGTACTCCAGAAACTAATTGTTAACAAGAAGATGAGTCTTTAACAAAAGAGAAACATATGTGGTGTTTATGCCCTAGAAACTGAAGGGAAGTAAATTGGTACAATTGTCAAGTAAAGAATATGCAATGAACTTAATTACTCTACCTTTAGGGGATATTTTCTAAAAGGAGAAAGACCAATTTATGGTGTAAAAAAGAAATTTTATTATTAAGGGAAAAAATACACATGTATAAAGATATAAGTGGAACTTGAAACCTGGAGAAGTAAATGTGGAGGAAAAATGAGAATTATTAGTAATATTTATGATTTGCACAGCAGAAACTATTAGCAGAATAGAAAAGCTTGACTCTATTATGGAGAATCTCACTGAAGAAACAAAAGTGAATACAACTGATTAGGACTGCAAGTTTACAGGACTGAAAGACAGTCTGGAATAAGAAGAGCAGAAGGCAGTAATATAGTGCAAAAAATAATACAAGCAAAAACTGCTCGAACTTCTGAATTTAGAAAATGCCAGTTGAAAAAATTCATGATTGCCTTTGGAAAAAACCCAAGGCTTCAAACCCAAGATATGTAGGGATTAAACTGAACAATTCCATTGAGGAGAAAAAATACATTCTGCAAGTAGCCAAGAGAAAGACTTTCCAATACAAAGGAAAGGTAAATTTGAATAATCTGAGACCAGAAAATGCAGGAAGGGATAGAATAGTGTATTCCCTAGAGCACTGGATGCAGCCCAGGATTTCCTCCTCTGCATTTCTGAGCTTATCCTTAAACGGAAAAGAAAAAGGGGTGGGGTGAGTGTTCAGTAATAAAGAGGTGATCAAAACATTCCTAGAAAAAAAAGCCCATGAGATCATTTATATCTTGTACCCCCAACAACAGCATTGTGGGAGTGATGAGCGTTGTAGCCAGACAGCGATAGCAGAAAGACTAAAGGAGGTTTTCTAAATACACACAAGGAGACAGGGGTGAGGGTGGAATCTCCGTATATAACACCAGTATGCATTCCCCAATAGATAAGTACTTAAAAGATATGAGCAAACAGTTCTCAAAAGAAAAATTGCAAGTATATACAACTACATGGAAAAGTGTTCTCTATCACTAGTAATAAGAGAAATGAAGGTGTCACCTCATTCCCTACAAATGGGCAAAGAGGGTAAAAGTATCAAGTAGTCCATGTCAGAGGATTTGTGGAATGATGGGCACATTGATACATTGTGGGTGGAGCTGTGACATAGTGCACCTGCTTTGGAAAGCAGTTTAAACCTGGATAAATTAAATGATGAAAGGTCCAAATGATGAAGGTCCATAATCCTTGAACCAGAGACTCCCATTACTGGGCTTATACCCCAATATAAGAAGCAAGTCCTTGCATACACCAAACTGTTTATAGCAGCACTTTTTGTGATAACAAGAAATTGCAAATAATGTAGATGACCATCAACTGGGGAATAGCTTAAAAAACTGACATATGAATGTAATGAAATATAGTGCTATAAGAAATTATGAATGTGATGAATGAGAAGCTTGGAGTGATCTACATGTACTGATGCAGAATGAAGGAAGGAGAGCCAAGGAAACAGAATACTTATTGACTATAGCAGTGTAAATGGAAAGTGCAAATTACACACATTACACAAAAGTCAAAAGTGAATATAATAAAATTATAAAGGTCAGTCATGACTCAAATGAAGAAGTATGAGAGGACACCACCAAACTGTGAGTCCACAAGTGTTATGTATCACATATCTTTTTGGACCTTTTAATTTATCAATACTGATTTTTTCCCTTTTTTTTTTGTATTTATATATGCTATTTGCTATAGGTATTAGCTTTCTGGAAAGGAGAGGCCTACTGGGGAAAACTGTAATGATTAAAAACATCAGTAAAAACTTACTGAAGAAACAAAGTGGAGGAGAACAGAAGCCTAACTCTCTTAATTTTAAATGTGAATGGACTATAAACAGTCCAATTGAAGGACAGTCACAAAATGGATAAGAAAATGAAACCTCACAATCTGTTTTTTATGAGGAACCTCTCTAAAAGAGCAAAGACACTGAATCAAAATGAGAAACCAAAGCAGAACTTAATCAGCATCAGGTGAATTTAAAAAGCAGTAGTTGTAATCATTCTACAAGACAAAAATAAAAATTCATTGTATCATTAAATAAGGAATTTACATTATGCTTCAAGGTATAGACAATGAATCAGTATTAATAATATAAAAATGTACACCAAGTGACTATATAATATATGAATTTATAAAGGTAAAACACTATGACCCAGTGGGGTTGTAAGAGGGAACTCTCAGATGCCAAATAGACTGCATGTCTACCAAAATCTCTCCTGATGGAGACTCTGAATTCTATAACAGTTCAGTGAAATTCTTGCTTGTGAAATGACTGTCATCATTTTAGAAAGCACAGCCCATTGCTAGATATTTATGCTGTTATTTTAAATGGGGCATTTCTTAAAATCTCTTCATTGCAGGGCTTTGTAGGTATTATATAGAAATGCTGAGAATTTATGTGGGTTTATTTTATATCCTTCTACTTTGCTAAAATTATTGTTTGAGCTAGCTTTTTAGGTTGAATCTCTAGGATTTTCCAAATATATCATCATGTTTTATGCAAAAAGAAATAGTTTTACTGCCTCATTCATTCTGATTCCTTAAATTTTTTTTCTTCTATTATTGCTATTGTTAGTGTTTCTAAAACAATATTAAATAGTGGTAGTGATAATGGGCAACCTTGTTTCATTCCTGATCTTATTGGGAATGCCTTTAAGATTAATCCTGTTACAGTTACTGGGGGCCGAGGGAACTTTATGGTGACATGCAAAGAATGCACAATGTTTGTCTTTTGTTATACATATAAAAATACACATATATGTAATATATGGCATTGTATATGTATTATAAATATATGTATTGTATATCTTAAATACATTATGTTATATACACATGTAATATATGTATATATACATATATGTATTATAAGTAATACAAATGTACATTAATATGTATATATATGTGTCGGTACAAGTTATACATATCCAGGTTAATATTCTGCTTAGAAGATAAGGTAAAGCAAAGAGGTTAGGGCTAGATAAATAGATCTAAGGATCATCTGCAAAGACATGGGAGCTGATCCAATCAGATTATTAATGGGATCCTAGAGGTGAAAAGAACGTCAGAGGTCATCTGGTCCAAGTCTGTGAGTGAACAGGAATCTTCTCTACAATATATTTAACAGTTCTTACCCATCCCTTACACTATGGAACTCGTAGACTGGACAATAAGTCCCCACCTACCTCGCACAGAGTGAATGTAATAACTAAATAGTAATTGTTTCTCTTTTACCTAGGAATCTTGGGTGTCTTCCCCTCCCAGGTTGATTTTTTTTTTTTAATTAAAAGGGCTGTCCTTTGAGTAACTTAAAGAAGCTTCTTCATTGAATGAGTGTATCTCACTCAGAGTCAGAATGTGATAGGACATTAGTCTGAAAGGGCCAGGGTCTCCCATTGCATCCTGGGCCATCTCTAGTCAACCTGATGAATATCAGGTCACTGGACCCAGATGGCTCTGGAGGAGAAGTGAGGCTGGTGACCTGCACAGCCCTCCCTCCCTCAAAACAAAGTCAAGTGCAAGTCGTGTCATCATTTCTCTGATGGCAACAAAGGATGAACACACAACAGTAATAACCCATCCCTTAGAACCTATGCACAAATAGGATTTTATTACTATTTTGTGAATTATGTGACATATTGTTGTCATGTTCTATTTTCCAGTGATTTTCTCTTTTACAATTTTTCAGGCTGGAGTAAGACAACTTTATGTACAGATTGACTTTGCTGCCATGTAATGAATCATCAGAAATTGTGCTCTTTGGACCAAAGTTTTCTGGTACTGTACAATCTCAAACATTGTGTCCTAGTCTTTTATAAAATAGAGCCATTACCACTACAACAACCCAAGATGAAGAAGACCAAATAGGCACGTCTTCTAAGGTCTAGCGGAGGAATTCTTTTCTAAGGAGCCAAAATTCAAAGGATTTGTCCAGGACTTTTGGTCTTACTTTTTGTGCCCTCTCTTTCCAAACTATTTTCTTTTAAGGGTTTCTTTTTCTTTCTTTTCTACTATCATATCTTTATTTCAGTAGAAATTCAGATTGTGGGCCTGTGATCATTGGTAATGTCTTCTCTGAAGCTACTAAAACCACAGCTCATTCCCCACAAACCAGTGTTATTAGAAAAGGAAAAAAAAGTTTAAAAAAGGAAATCTGTTTTGTATGTAATGTCACACTGTTGACATTCTTCAATATAATCATATGTTTGTAAAATTGTTTGTACTTTGCAAACTTAATGAACCAAACCATATTGGGTTTTCAAAGTGCCTTTGCTTCAGAAAATATATTTGCCAGCACAGAAATGTAATGTCAGGGGGTTTTATTTTTTTTATGACCATACTGTAACTTGTACAAAATAAGACTCTTGCTACTGATGTATACTAAATTTATTTTTGTGTACTTCAAGCATAGTTTTAAATGTATAAAAAGTCCCTTTTATTATTTTATCTTGTAAAAATAAAAAGGTCTTACTTTTTTAAAAAAAGTCATTATCACATAAATTACTCTTTTGCCTTGTTTTCAAAGGTTTGCAAATACATCTGTTGTACAAATGGCTATTTTGGTTTAATTAAACATCTGCTAGTCTCCAAATGATTTTAGTAAAAACTGCTCTCTTATATGGGAAGCAGTCTTGAATTCTCCATCGCCATTTTTTATGGAGTTTGTAAATAAATTAAGGGAAAGAACACTTACTGGCTCCTGGAAAAAAAAAAAAGATGATTTCTGTTTTTCTTTTCAGTTTTTGAATGCTTTGTTTTCCTGTGCAAAACTATTGCATAAGTAAAATTGCTTTCAGAAACCCCCTGAAGCTTGAATATCAGATTCAGTTGAACAGTTACCAGTTTCCTAAATGAAAGTGAGGAGATCTAAGACTAAACAAACCATGTGAGGTGAGTTTAGTACTCGATCTAGCACAAGCATCTTAAGCAGCGGTGGACAAAGCACTCCTAGGAACCAGATCTGAGAGGGTGAGGCTTATATGTTTCAAGGAATACTGAAATGGATAACTCTTTTTCTACTTATAAAATAAGTTCTCATTTCATGTTAAAAATTGAAATAGCCAAGAAATCCTAAAGGAAGAAAATGAATGTTTCAGAATATTAATGAATGTCAAGTTTTTAATTTTCCATTGGAAGTGAAAAAAATGTTTGTTTTCTATTATGGTATAATTTGGTTTTCTGATTTCCATATCTCTGACCTCTAATCCTAAGAAGCGAGCATTTATCATGCATTAAGTATGTCAATGGTGTTTCTACATAAGGAAAGGAAAACAAGTAACAGATTATCATTAGGAAAATTGTCTACCTTGTCTATGCATGTATACATATGGACTAAATTAAGAACTTATTGCTGCTGATTGGTATGAAGTATGTGTATACACACACACAGATATACACACACATATATTCTTTTGTTGTAAATTAGATAGCAATTTCAGAGCTGTAAGACTTGCTGGAGAGATTTGCTGAAACTTGGAATCAGTGCAGTTGTAGTCGGTTTAACTGAAATAATCATTGGAGTCTTTGAAAGTGGTGAGGAAAAGACATATTCCCATGATCCTGCTACTTTTACTTGGCAAATATAATGAGTCTTTTTTAATCTTCTAACCACTGTTAAGCCTGTGAAACTGATTTATTCTTTATATGTATCAAAAAAATAATGTTCATATTATAGAAAAATGACAGAATCAGTATGACTGAGAGATTCTGGAGTTTGAGACTTAAGACAATTGAATATGGAATAATTTGTAAAACATTTCCAATGTGGAGAGCAGGATTTTCTTTAAGTAGGTACTTGCGTGATTGTTGTGTAGGTTTTGAAGAAGGGCCAGGTGCTCATTCTTGTGGTCTTTATGTACACTGTCTGCTCTTCAGCAGAAAGAAGGATTTTTACAGACACTAATGTGAGCCACTGTTGATTTTTTAATGAAGAAAAACCTGCTTCTCTTTATGAAATTATATTCACAGCATCCTAAGAAATTGCATGGGTATTATAAATTTTCCATTTGATGACATCTTAGAACTACTGGATTAATGAATAAAATTCTTACCATTGCTTCTACATTAAGAGTAGGAGTCTGAATCACAAAGCTGGTATAAATAATTTCTGCATTTAGTTAAAATGAATGTATATAGTATTAAAAGTATAGTAGAAGATAACCACCTTCTTATTCTTTCCATGAGTGACTGATTTTACAGCATTCTTGGTAAAAAGGTGTGCTACTTCAGATGATTTCGTCAAGAAATAATTAATTTGATGTTATTTTCTCTTTTGGAGAAAAACATTAATTGTTGTTCGATTATAAAACTTTTGTTAATTTTGCAAAAATAGATTTTTTTGTAAAACAGACTTTGCTAACACTTTGCAAAACAAAACATTCACTGAAAAAGAAATTTGTATTACTAAGTGAATGTTTACCTTGCAATGGAACTTCCCTAAACAAATTTTGGTATACTTTTTTTATCAAAATGGTGTTAATGAAGATGAAACATTTAAAATGTACAACAACTTCCTGCTTTTGCCAACCCTCAAATGCAGATTCTTGTCTAGTCTTATGTAGAGGTAGGCAAACCCTACTACTCTCTTGGGTAGAACAGACTGCTGCACCCTGGGGGGTATAATGGGTGGTGGAAGGGCATTTGGCATTATCATCATGTTAAGCTGGTGTGGTCTCTCATTTGTCATATGCTTCCTTTTGTGTCCTTAAGAGTCATCATATTCTTCATAAAACAAGCTTGACTAAGTACCAGGAGGGTTTTTATTGTAGAATCATAGAAAACCACTATATTTTTAAGCCAGTGGGATAGGAAGATAACAGTGTTGAGGAAGCTAAACACAAAATATTTCATTACTAATTACAGAACTGAAAGGGATCCTAGAAATCTCATCTAGAATAGATTTTACATGTAAGAACGGAGGGCAGAGAGGTAAAATTACTTCCCCAATGTCATATAGCTATTAGCAGCAAATCTATTGTCCTATGATGGATAGTCCAGGAGTCTTTTTGTTAAATCATGCCTGCCCCCCCAGCATGTCATTATTTCCAGACCTTCTAAATCGTCTTACAAATGGAAGAGCTCATTTGCTCCAACCTGATCAGTGGCATAGCAAAACACTTCAGTGAAATTTGACTATGTATCAAGTTAGAAAAGTTCATTTTGATTTTTGGATTGCTATTTCTTTTTTTACCAGAGGATCTCACATTAATGCTAGATACTCTAGTGAGAAATTTTTGGCCCCCTTTCTTAACCTCAGGATTCTATACAAAAAGATGATGGAATCTTTATGTAAGATAATTTCCCTTGGTAAATGTTTATTTTCTCTCCAGAGCTAAATTGGAATTTTTGTTTTAGTTTCTTAAAACAGAAGGGTAACCCAAAGATGACCTCATTTTAGTTTTACTGACATAGATTTACAGTTGGGAGGGACCTTAGACATCATTTAATTCTACCTCTCCCTATATGTGAAGAAACTCTTGAGGCCTGGAGAGGTTAAGGGCCTTGCCCAACGTAGTTACTCAGCTAATAAGTAGCCAAGCCAGGGTGTTCTTCTGTTCTTCATTGAAGAGATAGACTTACCTTTAGGTGTGCACTCAGGTAAGCAGGCTTGAGGATTCATGATGTCATAGAATCACTGGATCATTATGGATGACTTTTTCCAGCAAGAAGAGACATTTGGGCTAGAAAGGGCTGTCTGTGGTCTCCTTAAGCACTTTTAGCAGTTTTTCCCAGTTCTTTTTTTCCTGGCTTCAGGATTTTGAAAATTGATCCCTGAGTGCCTTCAAAATGATGTGTATTTATTTTGTCAGCTCTGGTTGCCCTTCCTGACTAACCCTTAAGTGCCATTTCTCCTTCTGTTTATAACAACACATCAGGTACCAAATATGGTACTTTTGCTGTCATTAATGAGGTGAATAGAAGCATTAACAAATCTACTATATATCCATGTGTTATCCTCCCAATTTTATGTGTAAGTGCTCCTGGGATGATCATACTAGTCCATTTGTGAGGTAATATTCCTCATAATTTTCTGCTAATCATCGTTCTCCATGTTTTACAAAATGAATTTGTACTTTAAATTGACCTTGACCTTTGTTGGTCTGTCTGCTTTGAGACTTTCTTTCAATAAAAGTGTTTTAAACTCAATAAGGATTTATTTTAAGACAGCCTGTTAAACTAAGTGATTCAGATTTTTACCATCAAATCAACATAAAAACATAGATTGTTAGGTAGCTAATATTTTTTTGCACAAACGGCGTGATCTAAATGTATTTCTTGATTGCATTTAAAAATATGACCATATGAAATGAAATTTAGTGCTGATTTTAGACAATGTCTTTGGCCATATTTTCATGAGACCATTGAAAAAGTTCACTAATTGCAAAGAAATTTGATTCCAGGAACTGTGAGTATATTTGCATTTTATGAATTTATCATGCCAAAATTTTTAATGTTGGGGATGAATTCCAACTGCATGATCCTGTCCTTACTGATGTTTAAGTTCTTAAGCCATCTTATCCTCAATGTCTAGTCTATAGGAAGATCCACTGCACTGTTGGCTAGAAATAAATGATTTTAAATAGTAAAAGTTGTCTTTTGCTGTAAGAGGCAGTTTTTCATGGAAACTTTCATAAGGTAGAACTCTTAGAATGGATAAATGCAGCCCTATCACAATCTCTTTCTTGCCAGATTCTTCAACTTAGTTGAGTAGATTTCTTTTCTTGATCAGGTGTTCAGTTTTACAGAGATTTTGAAATAGGGTTTTATATATACAGTTTTACCTTTTTTATCTTCAGCTTTTAAAGATTAAATCTTTTGCGTAAAGTGATGAGCTATACAAAGAATTACGTGATTTGAGCCTATAAGAAAAATAACATCTAACTTTAAACTACTTATAAATGCAGAAAGTGTTTTTTTTAGGATAGTGTTCGGAAGTATTCCTTGAAGGAAGGGAACTGTGTCTTACATTTTTGAGTCCCCTGTCAACACCTAACACAATGTTTGCACAAAAGTACCTAATAAAGGTACTTGTTCAATGTTGAATAAATGGGTATTATGGGTATATATAGCAGAGGAACCCTAAAGTCAGGAGCAAGTAGTAAGCATGGTGCACAAATGACTCTTTCAGCATCCTTACTGTATTCCATACAAATTAAACAACTTTCATTTGAATTGGACTTTTAAAAAAAAGTGTCCCAGTAAGGTGCGTTTGGTTTTTTTTGTTTGTTTTTTGTTTTTTTAGCAGATGAAGTGGAAGCAGGGAAGACATAATTTGTCTTTTATATCATCACATAGCAACTTAGTAGAACTGGGGATACAAAACCTAAGATGTCTTGAGTTTAGGTATATTTCACAGCACATTTCAAAGTCAAACCTGTCTCCCTTTCTGAGTATACCCATATTTGTGTTAAGTTTTGTTGTCATATATTTAGTATAATGTCTGAAAGAGATTGGGCTTTTTGATTGTAGTGTATCTAGTTGGAAACTGATCTGGATACCAAATTCCTTTGAAGTAAGGAGGCTGTACACTTAAACATAATTTTTAGATAAAAAATCATGTATCCATTTCAACTTTGTTTCTTCTACCTCCAGATACCTTAGGTTGCAGTGGTCACCCTGCCTTAAAGCTCTCTGTTCCTACATACTGCCACTTCTATAACTTTCCAGTGTTTTCCAATGAGAGGAAAACTTCCCCATGGAATTTAATGCTTACTGGAATTTGTTGTCTAACTATATGTTATGTGTTTTTCAGGCTGGTTGATGACTATTCTGGAAATATTAGATTAGAGGTAGTGGGTGTTACATTTTCATAAGTCATGTCTACATTTACTCCAACTGCAGTAAACCTCAGTAATTTTGTTGCTCCATGGGGTGGGGGGTGGGGGGGTGTATGTGGGTGTGGGTGTGTCTGTATATGTGTGTATTTTATGAACAGCTACAGAGTAGGATATTTTGCATCTGAAGTACTGTGAATAAAAAGTTGCCAAAACCATTCATAACCCATACTGCATATGGAAATGTAAGATTTTAAAGATTATGTTCTAATTCGGTTTTTAAGTGCTGAAGAAATTATGATATGCTCAAGTGCAATAGATTAAATCTATAAAGGTATATTTCACCCTTTCTACTTGAAGACAGTAATATCTAAAGCATAACATCAAATGTATTTTTAGAAAGGACCATGAAAGATATTGTATAAAAATGTTCTTTCAATAAAACTTTGGATTAAAAAATCTACATCTGAATTGTCTTTGTTACTCTTGGTACTTAATTGGACTCTGAACTGTAGCAAAAAATGGAAGTGGAGATGGAGAGAATAAAATTCTCAAAATGACTCTATTTTCCTCAAATACAAAAGTTACTAAGAAGTGAAAAGCTATTGTGGCTGGTAAGGGGAGCAATATTGTTAGGCCTTGAAGTTACCACACCACTCCATAAGTCAACAAACATTATCAAGTTAGATTTGTTTTGTTGGACAGAGTGAAAGGAGCTCCACATCTCTTCTTTTCCAGAATGGCCATGACAGTGAGTTACTAATGTAAAAAAGAATGAATGATTAGGCTTGGTTACATGGTTGATTTGAACTTAGTGATGGGTAAATGAGAAAAATTAGAACTGATTTTTTCCAGCTTAGGTCAACTGCTTTGTAACTTAAAGTGATGGATCATTGCTTGCCTTTCCCTTCCTTAGAAAACAATGTAGCAATGTAATAATATATAATTAATATAGCAAATTAAGCCTTTGGAAATGCACACCTGGGTAGTTTTAAACACTGAGACTACGCATTAATAGTTTATTTTTGAATACTCAGGCTTCCTGGTACTGTTTAGGGCTCCCCAGTCCTCCTGATCTATATCTTGCCACTGGACCAGATGGCTCCCTGGAGGAGAAAGTGAGGCTGGTGACTTTGCAGAGTCTTCCCTCACTTAAATTCAATTTACTTGCATGCCCTGGTATCACCTCCCTGATGCTATGGTCCTCTTCAGGAACTAAGGACAAACAACACACACCTTCTTTGTCTTGGAGGCCTGGAACCCAGGACCCTGCTTTCTACTTATTAGAAACTCACTTGTTAAAACAGATTTATTAGTTTTACTTTTTTATTTTCTAGACAAAAGCAAATGCCTCCCATGGAAAATTCATTCATGCTTCTTGGGGGGAGGGAGGAACAGAAGAATTTTATTTAAAAAATAATACTACTGGTTATGTGTATATTGTCCTGGGTTGTGGCTGTGATCTGGAAAATATTTGTAAAATTTTTTGACCCTCCCTTTCTACCAGAGAAGTGTGAACTTTTTCTTTTTCTTGTACCTTATTGTAAAATTAGAGTTAAGTATTTGGTCATAGGCTGGCCTTTGCATGTCACCTGCAGCTTCCATAAAACTTCCCCCAAATTCTCATTTGATTTCCTATGCTGACCAATGATAATACTGAAACCCTCAGGGGGAAAGTTGCGATGTGGAAGGGATATATTTGAGTTGGGGCTTTATAGAATGCGAGGTGCCAGAGGGCCTGTGGGCAGAGGCTTGGATGCTGGCTGGTAAGTACTGCAGAGGATGCCAAGAAGTCCATTTTGAAAAGAGCGTAGATTAGGTGGATGAGAGTAATCTGATAAAAGTGTTGGGAATATGAAATGGTTGAACAGATTGTAGACAACCTTGAAAGTCAGCCCAACAGGCACCCCTCACCTCCTCTCTGGTAGCTGGTCACCATCTCTGCATATTCATTTCTTACATCCCACCTTCATTGCTAGTAGTTTCCTCCACCTTAAATGCTCTTCCCTTTTGTTGAGCTAGCTTACACCTATCCATTACATAAAGTACCATATTGTTCTGCACTACTCTAGTCCACACAGATGACTTCTCTGACTTCCTGTTGCATTTATAGTCATTACTGTGAAGAGGGAGAAAAAAAATGCTTAATTTTGGTGTCAGAACCTGCGTTCAAATCCTGTCTCTGCCATTTAATCACCCAGAGTTCCTGATTAGTATAGTGAACCACCAGAAGTGATCACATGTACTCTAATATGCTCATTGTTTCCAGGCCAACACAAATATGTAGTGCAAATAATTCTAACTGGAAACTAGCTGTACCTTGTATGGCTTTGGCAAATCATTTAATCTCTGGAGCTCAGTTTTATCATCTGTATAAAGAGGCTGGATTAGAGCTGGCAGATTTCATGTTAATCTTATTTTGTCATTTAGAACTATCTGTTCCCTGAAACTAGAGACTATGCCTTTTCCTTTATTGTGTGCCCCCCACAGTAGTTGGCATGGTTGATCAAAACAGATATTCCTACAAGCAAGGGGGCAGAAACCAACCTCCCTTTGTATGTTTGAATGCTGGTAAGCCTATTTATCTCCCTCTCCCCCTACACACCACTTCTTGTTCTTGGAAGCAACTCATAGCAACAACACTGAAAGACTGGAAAATTTGCCTGACATTGTAGGGAAAAGAGGCAGGAAAGAGAATTGGAGGGTTTTGAGAACAAAAGGCCTAATTTGCATTTACCTATAAATTACTACATATCATATTTAATGACTGAAACTACACAACAGCTGGCTTTGAGGCCAAGGTTCATAATAAATACTACTGTTACAACACAACACACTTGTACACATAAATGATAAGATTTAATGAGTTCCACTGAATGATGAATCTTTAACAGACTATGGTCTTAAGTTCTTTAAAATGTTCTTTCTTCCTCTGTAGTCAAAACACTCGGTCAGCATGGAAGTATGGTATCTATTTAAAATCCAGTGGCAACTGTATGTGGTTGATCCAGCACAATACATAACCCATGTAATGTAGCCAGTCTTGTGCCATATAATTAGGATGTCAGTTTAAACGAGATAAGCCAATTCAGATGGGTGTCACTTGACAGGTTATATGCTGTTGTACTTTTAGGTGAGTGGGACCTGGGTGGTAGTTCTCCCCAAATCTTTCTCTGAGCATTACCATTAACTCCTCCCTATACTTGCACACTGACAAAGCAAATCATGGTGAGTAAAGTGTTGCCAATCATTTACTTAGCTTTCTTCTAATAACTGTCATTTCATTCCCTTCAAAAATAGGAGTTGGGTTTAAGTACGTTCACATTCCAACTGTCCCTCTAAGTTTTACCTTATAATTGCAGTCAAAACAGTTTTTAACCCAGTTCCTTAAATGAAGGAAAAGTTATAAAACCACTGTTACTTTCCTGCTTTGTCTGCACCCTCCTACAAGCAAAGTTATTTTGGGAAGTGGTCAAGGTGACATCAACTGATCCTGATATCAGAAGGAATGATGTGGCCTCTAATGAAAGTAGGTTTTGTTCAATGAATTTATCTTCCTTTTTTTATTCATAAGATGAATCCCAATGGTTGTCCATTTTTTTTTATCTTCTGAAGTTTCACATCTTTATATGTTTATATATCTGACGCTGAAATAAAGGAGAGTAGAAACAGTGGCTATGGGCAGGAGCTATCAACACTCGGGGTTTCAGAATCCTCTTCTGGCATAGGAAACAGTTTCAGCATTTCTACCTCCAGAGGATGCAAGTTTCCTGTTATAATTAACGAATGCAAAGGGCCACCCAGGTCCACGGTACACATTTGCTTTAAAGTGCCAGCAGCAATTTTCTGCTCCTCAGATCCCACCCTGGCCAGGCCCACACAGATTGTCTCCTCGGTGATGGCTGTAAAATAAGGATAAGTATTTCAAACTGAGTCAGAATCATGTTCTTCCCTATTTAATATCCCATCTTTAACAGTTGTACCAAAGCGTGTTTTGTGCAACAGTTTACACTTATGTGGCTTTTTAATGTTCCCTGAACACACTTTATCTTCTCCCTTGATGACGCTGAACAAGTGGTGCTCCATGCCTGTACATCCCTCCTGCTAACCTCTGCCTCACTGCTACTCTGGCTTTCGTTACTAAGCACGTAAGCGCCAAACAAAACTCCTTTCCTTATCCCTTCAATTTATTAGCATATTCACCCTCTTCCTTCTGACAGAATATAAACATTGTGAGGGCAGGAATTGATTGCTGAACTTACCTGAACTAAAGACTTTGAATTGTTTTCCTTACAATAACTAAATGTTATTACCCCTATTTTACTGACGAGGAAACTCAGACTTGGAAAGGATAAAAGAAAGACAAACAGCATGTGAATTGGGATTAAAATGAGATTTTTCAATCCCAAGGTTCAATGCTAGTCCAATTAAGCAAAGCAAGAATAGTGTCACAGAGTCGTAGGCAAAGAACCTGGATGACTAGAATGGAGGAAACATCCTTGACAAAAATAGGGGAGCAAAGCAGGGTAGGTTTACTGGGAAGATAAATTCTGTTTTGAATTTGCTGAGTTTAATATACACAGTGGAGATTCCCAACAGAGAACTGGAGACATAGCATTAGAGCTCCGGAGATAGTGGAGGGCTACCAGCAATGCACATCTGGGAGTCATAATCAACAAAAAAGCGTATGAGGGAGGGAGGGGTGTGTGTGTACGCGTGCATGGGTGTGCATGCGCGTGTGTATGTGTATGTGTCTCTTGAAAACCCAGGGAAGACACAGTATATGATACTGTCAAATGCTACAAGAAGGATAAGGAAAGAGAAAAGGATTTACAATAAACGTATAATTGCTGACTTTTAAGGTACAGTTTCAGTTCCATGAAAACAAGAGGAGCCACATTACAAGGGCCACAGAAGTGAAAGACAGGTGACAGAATGAAGGCATCAGTGGAGATAACATTTTTCTACAAGTCTGATTATGAAAAGTCAGGAAAAGAAATAAGGTGATAACACGCAGCTTTGCTGTTAGAATGGCAAGGCTCAAGTGAAGTGTTACCTGGGTTCCATGCATGTGGAATAGTGCACATAACGTCAGACCTTTGTGGAACCTTTTTTTCTATTCCTTTTAAGAAATGCTTTATTATAAGGGTTGGATCTGTGGGAGGGGATAGGCGGTAGAAGGAGGAATATTGTGAGAAATAAAGGTGATATAAGAAATATTATATGTAGAATTTATTAAGAATGGTCATTTTGGTGGCTTAATGAAGAAAAAGTTTATAATAGCCACTGATATAAAAGAATATCTAGTATCAGAGGGAATGGCCACAGCAGCTACATCCTGGAGAGTCAATTTTCTGCACTCAAATGGAAATGGAAAGAGCAAGAGAGAAAGAGATTGAATATCAAGGGCAGTTCACCCCTCCTCCCTTACCTTAGGATCTATTCAATTCAATAAACATTTATTAAGTGCCTACTATATAAATGGAAGTGCAAAGATAAATAGTCCCTACTATCAAGGAACTACAACTTCTCAGGCATCGTCTTTAAATACAGATGTATTTCAAACATCTTAATTCTTCTTTAGTAATCGTAAGTTTAGATGAATTTATCTGACTGAATCTTGATTTACTGTAATTTTACTCCTTTAGTGTATTGTTTACTTTTTGGTTCTAAATTTACTTTTTTCAAGTTTCAAGGGCTTCCTCCAAGACTGAGTTTTCAATTGGTCTATACAAATCATGAAATGTACAGATTTAATCCTATTTGTTCTCAGAGTCTGTCTTTCTAGACTTATGTAAATGTACTCCGGCAAAGACTTAAGTTTCTCACAGAAACAATGGCTCAGGCTGACTTGAAAAAAAATCACATACTTCACACAATGAGACTAGTTACTTTCAGCCATTAACAGTATTTAATTTAACATGACTCAGTGGTCTTTAAGCTGAAGGAGTGATGGAGATTTTAGGATTTCTTAGTCAGGTGGGAAAACTGTCCTGACTCCCCTACCCTCAACTAGAAATAGTGATCAGCATGAAATAAGCAATTTGCATTTAGACTGACCTTCATGGAGGGACGCATTATGTAAATATGAATACTGGAAACCCCAGCACAAAATGTTTGCATCATCACTGAGGAACTAGTAATGGGAATACATTCAGTATCAGCAGTTACTGAAAAGTTTCTAAATAAATCTCTTTTTGTAAGGGTGTGTCAGGAAATAGTGGTCAAAGTCAGTCAGCTATCTTCCAACAGAGACCAGTGGGGGAAGCTCAATACATGCTTCTCCTGACGTCAGGTGCTAATAATAAAGTCAAGCAAATATAATTTACAAGGACTATTCTCTCACTGTTTATACTCTAGCATTGTTTTTGGTGAAATTAATTCATAAGATTTGTATTCTTGAGAAACCCTCAAGTTAAATATATATTACTATTACCCTCAGTGAATTGTTTTCAGTTCGATAGGTAGCTTACATATTTTAAAAATAAATTAAAAAGAAATGAAAAGTGATCAGAGAAATTACTTCACTTTTCTGGGTCTCAGTTTTCTCCTCTGTAAAATAAGAGGGATGAACAAAATGATCTCTAAAAGTGTTTTCCCTACTATAACATTCTAAGATTCTATGAATTCTATGAACAACCTTAAAAGCCAAAGGAAAACTCAGGAGTAGCAATGACTTTACCTGTAGTAACTAAAAAAGACCTCTAGAGATTAATGGAGTCAGTGACTGGGAACTCCTGCAAGTTCACGCCCAGGCTGGATGACAATTTGGGAGGAATGTTATAGGGGGGATTCAAGCTGCAAACTAGCTAAAAACCTGTAAAGTCCCTTGGAGAGATCTAAGTAAGCACCTGGTTCTTCTCCTCGAGCTCTCTGGTTTTGCACAATCTCCAGAAGCTGCTGGGCTGCTTGATTCACAGTCATGAATCGTGGAGGCTCATAGATCTTCCTTCCCCTACAAGTACAAAGCAGATTTCACTGTTCTTAACCGTTAAACCACACAATACTTCATTAAGGTAATTATTCCCCCACATCTGCCTAAGTACTACCTGGCCCACATGCTATTTGAAGCCTTGTGCAAAACCCACACTGGGCACACAAACTGCTTAGAACTTGTGTGTTATTTCTTTCTTTCTCCCCACAGTGTTATTTCTTATGCCTGTCACAGTATTAGCACTGGAATTCAAATTCAGTAGAAAATCAAAAACTACCTTCAAAAAGTAGATGTACTGAGCTAAAACCATTCAAAGTAAGTGGCTGGATATGCTAGGCTCAGCTTTGCTAAGCATAATGAGGAGCTTAATCAGGGTATCACTGATTTTTATGATTATTTTAAAAGCTGTATTTTCCTAGGTTTACTACTTTCTTCAATGAGTTAACTTAAGAGTAAACTTCTAGACAAAAACTTGGATGCAGTCATTTTATTTCAAATGAGTAATAAGGATAAACTATGTTATGACCAAAGCTTAGAAAAATTATAAAAAAATTTAATTTATAACTGTAATGAATAATTAAGTCTATTTTTTCTTAACCACTTTCAATATATATGTCCTTTTACATAAATAACACAGAGTAAAAAATATGAAGAGATTCAAAAGACATTGTCACATTTTCAAAGCAATAACTCACTTTATTAGATTTTCCAAAGATCGTTCCCTTATTTGGAGGTCTGTGGAAAGGGAAAAAAAATTATAGGTTTAAATATATACTTTATTCAAAACACTGTTAAGTCTCAGTTACTGACTTCTGGGGTTTTATAAAATCCAATTTTTCAAAACACAGGTTAAATAATAAAGAATATGAATAACTCCTGGAGGAGACCAATCTGCAACCTAAAGGCAAGGTGCATGCTTTGGCAAGCAAACATGCAAATGAAGAGGTTGGTCAAAGGCCACCAATTATTGCTGCACAACAATTCTAAGTTAAGAAGAAAAGAAATTGTGCCTGGGATTAAGCTTTGAAAGAAGAAATTCCCTTCCTCATTGATCTTAGGTGAACTCGACTTACAGCTAATCTAAATTACTGTACTCAAATAGCTGTGAACCGAATAGACCTGAATATGACCTTTTCACAAAGGTTTTAGTAAATGCCTACCCTTATATAGTCTGAAAAGCATAGTTAAGAATTGTGCAAGGGTTTCTCCAGACCCCTGAACTTCAGCATCAATGAATTCAAAATGAGACATAAAAAGCCTCAATATTGCCTTTAAAAATAAATTAGCTGTGTCTAATGAAAGGTAGGACAACTAAGGTCAGAATTCAAGTTATTACATCATAAACTCATGGAGGTAGCCTTTCATGGTTTTAACTAGCTTCTTACACATATTCGGGAGTGACTAGCTACAGTATAAAAACATAAAATACAGTCACACATATATTGAGTCTCATACACTTATTGGTCGGCTAAACTATTTGGTGGAAAGGTAAGATGGCAAATGCACTTTCTACCCTTATCAAAAGAACCTAACATGAAGCAGCAGCGGATTCCTATATATACTTCAGTGAAACTTTTGTTTTCACTAATATAAATGAAA
Source organism: Bettongia penicillata ogilbyi (assembly GCA_023548195.1). Taxonomy (NCBI): domain Eukaryota; kingdom Metazoa; phylum Chordata; class Mammalia; order Diprotodontia; family Potoroidae; genus Bettongia; species Bettongia penicillata. The sequence continues at coordinate 1,115,752 of JAJHZJ010000779.1, read as the reverse complement.
TGAAAATAAATCTATGAGAGGATTTTTCTGTATCTACTTAATCAGAAATTAGCTTATTCCATAAAAATAAGTCAACATAAACAGACATGCAAAATTCATCTTAAGTAACAATTTCTAAGGGCTCAGAGAACTCAGTATGAAAGGTACTAAAATTCAAAGTTCCACTTGTATGGTGCAGAACAGAAAAATACACAAAAGAACTACAAGAAAAAGCTTAAATTGTAGTTTCTGATCTAGAGTCAGACGACTAAATAGTCAAGACCTTAGGAAGCACTGCTAACAATAAGGCTAGGGGAGGGTGAAGGAATTCCAGCTGACCTACTTAAGGAGGAGAATCATGTTCTGTGATTAATCTAAATACAGATGACCCAGAAGTTCCCAAAAGCATAAGGGACCAACAGTTTAACTAAGGTCTTAAGTCATTTTGTTTTCTTTGTTTGAGAAGACTTAAGAGAAAACAGGCAGCTCTTTCAAAAGAATTCTTGAATCAAGAAAAAAAGGCTTATTCTACTTTGCCTTTCTTACCTCACCATAAAGTTTTACACTTAGCCTTTTGTCCATATTGTGACCCTTCAATATCTTCACCTCTCAATTTCCTCTCAGGCCATTACCCCTGCACTAGCCACTTTCCTCTTCTCTCCTTTTTGATCCCATGGCTAATGAATTGAACTGTCTTCAAGTTCCTGGCCCCCTTATTACCAAATGCACCCTGCCAAATCTCAGCCTTGGGCCACTCCCACCATTCCTCACTTTTGGTCATATGTGCTTCGGAAAAAAAATGGAGAAAATCAGACAACTCTTTTTTGACTGGGCCCACTACAAATTTATGTTATACACCGTTAGTTGGGCCTTCGCTGCTGCTAAGTAATTCTACTATATCTCCTTAATCAATCACCTGACTCTTACTCTTTCCTTTAACTATTCATCTTCTCTCATACCTCTCATAGTTCCCCCTTCCACCGTGCCCACCCTCCCCACTCAAGCTGAGAACCTTGCTTCATTTTACAGAAAAAAAATTGAGACCATTCACCATGAGCTCCTTTTGCTCCCTTCTTTCCTATCTCATATCACTCAGATGGCCTTTGTCACCATATTTTCCTTCAAGTATGTCTTATGTGAGAAGGTGGCCTTACTTTCTTACCAAGGCTAACTCCTCTACCTGAACAAGCAATCCCATTCTATCTTGCTTCCTCCAACAGACTGCCCTATGGTATTCCTACTTTTTTACTTATATTCTCCAATCTACCCATCCTGTCCTAATCTCTGATGATCTTCAATCTCCAATCTTCCATTTCTTTTCAGATATCTCAAACTGTATGTTCACTAAACATCTTAAATTCAGAAAGTCCAAAACAGAAGCCATTATCTTTCCCCTAAACCAGGGGTGGTGAACCTGTGGTCTCAGGGCCACATGTGACACCCTAGATCCTCAAATGCAGCTCTCTGACTGAATCCAAACTTCACAGAACAAATCCCCTTAATAAAAGCATTTGTTCTGTAAAACTTGGACTCAGTCAAAAGGCCGAACCCAAGGACCCATAAAACTACATGTGGCCTCAGAGGATGAAGGTTCCCCACCCCTGCCCTAAATCTTCCACCCTCCCAACTTCTCAATTACTGTAGAGGGCAACACTATTTTCCCAGAACCTCAAATTTTCAACCTAGATGTCATCCTCCACACCTTATTCTCTCTCATTTCTCACATCCAATGCACTGTCCAGATTTGTTGATTTCACCTTTTAAACACCTCTTCAATACTCTTTCTTCTCTCCTCTGAAACAGTCATCATTTTATTATACAGCCTCATCACTTCATACCTTGACTATTGTAATAACCTGCTGGTGGGTCTGCCTGTCTCGTGTCTCTCCGTTACAATTCATCTTCTATTCAACCACCAAAATGATTCTGCCAAAGCACAGGTCTGACCATATCTTTCCTCTAATTAATAAACTCCAGTCACTCCCTAATAGCTCCAGGATCAAATATAAATTTCTATTTGGTCTTCCTTCTATAATCTATCCCCCTCCTACGATTCCAACCTTCTCACACTTTACACTCCCCAACCCTGGCATATACTCTTTCTTCCAGGGACACTGGCCTCCTGGCCGGTTCACAGCTGTCGCTCACATGTTAGATGCCTGCCAACTTCTTTAGCTTTCTTTCAAGTCCCAATTAAAAATCTCATCTTCTACAGGAAGTCTTTCTCAGCTTCTCCTGTTTCTAGTATTTTCCCTCTTTAAATTATTTCCTATTTATCCTGTATAAAGTTTGTTTCTATATATTTGTTTGCTCATTATCTCCGTCAGATTTTGAGCTCCTTGAAAACAAGGACTTTTGCCTTTCTTTGTATCCTCAGGACTTACTGACTTCCCTGTCCTCTTTGCTTTTCTAAGAATTACTAAGTCAACAATGTGATATTTCTACCAAAAAACTTAATGTCTTAGACTGCACAAAAAAAAGTGTCTAGAATGAAGAGATCACAAAACTGTTGTTTTCAGCCCTGGGCAGGCTACACAAGGCGTATAGTGTTCAGGTCTTGGTGTCATATTTTAGGAAAAAATTGACAAGCTGGGGTTTGTACTGAGAATTGTGACCAGAATGGAGAAGATATGAGGACCAGTTGAAGAAATGAGAATGACTGGCCTTGAGATGACATCACGGGGCTATGACAGCTATTTTCATCCTACTTTTTCACAATTCCATCTATTTCTGTCTCATTTTATATGGTATCTTTTGGTTATTATCTAAATACCTATAAGAAAATTCAGGTCTCTCCTACATCTGTTAAAAAAAGATTAAAAAAACTTTCCCTCATCTTCGCCACTTCCCTCAAATCTTTTCTTTTCCTATTCCAAATCCTTGCAATTTGGCTTTTGACTCCAATCACAGTAAACCTGCTTTTGCAAAGATCACCTACGACTGTTCAATTGCTCAATAACCGTTCACTCCAGATCCATAATCTCTCTACAACATCTGACACTGTTGATCACCCTCTAATTCCTGGAAACTCTTCTCCATGGGCTTCTGCGATGCTATCTTCTGATTCTCATTCTTCCTATCTGAACACTCAGTTGCTGAATGGGCTAACTCACTGTGCTCCTCCTATCCCCTAAGTATGGATAAAAGTCTGACTTACAAAAAGAAAAGATCATAATTCTTACCCAGTAAGCACAGTGTATGCAAGCCATTTTGTCTATTTGTCTTCACTCTGTCAAAGAAGCTTTCTGGTTTCCAAGTCCTTGTCCAGAAAACAATAGAAGCTACTTCTCCAAAATTATACAGCTGCAAAAGAAAGAAGCAGAGATGAAGAGGCATGTAATACCTTGTTTCCTAATGAGGAAAGAAACAAATTCTTTAAAAGTTTAACTTAAGCTATGGGACTCTGAGTTGGAACTGCTTGAAGTTAACTTTTGACAGAACAAACTTTTCCAATAAATGTTACAAGTGTTTTGGAAAAAACAAAACAAAACAAACCCTTTCAGAAAATGTTCTCCATTGCTTGCCTAACAGAAGCACCAGGGTGTCTCTCTAACATAAGTGAATAAAGAACAAGCCATAATGAGCCATCTGTGCAAGTGATAACCCACCAGGTTCCTTCCTGGTCTACAGGTCTTCTAATGTCTATGTGTGAGAGAAGGTTAGAAGAAGGCATTTAAGGGAAACAAACTTGTTACCTTGCATTATAAAGCAAAGGAAATCCAAGAACACTGACTGGAATAAAAAGGTGAGCTAGAAAATGCCTGTGGACATCCCTGTCAAAGGTTTACAGTTGTTTTCATTTCAAATGTGCTGTTTCTGGATTTTCATCCATCTAAGCACCACAATCCCTCGAAGTTTCCTACCAATCTTCTCTCATGTCTAGACATCAGCAAATCTATAGACTCAGAGCAGAATGGCTTTCACCTTGCAAAGAGGACTCAAGTTGTTTCACTTGTCTCAGTCACCCTTCCTCTTCCTCCACTTCCCATCACCATGCGTTAGTAGCAACTATTTATATTTGGCAGGTTCTCACCTCTATTCTTAAAACTTCTATTTTCATTAGCCTTAGATGAAGTATCACCCAACGGCTGGTGCCTTGCACAAGCACACGTACACACGCACACACATATACACATCACCTCATATCTATCTACTTCCTATGTCTGTCATACCTTTCATAGATTGCAAGTTTCTTGAGGGCCAGGGCTATATTTCCAACACCAAGCAAGTGCCTAGCACAGAGCAGGTACTCAGTAAACCTTTACTGATTGATTTTAGATTATTTATGGATAACAACTAAAGAAGCTTTTATTTATTAATGCTTCCAGTTAGGAAATCTCTGTTACATTCGAGACTGGGGGTAGGGGAGCAAGGAGAGTGAATTCCTTCTTTTTTCAATTTTTAAATCATTGTTTTGTGTGTGAACCTATTCTTATTCCTGGGCAATCCCAGAATACTTACATTACACTCTTGCTTCTTCCTTGTCTATATCTGCAAGTAGGTCGCATAACTGAAACAAAATGTTCTGATTTGTTTCATGCTGATCCCTGTCTTCCCTAAGTCTTTTGGAAGGTTATAAATTCAATGCCCCACACTATCAAAAAGGCCAAGTGGGAATAAGATTGAATACATGCATAGTATGACAGCTGAAAAAAAGACTATAGATCATTGGTTTTTATTTGGGGCAGTTTATTTTTCCTGTTATTTTCTTAATGAGGAGGCAAAATTATAAAGTACAGCCTTATCTGTAACATTCTGATAACTCTTGCCAAGATGACCTTAACAGACCATGATACAATACGAATCCTGAAGTCTACAAGTATTCAACTGTGAATCAACAGACCTGCATTCCAACATTTGTTTTACTGGTGGATTTGTATAGGCTCAGGAAAGTTACTTGATGTTACATATTTTTGGATAATACAAATCCTTTTCTCTCTAATGACTGTATTATATATCTGAAACATATTCAATAAAGAAGATATTGGGTTAATATTTCAATGTTTCAGATCATTTAGAAAAGATTTTTATTCTCTAATGACATATAAAACAAAGAAATAAATCATGTTAATCACTACAGAATGAAGCATTTGTTAGTATTCATTTTAATAACAGCATTTGTTTTACTGTAAAATGAAAGGTTCATCTTAAGCAGGTCTTAAGGCAGGAAATATGAACAAAAAGGAATAATTATCCACATTACTGATGTTGGGCTATATAACAATAAGTTATATATATGGAAAGGTACAGTGGGAAAAATATGGTGGCTAAACTTCTAAAGGATACTCAGATTGTTTGCAATTATCTCTACTGCTTAATTAAGTATTCTTCAGGGACTTTAGTACTGAAAATACTTTAATTCAAGACCTTTGAGAATATTTAGAATTGAGAATACTTCAGTTCAGGAAGACCTTTGAGAATACCGGGCATTATTCTTAAACCTGGCCACTTAAAATGTCAAAATCTAATTCTCTCTCAGCAACCATAATATATCTTTTCTAGTATACTGGAACTTTTTCTATGACACAGATGGATTCTTAATAATGTGTCATAGCTATGAGCCAACTGCTTTCCTCTTGGAATGAACTTGAAGACCACTGCAAAATGGAACTATTTGAAGTTCCTCCTGCCTGATATGTTCCTTTATTAAATATAGCTGGAATTTTTTTTTTTTGCATCTCTAATCATATTTCAAAATGTTAGTATTTTTCTCTGTCTAAACTTAATATTGCATTACCAGAATAACAACTTCCAGTGAGGAAAATAACTATGTAGTGATTAGGTGTAATATATTACATTTTCTACAAGAGAGGGCTCTTAATCCTTTTTGTGTCCCTCTGGTAGTCTGGTGAAGATGTTATGGACCCCTTCTTAGCATAATAATTTTAAATGTTTAAGACAGAGTAAGTAGGATTGCAAATGAAGTATGTTGAAATGTTTATCAAAATATTAAAAAAAAATAAATTCATGGACCTAAAGTTAATAACTATTCCAGACAAAGCTAGAGAGGTACCCAAATATACAAGATCTCCATTGAACAAACTGCCTTAATGAAGCACTTTATCTAGGCATCAAACCTTTAAAGTAAAGCAAAGGTGATAATTCATTTATCCATAAAAAGTTACAATGTTTTAAAAAGTCTACTCTGAATTAATGTTACGAAATACAACTGAAAGAACTGAAACTTTACATAGAAGTATCATTTGAGAAGAAAGGCAATAATAGCATTCATTACCTTTGATGTCTACATATAAATAAATGCACTCTGTAAAGGGCAGGAAGTTAAGTTAAATATGACCTCACAGGTATCACTGAGATGGAACGGAACATGAATGATTACTAGAAAGATATACTTAATTAAATTAAAATGAACCAAATAGGACTATACATTGAGGAGAGATATATTTCTTTGTGAAATCTAACACCTGGAAGATGGAGGCATTAGTCATGAATATATTGATAAGGTGAAAGAAAAACTGCCTATTTATAGTGACTATATTTTAAGGCTCCTATCCATATCATAAACTTATAAATGTCTTCTCAGTCTTTGATTCCAAAGTCCCATGTGGTTGGTTTTTTTTGGGTATAGTGATCACAGTCTAGAGTAGGGAAGATCTCTCTCTCTCTGTCACACAGACATACATATACATTTACTTTCCTACTATGGTTTATCCTCTCACTTTTCATTTATAATGTCTTGCCTTTCTTTCCAATCTAAATCCCATACTTCTTCCTTCAAGTACTAACTTAAGTCCTACCATTACAGAGTCTCCTTTTTCTAAATACTTATAACACTAAAAGGAGTTACCACTCACTCCAACATTAGAAAACAGTCATTTGTTCTCCAGTTGGTTGTATTATCTTCCATACCCAATGAAATTATATCCTTGAGGTCAGGGACTATGCATGCTAAAACATGAGGGGTAAATAGCTTAGCATTAGAACATGATAAATATTTATTGACCTGACAGCGTATGAATGTTTAAAAGATGATGGTTGATAAAGATGCCATTTTGAAGGCTTTTAGAAGAATGGGAACTTTGGTAGCAACCAAATTTTAAAAGCTATTATATCTTATCATTCCAAGAAAAGTACTTACCACAGTTTTGTAAAAGTATTCACGCTAACAAGATCTATATATGAACAGATGTGAAATTTAAGTTGCTATTAGGGGTTTCAGTCATTAAGTCACAAACATGTCCAATACCAATATAAACCTTAGATCAGATTAGTTAAATGTCATTTGCTAGGTAGGCAGGCAGCTTGCCAAGAAAGTCACCACAAAAACCACATAATCAAGAATTACTAATTTTCTATTTCTGTGCCTACCCTACGGGTTGTTTTAAAATCAGTAATGTGTGTTTCACCTATTGCAGCACTAATTTTTGCTGAACAAGTTACGAATATAACTGTGCTAAAAATACAGTTATACTAAACACCTAAATTCTTATAAACAGAGATGAAGAAGCAAAAAGACTCTTTTCTCATAAGTTAATGGATGAATCTTTAAGTTAATCAACTGAAAAATATAGTGTATTAACTTTTATTAACAAAACAGACTCTGTGATAAAAATATTATTTCCTTTAGGAACTCAATTATTTGATGCCTTCATCCACCAATAATTGGACTGCCTCCCAACTTAACAGATAAAAGCATTTTGTACTCCCCTGTGACATATATCATAACATACCTTGTATGAGTTATTGACACACATATCTGAACTCTCCTACATTATAACCCCTTGTAAGAAAGGTCTATGTTTGGTTCCTCTTACTATCCCCAGTGTTTTCCACATAAAAGGTATTCAATGAATGGATATTTAAATTTCATTAGCTTTTTTTCATTCAAGATCAAAATAAAATTTAATACTTAGTGTGTCTGAGATACAAATAGGTTAGTGACATCTGACAATAAAGAAGTGACAATTATTCCTAGATATAAGTGACAAAGCACTCTAAGAGACAGGGGGTAGCACATGCTAACCACGACCACCTCAATTATTACCTCCTCTTGCACCCTGAGGAAGATTGCCCAGGACCTTGGACCCAAAACCTTGGATAGAGTAGTGCCTCCTCAGAACACTGTTTCTAGTTAGACCAAAGGCCTAATATCACCATTCAAGGAAGCATTCATTATAGAGAAAGGGTCCACCTTCCTCAACACCAGTAAAACAATGTTGACCAATTGCTATTCATGGGCAGGTAAACCATGAGCTGTGGGAGTAACAACAGTCCAGCACAGCCATCATCCTAGGAAGCAACCACTACAGATGTAAAGCCTGGTACTGTGTTGTGGCAGTGAAGACCCAGAAAATAATATTCCTGCTTTCAAAGTCTTTGGCACTGTCAAATGGTTTAACTTCAGCAGCTGATACTATTTTATCAATGGAAATGACTCTAAATAAGATATATTACAGTTAAACATTAAGGATGATAAGATTTTTCCATCTGACTAGCAGCTACAACCTTTTATGCATTGTTTCCCCCCATCAGAATGAGAGCTCATTAAGAGCAGGAAGGAAGGAAATAAGATTAAATGCCTACTACCTGCCAGGCACTGTACTAAATGATTTTATAACTATCTCATTTGAACCTCACAGCAAGTAAGATAGATACTATTATCCTCATTTTACAATTGAGGAAACAGAGGCAGAGAGAGGTTAAGTGATTTACCCAGGGTCATACAGAAAGTGAGGCTGGATCTGAAATCAGATCTTCCTGATTCCAGGTCTAGCTCTATTCACTGAGTCACCTAGCTGCCACTAAGAGCAGGGACTGTCTTACTTTCCTATTTGTATCCTTAGTGCTTTGCAAATAGAAGGTGCTTAATAAATGCTCATTCATTCATTTATGTGTGTACAGAGATTAGGTTACTTTTCTTCAAGGCTACTCATTGTCTCTGGTATCTCTATATAAGGGACCAGGCTTTCTATTGTTCTGTATAAGGTAATAATGGACCCTGAATAACAATAGCAAATGAAAAGCTAGATACTTCCTAAAACAAAAAGGTTCATATAAGAATTCAGGATTGGTAATGTCAGTTATTACTGAATGCCAAATGCTAATTAAAAAAAAAAGTTTACATATATATATATATATATACACACACACACACACTATATATATATATATATATATATATATATATATATATATATATATATATATATATACACATACACACACACACACACACACACACATACACATATATATTTTTTTCTCCAATGTGGAAACATAATAAACATTGCAACATATGGCAATACTCAGTCAGTCATGCAACAACAGCAGCAAAAATGGAAGGTGAAAGCACTTCTCAATATTGAGAAATTGTAGTCTTTTCCCTGAAACATTACTACAGTTAGCCACAATGGTGATAATGTAGTTTGGCCAAAAACAAAACTGCTACCTAAACTCATGCACTGACTGAATGATTTTGCCACTTCAGGTGCTTGAAAAACATTGTAAAGCCTCCTCCACATAGGAAAAAGTACAAAACACTCTTTAGGTGTTATTTTCACATCATGCACCCGAAATCAGGCAGAAAAAGCAAAATCAAATTGCTACTGATGAAAAACAATCTGATTCTATATGCCAATATCCTGCCACATAATACTGTAGAAGTTTTATGCCTGGAAAAAAATCAAAGAAGAGGTTCAACCTCAGTTCAGTGCTAGACTGGGAGTTAGGAGCCCTAAATTCTACTCATGTCTCTGCCTGTTAGTCAGATGTCTGCATGTATGTTACTCATTTAAACTCAATGTACCATGTTGGTGGAGTTGTGAACTTATCCACCTATCCCGGAGAGCAATTTGGAACTATGCTCAAGGGCAATCAAACTATGCATGCCCTTTGATCCAGCAATACCACTACCAAGTCTGTATCCTAAAGAGATCACAAAAAAGAGAAAAGGATCTACATGTACAAAAATATTTATAATAGCTCTTTTTGTAGCAGCAAAGAATTGGAAATTGAGGGGTTGCCCATCAATTGCAGAATGGCTGAACAAGCTGTGGTATACGAATGTAATGGAATACTATTGTGCTACAAGAAATACTGAGCAGGCAGACTTCAGAAAAACCTGGCAAGATCTACATAAATTAATATGAAGTGAAATGAGAAGAACCAAGAGAACACTGTCGCAGTTTCAGCAACACTGTGGCACAATCAACTATGAACGATTTTGTTCTGAGCAGTACAAGACAATTCCAAAGGACCCATGATGGAAAATGCTATCTACATCCCAATGGACTGAAGGAGTCTGAAGGCAAATCAGAGCATAATACTTTTCACTTTTTTTTGGTGCTTCTTTTCTTTTGGCCTTTTTCTTCTTTTACAACATGACTATAATATGGAATATGTTTTACAAGATCACATATACATAATCTATATCAAATCTGCTTGCCACCTAATTAGGGAGGGAGAGAAATAATTTAAAACTCAAAAGTTCTTAAAAATGAATGTTAAAAATTATCTACATGTGACTGGAAAAAATTAAAATATTAAAAATATACTCTGAACTTTAACTTTCTCATGAGTAATGAAGGACTAAGACTAGACAATCTCCAATTTCTTTTGTGGCTTAAGAAAATATTCTTATGGCTGGCCTAAATTTATTTTTAAAGTTTTTATAAAAGGAATCCCACTGAAACAGTCTGGCTATTTTGTTAAACAAAGCAGTAAGTTTTACCGTACTGTGTATGATATATAACTTAGGATCTTCATCTGGATCTGTATATTCATATGCAGTAATTCTTTACTGTATAAAATTTTCTTAATGTATTTTCCCAGCTTCCTAAGTCTTCAAAGATTTTAGTCAAGTTGCCTTGCTTTGAAATAGGGAATACATGTTGCTTAGATCAGTTTCTAAAACCAGACAGGATCTTAAACACCACTGATGGTCTAGTCTTTTTTTAAAAAAATAAATGAAGAAACTATAGACTACACAGGTACTATCCTCCCTTTTGAAAAAATACTGTAAGAGCTAGTGTAATTCAATAAGCATTTATTAAACATTAACATATGCAAACTGCTGTGCTAGGCACTTGTGATACAAAACCAAAAGCCAAAAAGGCTTGCCTTCAAGGAGCAGATTTTTTTACTAGGGTGAAATAACACAAACAGATAGGTAAGTATGTGCAGAGTAATTATGGAGTGGAATTAAATGAAGAGCACTAGTATTTGGAGGGAAGACAGGGAAAGAATCAGGAAAGGAATCTGAAGGAAGCAAGGGAGGAGCTAAAGGGATGAGGGGATCATTTAAGGTAAAGGCAAAGAGGAGAAGGTGGATTGCTATGTACAAGAAACAGCAGAATGGCCAGCCTGGCCCATGGAGGATGGAAGGACAAGTAATATGAAAGCAACCCAGGAAAGACATATTGTTAATGTACTAGGAAGGTTTTAGAAGGGTTTTAAATTGTTTTATACTCGAGAAACTTAGTAGCCACTGAAGCTTTTTGAGCAGAGGAATGATGTGTGGTCAGACCTATGCTTTAGGAAAATACAGTGGGTGAACTGGAGAACAGAGACTGGAGGCAGGAAGCTTAATCAGGAGGCTATCACAGTAGTCCAAGGGAAAGGTGAGGAGTGCCTGAATGAGGGTCATGGTTGTTCTGAGGAGAGAAAAGGGGGTCAGATGTGGGACAAAGTTGTGGTTAGTAACCTCAAAAAAGATTCAGCAACTGACTACGGAAAGTGAGGGCAAGTTAAGATTTGATGTTCCAAAGATTATGAACACGAGTTTTACTGAAGACAGGCTTAGATTAGTTGGGTTCAGTGAATTCTCTAGTTCAAGAGCTCTTTCCAATACATCAAGTACATCTTAACAAACTGCTTTTATTAATGTGACTCTAATTTTTGTGACTCTCAAAATTGTTTTTTATGAGTCTAAATGATTTTATAAAGATATGACAGCGATGTCTTCCTAAAACACCATTTTCAGAATGTTATGCCCCCTGCTCAAAAACTTCTAACAAGTTTCTACAACCCATAGAATAAAAGTTCACAGCATAGTTTTCAGGGTTCTCCATGATTTAGCTAAACCTACTTTTACATAATTTTCATCTTTTACTCCCTTATGCTACACTTAAGCTGGCCTAATTGTCATTTCCTAAAACTTCTCTGCTTGTTTGTTTCCTCTAAAGTATGATGTATAAAGTATAAAGTATCCTGCATTTCCACTAGTGAAGAGCCTATCCATTCTCTAAATCTATCTCCAAGGTCACTTGCTTCTTAAGACTTTCTGATCTACCCAGGCAGAAATTTCACCTCCCTATATATTCTTGTGGAACTCTATATCTTTATGGCACCTATGTTTGTCTATACTGCAACCTAATTGTATATAATTAATCTCACTGTGTAATTGTATATAATAATTTTTCTTTGTACTTATCTATGTGCTGGTCTACTTAGTCTTTAATAGCTTAATGTCACCTTTGAAGAAGTTCAATAATGGTTTGTCCCAGGGAACCTTGGTTGGCCCTCTGCTATTGAGCATTTATACATGACCTGGTTAAAGGTAAGGCATATTCGCCAATTTTGCAAGTAACACCAAGGGATATATACAATACATTTAGTAACAGTCATGATCCAAAAAGATCTCAACTGGCTAGATACAGGGCCAAACTGAATAAGCTGAAAGCTAACACAAACATAATAATACATTTGGGTTAAAAAAAAAATAAATTTCAGAAACATAAGATGGGGGAGGCATGGTTGGATGATAGTTCATTTGAAAAAGACCTGGGCATTTCTGTGGACTACAAAGTGCATCAATGAACAGTGTGATAAAGCAACGTTAAAAGCTGGACATAACTAGGAAGGGGACAGTTCTTTGATGAGATTGGATATGGAATACTGCATCCTAGTAAAGACACCGCACTTTACAAGGGCACTCATAAGCTAGAGAAAACCCAGAAAAGGATTATCGAGGAAAGGAACTAGAAGATACTATCTTCTCTAAGCTTGTAGTGCCCATTACTAATCGTATTCATCCTTGTGCCAGAGACCTAGAGTGGCCAAAACTGTGAGTGTCTACAGAGAGCAGATGCTCAGTAAACGTTTGCTGAATTGAAGGCCTCTCCAAGAGCAGTCCCTGTTCAAAGCCAGTGGGAAAGTCTGCTACTAGACACCCATAGGGATCAAAAAGTCAGATTTAGAACCAGAAGGGACCTCTGACATTCAGTCTAAATCCCTCATTTAAGAGAAAAAGGAAACTACTATGAAGTCCAGAGAAGTTAAGTTACTTGCTGAAGGACTCACTTCACTAAGTGGCAGAGCTAGAATTTGAATCCAGGCCCTCTCACTGGATATAGTACTCTTTCCAAAGTAATACATATACATTTTTTTCCACATTATAAATTCTTTAACAGCAGAATTCTGTCACTTGCTCACCCTGAAAGGTCACTAAGTTTACACTCTCTTTTGGCTTCTCTTGGAAGAGCCATCTGAAGTGCTTTGCTGCCAGAAGAAAATTGCTAAATGGCAGGAAGTTGACTACTGATTAATTTTAAGAAACATTAAAAGAAACCAACCCTCCAGGTGCAACTCTGGGTATAGGGACAATGGCAATGTTAAAAGGTCTTTCCCATAGTGGTGGTGGGGGTAAGAATGACTTTTAAAAAATTATCTGCTGCCCAGTTCCCTCTTTTAAAAAAGTGAACAAGAGGTCATGCTAAGGCAAATGTTATTCAACAGACTATTAAGCAAAACCTAATCCTGGGAACTAAAATCTAATGCATCTGCAATTTTATCATGTTAAAACAAAACCTTAGTCATCTATAGAACACATTTTTCTTGAGACTTTACAAATTTCAGACATATTGAAGGATTCATAACTCACAGATGCTAGCTCAAAGAATGAAGAAAATGACTAGCCAGTTTAGGCTGATAATCTAGGGAGATTATAGATTTGGAGATGCAATGGCCCTTAAAAAGGTTATCCAGTTCAGTCTGGATAACTTTCACTGAAGAGCAAATTAATGCCCAGAGAGTCAAAGTGACTTCCTAAAGTCAAGAGGTAGTAACTGGCAGATTGGCATTTGAACCCAGGTCCTTAGACTTCAAATCACAAACCCTTTCCACTGTGCCACATGCAATGACTATATAATGATTTGAACATTTCACGTGAATATATTAAAATAGCAAGCTTTTAAGTACAGTTTTGATTTTGGAATGCCTCATGGAAAGAATCAAACCATTTTGTACTCACTGAAATGTACAGTAACACCAACAGTTTAGTGGCAGAGAAATGTTATTGAACATTTCAGTAAAATGTTAAGTTCCTTGAAGGCAGAGTTTTGGATATCTTTGTATCCCATCTGCCTAACAGTTGGATATTTAATTTTTTTTTTTTTGAGTTGACTATACAACTCTCATAACTTCACACTCCTAACATATAATTATTCTCTAACTGGAACTCAAGTTCACTAATTTGAGACTTATTAAACATCTACCATGCACAGAGTATGATGGAGGCTGAAGGAGATGTGAAGTTTAGATAAAACACTTGGCACCATGCCTTTATTGATCAGTCACACAATAAATGTGTATAGAATTTGCTGCTGAATGAGAAAGGGGCTTTTTAATGTTACCAGGATCTGTGCTGGCTGTTTTGTACATATTTATTTGTAGGGTGAGGGATAAATATAAAATATGTATGGAATAGTAGGCTTGGATTTGAGTTCAACCTACATTCAGAGATTTCTTCAGTGCATAGTTAAATGGCCAACATCTGAATTGAGTTAAACTACACATGGAATGAACATTCCATTAAATGAACAACAACAAATAATCATGTATTTGAAATTTCTTTGTACTTGGCAGTGTGATGTAGTGGATAGACAGCTGGGCCTCATAATCCTGGGCAATTCACTTAAGATCTCAGTGCTCCTAGGTAAGGAAGATTGAACTGTAGAAGAGTTGTTAATGATCACTAACTGAGGGAGTTTCCTTACAGGAAATCCCTAAGTCAAAGAAATTACATCTGGACCAAAATCAAAACACCCCAAACCAACCTAAAGTTTTATTTCAGATTTTGTTAAATGATTCAAGGGGAAAGTGTCACCCAGAACTCTATCAAGATTCTATATTCAATTGTGCATTCATGGACTGTTCAAAGAAAATTAAACTGCCATTAGAACACAAGAACAGTAAGAAATACCACTAGTTTCAAACAACCTATATAGCATTACCTGCAAACCACAGCAGCCGACAGCGCTCAAGATGGAAGCATTATGAACAATTCGGTATGGGACTCCCATCTTTACTGCTCTTAGAACAAGATCACTGTGTGTTGTGGCCCTATGGGAAGAAAGGAATGGGTTAGACTGAAGCAATAGTCAGTCAGAGTAACAAAGATTATGATAGGTTTAGAAAGTAAAATTACACAGCACCAAGAGAAATGCTATCAAATAGGTCAACTCAGAAGCAACCTTCTCCAATCTGTTAAGTACAGTAGAAGACTTTTACTATTGATCTACAAGAACTGAAAATACAAGAAGACATATGCACTTCACTAAGCCCAACTGCTTTCTCACAAAGTTGAAACTGAAACAGCAGCATGTTTATTGCTGCTTAAAGCAAATTTGGCAGCTATTTAAGAGGAAAGTTCCATTTGTCCTCTGTTCTGTGAACACTTGCAAAAAGACATCAGTTGAACAGCAAAAATTAGTTTCTAAACACAGCAGCATAACTTCAATGTTCCCAACTAAAGGATGGGGATTTTTTTCTCCCAAAATACAATAAAGAAATATGTAGAGAACATTCTGATAGACTGTAATCTTTATGGTACTTAAGATCTATATACATAAATCTGACATTCGAAAATCTTCTAGTCATTGTTCAACTGTAACTAGTTTTCACTGTAACATTTCAAAAAATGCTGATGTATAATATTCCTCATTGTATGTTCTGTCTGTCACCTCTCCTTCCCATTTCTTTTTTTCAGCTATACCTATAGTTACCACCAAAGAAAACAAATGAAGGTGATATGTGTGTGCTCTAGCTATTGGAATTATGAAGTGAAAAACATCAATTTAGAACTGCATTTCTGAAACAAGCTTTTTATTTTTCAACAGATGAGAACTCTAGAACCTACTGAGGAAAGCAACATCAGCATGTATAAGCAACCACACACAAATAAGCAGAATCTGTCAACTGGTCAATGCATACTAAGTAGCAGGATCAAGAGCTTTCCCCCCATGAGGCAGGTGGAGACAGATGAACAGATACTCACTAGGGAAGCCTGTTTAATCACATAAATAAAACAAAAATTAATCTAAAAAAGCAACCAGTAAGTAACCTGCTTTGCCCTAAGTTTTGAAATTACACACAAACTACATGTAAGGAGAATTATTTCAGCATGAACTTCAGCAGAATCTTATTATCTCATAGTGTGAAGTAGAACAAATAGCTGTAGATTTTTAAATCTACATTAAATCATTAAAATAATGTAGTTTTTTAAAGCAGTCAATTGATAAAATAAAAATGCAGCAAAACTGGCTTAAAAATAATTATGTAAAGTGTTTACCTGAGGTTACTTAAAAAAAAATCAGAAGGCACTACTGCATGGGTACTGAACAACAAAAATTTAATAATGACTTTCTAATTCGTTAAGTTGTTATCTAAAGAAACTATTAAAAATGTGAGGAAAATATTGAAAATTTCCTGCTATTGAGAACTGAGAATGATGTAAAATTTATTAGTCTTCTGGCTCAGGGATAATTAGGTTAAAATGATCTATTTTAAAAAAGATGTAAATATAAATAGATGGTGTAAGTCATTTAACTGTTATTAGCTGTCTAATCATTTCATAGGACTAAAGAGACTGACTCAGTGGAGGGGCGGGGGGGGGCGTTAAGGAGAATGCAGAATCTGCCTAATGTATATAATAGAGAAATAAAGGATTCCATGGCAAAGTCAGACGTACTCCAAAACGTCAGAACAGCAGACGTTTTTAAAAGTTCAGAGATAGTAAGAAGTTGTAAAACTGAATGGGAAGATAGGTCAAAAAGAGTTGCCAAATACAACATTCTGTCAACATAATCGAAAATATCTAGGTAAGTAAAAAACCAAGGAAGTATATCAAAAAACTGATAGCTACATAAAGATATTATTACTTTGATGTGCCAGCAAGAGAATTTCACTTAGAAATTCAAATTTAAAAGAGACATACTAAAAATGAAAGTTAGTTTATATACATATATATACATATACACACACATATATATACATATATGTTAAGTTATATCGATACATTATAATAAAGTTGACACAAAAGAGTATTTATAGATCTATTATGATTACTGCCCCAAAGCCTAAAGACATGCTGAGATTGGACAAAATATTAGGGATAAGTTTAAAAAAAAGAGTTTTTTAAAAGAGGAAAGAAGAACAAGGTGGAGACGGGCCCACTACTTGGGATAAACATGGAAAAAAATAGAGACATTCAGCTTTTATTTCATTGCTATAACTTCTACTTAGCTATCTGGTAGGCTGACTTTGTGGAAGAGGGCTAAGATTTGTGTTGGTTGGTCCAGAGAGTAGAAGTTGCAGAAAGCAAATGAAGGAAAGAACACATGTCCTAACAATCAGATATCCAAAAGTTGAATGGGCTAGCCTGGGAAGTCAGATCTTCAGTCTTGGTGACTGATTTTCCAGGATTTTTAGTTTAGTTGTGGAAGAATTCAACTCACATATCTTGACTTCTTTTACAACTGAAATTCCGTGATTCCAAAATTCTGCTTCAAAAGCTGAAGCTCCCTGTTCCCTGTGCTGATGAAACCCTTTGTGGAGCACCGGGCATGGTTTTCTAGGTGCCAGAGTTTAGGAGATTGAGGTGCCAAGTATGCAGTGAATGACTAAACTACTTGGAAGGTGAAGGGCTTTGACTCCAAGAGAGCTAAGGGGCTGGCTGAAGTAACTGGGGATACTTGGTCTAGAGAAGACAAAAATGAGGAAAAAGCTGATAGCTATCTTCAATTACTTAAAAGAATATCATGTAGAAGAGTAGGTATTAGACTTGTTCTGTTTGGCCTCTGAGGAAAGAGCCAGGAGCAACAGAAGCTACAAAAAAGTGAAATTTGATTTGGTAATATCAAGAAAAATTACCTAACATTTAAAGCTGTGCAATTATCAACAACCATAAAAAAGATTGCTCTAAATCACTAAACCAAAAATTCAAATCCAAACAGTTGAGATTTCACTTTGGGTCCAACAAACTGACAAAATTTACAAAAGATAGAAATGTTTAATGATGAAGGGGCTACGGATACATGGGCATACTAATGCACTGCTGAAGAAGTTGTGAAACTAGTCCACAACTATTCTGGAAATCAATTTGGAAATATGATAAGCAAGTGACTAAAATGTCCATATTCTGACCCAGAGATCTCGGAGAAACAAAGCTCTCATGTACTTACAAATATTAAAAGCAAACCTTTTTGTGGTAGCAAAGAAAGGAAATAAAACAGATGCCTAACAATTATATCTTAAAAAATTGCAGCACATGAATATGATGGAATTTTACAATGTTATTAGAAATGCTGAATAAGAAAACTTTATAGATGTATGGAAACACATATAAAATGATGCAAAATGAAGTAAGCAGAACCAGGAATACACCACACACAGTGACCACAACAAAGAAAATATCAAGCACACAAAACCCAAAATGAATGCTTAATTGTAATAACCAAGGATGGACCCTGGAGAAGAGACAGAAGATGCACTGCATCTGTCTTTACAGATGAGTGACAATGGGTGTTGTACTGGTGACTGCTGATGAAGCGATTAGTTAGTTTTATTGAGTGTTTTTTTTTCTTCCCTTTTAATTCTTTGTTAGAATAAAGCTGTATAGTGAAGGGCAGGAGGGAGACAGGAATATATTGGGAAATGGTGATTTAATAAAAGACTAATAAAATGTTTCTTATAATAGAGCTGTCCAAAAGTTTAGTGGGATGCTTTAGGAAGTAGTAGCTTTCTTCAATTGGGTGTCTTCAAGCAGAGACTGGATGACTTCTTGTTGGGTGTGTTATAAGGGAAGAGGAGAAGATTTCTTTTGGATAGGGGTTTGACTGGATAGGCAACTGAAGTCTTTCAAATTCTATAATTCTAGCTTTGAGCTAAAAGTTATCAACCAGGAAAAAAAATCAGATTGATGCACTTCAGCAATATATGCTCTAATTTCCTCACCTTAAACTGAAGTGAGTGCACAAGGCAATATCCAAGATCTCTTCCAGCACAAGTGGTATGAATTCACATATAGCACATACGCAAGCAGAAATTGCTGTCACAAGTCTATAGAGCTCATAATAATCCAGAGAGAAGCAAAGAATGAGGTAGCACTAACAATTTCATCATTACTTCTGATTTTCTGCAAACCTAGACCCTCATCTCTGTCCCTACACCCTATCTCCAGCAAAACTGTTCTTTAACATCTAATATTATCTGGACCAATCAAACAGTTTCTTCCTAATTCTTAACCTTCTTTACAGCTCCACTGAAAAGTATTACTGGTTTAATGAAATTATCTTTAGCTTTTGTGAACTATACTTTCCTATTCTTCTTACCTTTCTGAATATTCCTTTTCTCTGATCTTCCCTTTCTTAATTTGGGTTAAGATTTAGTACTTTAACTATTAAGTCTCTTCAATAAGCCATAATTACCATGCTGGTAAAAGTAACAGCATTTATATATAATTTTATACTTTGCAAACACTATACAGCTTATCTCATTTTTAAACCTCACAAGAATAGCATTAGATATTTTACTGTTTTTCCTCTCAAAAAGCTCTACTCCTTTCTTACTTCATGTATTCTATTGCAAACAAATTCTAGTCACCCAAACTCTCTTGCTGGCAGCATGTCAGAGTAGAAAGAGAGCTAGTCTTAAATTCTGCAAAACTGAGCTCCCAGTATTACCTTCAGAGTATCCTGGCTGTGGGACCCTGAGTAAGTCATGATCAGTAACCCGGGAAACTTTCTGACTTGGAAGTTGTTGAGAAGAGGCTTTATTTCCTTTTCTTTGCTACCACAAAAAAGGGTTGCTTTGAGTATTTTGGAGTACACGAGAGCTTTGTTTCTCTGGGATCTCCAGGTCAGCACATGGAAATTTTAGTCACTTGCCGTATTTCCACAATGGTTGTGGACCAGTTCACAACTTCTTCAGCAGCGTATTAGTATGCCCATATGTCCATAGCCCCTTCAACATTAAGCATTTCCATCTTTTGTAAATTTTGTCAACAGACCAAAACTCTTCTCATGAGTTTCTCTGCATCAATTAATCACAGGTCTAGTATCTCTACTCCCTTATCTCACAATCTAATCAGCAAATAACAGAGCTCTCATTATTGCTCACCTGGAGTACATCAACAGAATACCAATTCATTTCCCTCTCTTGTTTCTATCCACTCTAATCCTTCCTACACACTCCTGCCAGATTATATTCCTGGAACACCAACCTAAGCATGATACTCTTTAGCTCAAAAGTTTTCAATGGCTCCTCATGACCTAGCAAATAAATCATAAACCTCCAGCTGTCTCAAAGAATACCAAAACTTCAAGAGATCATCATAATATCTAAAGGCTCTTCATGACTTTTCTCTAACTTGATTGTCCAATGTTATCACTATTCCTTTTCATGGCAACTTACCACTGTAAACACTAGCCAAACTATAAACCAGGTACTGTTTCTTTAATATGTCCCATTATTATCTTGCCTATTTGCTTCTGGTCATAGAGAGGCATGAAACCAAGGGAAACATTTACATATGAAAACCAAACAGTTACATGATGGAGGTATGCGGTCCAAGGAGAAAAATGGTTTTGAAGGTCAAAGAGGAGGAAAATGTTCTCCAGTCTTCTGGCTGTCCAATTCTTTCTACAGACCTTTTAGACCCACTCAAATACTATTTCCTTCTTAAATTCTTCCCTGGATTCCCAGCTGAAAAGATCTATCATTCTTGTGAATATAGGATTCTGTAACTCCCACTGCATTACTCCTGTACTACAGTTGCACACGCATCCAAGCTCTAGTGACAACAGGGATGATATCATCATCTTTAGCATAAGGCATTATTGTTGGTGCCTAGCATAGTGTCTTTCAAAAAGGACAGGCTCAGTAAATACTAATTGAATGAAAAGAACAATTTTTAAATCAGAAAATCATAATCTGTTATCTGGACTTGGGAATCAGAAAGACTTTGAGGTCAAATCTGGCCCCAGAAACTTACTAGCTATGGGACCCTGGCTAAGTCATTTAGCCTCTCTTTTAGTTTCCTTATCAGTAAAATGGGAATGAACACTTTCCTTCCAGAGCTGTTGTGAGAACCAAATGAGGTTAATATTTGTAATGTGCTTTGGTAATCTTGAAGTTCTGTATAAATGCTATAAATATCTTAACTCAAAATTTTATATATATATATATGCACTACTCTTGCCTTTCCCCTTGTCTATCTAGTTTATGGCTAACTTCTAAAGAAGACACTGTATATTTGGGTTAAACTTTAATTTTACAGGCCATAAATGTCAAAGGCCAATCAAAACTCTAAGCCTGCCCATGATTATTTACAGTCAAGTTCAAGTATAATGATAGACCTTCCCCTGTGACTTGTATTAATGTAAATTACTCTCTTTCTGACAGACACATGCACATGTAACTCCTTTCCCTTTGATAAACATCCTTGGTGGTAGGCTCACAGTGATTTAATTGTCCTTATGCTCCTTAAAGCTGTGAGATAAATCGTGGGTCGCCAGCTGGAGACAAAGAATACTTCTGTATGGCTTGACATGGGAGATTGATGATGCTTGACTGGACAGGCAAAAGTGCATCCTTTTGGTAATAGGGAATGCCATAGCTCCCAATGGATACAAGAAACTGAAATCAGCAGCTTAGTAAACAAAATGATTCAAGAACCTATTCAGCTTCTAAATTTGCACAATTAAAAATAGAAGAAAACAGCTAAATAATATTCAGTATATGATGCAACCAGCCTAGGAAAAGGAAAGGAAAACATGTCGCTTTTTGGAAAAATGTTAATAAATCCAAAATATCTGCAAATGATAGCATGACTTTTGATTATGTAATAATCTATAATGTCTTCATGAAAACCCATTTAATGACCCTTAGAATGGCAAGGTGAACTTTTAACAGGAAAATCATAATCATCAATAATACAGATAATACCTAATAACTAACAGCTAGAGGATAAATATATGTCCTGATATATGCACTTTATTGCACATCTATATATTTTTTTGAAGTATGGATAAGAGAATGGATAAGGTAAAGTGAAACTTAAAGCAAAATTGCAAACTTAATGAAACACGATTTTTTAAAGATAAATTACTTTGAATGTATCCTAATTTTTTAAAAATGATACTGAATATTAAAAAGTGGGCATTAGTATGCGTAAATGAAAGTTCTGATTGGTAGGAAGGTATAATAAACTAGGTTCACAGTACTTAAAAGATTTTTCTTTTACATGGAAATATACACATTTGCCTTGTCTTACCCAAATGGATCGCCAACGACAAGGAAGGCAATATCAATGTCATTAGCGTCCTTTAAAATCTGTTCTGCTTCTTGTTCCACTACCTGTCTGTCAGCAGTAATCAATGGTCTTCCATAAAACTGCTCCTAGAAATTTAAGTAAAATACCACCATGAGACAGAGCTACTTACCTTTAGAAACAAGAAAAACCATCCCCCCTCCCTCTCAAATTTTAATTAAAATATATTATAATCCCTCCCATCTCAAAAAAATAAACACATCAACAGACACTGATCTTTGTCTTCTGCTGGTGGAAATTTTGGCAATTATCCAACATAGATCTGTGTATAATACTACACAATGAGCTACTGCTCTGTATTATGTTGCAATTAAACTCTGTCTTTAGGCGTATCTTAATATCCCAAGGGGAAGCAGACCTTTTAACATCTGATGCTTTCTTTGAATTTTAAATTTACCTCTGAAGAAGAACAAGGAAAAGGCTAGTAGAAATAATCCCGACATGTAAGCTGTATTTTATAAAATGACACTGAAGAATATTAGTACTATACAAGAGTTAATACAAACATATTTTTAGCATTTTGGTTTTATCTACCATGTCTATCAACATCATCTCTAGGAGTTTAGAAAGACCAAACTTATCAACAAGCAACATAATACCCATACTTAGTCCAAGGCTTTGTAGTATACATTTACAGGCCATTCCAGGAAAAGTGTAATTTTTAAAAGAGTCTTCCATAGTTCTGTCTCAAAGGACCACAAGGCTAGAACATATCAGAATTGGGGAAAAAATGGTGAAATTCAAATCTAGGGACTGATAGGAGTAGTGCCTAGCTAAGTATCATAAATAGCCAAAAATTAAATAACTTAATAAGCAAGGATGCTACGGGGCAAAGCTAGTAAGTGAATTCTAAATAGTCACAGTAAAGTGCAACAGTATGTTACTTTGTAAGATTATGAATTTTATAACTTATTTCCTATTCTTTCAACATGGAATAATTGGTAACTCTAATATAACAACAAAATTACTTTCCTGAGCTTAAGGGATTTTAACTACATTACCTAGTTTATCCTTACAACATTCACTGTTCAAACTCTAAGTCAGAGAGTTATTTACTACAGTGTTTAAGCTTCTAAGTTCAGTTTTACTTTCATAATTTCTGGATTTTAAGATAATGAAAATGAGGCCTGGATAGTTCAATTAATTGGTCATCAATCAATAAACAAGAATTTACTGAGAATCTATTAGGTGCTATGCACTATACTAGGCCCCGGGGGACACAAAAACAAAATGAAAACAGACTGCCCTCAATTAGCTGATCTTTTAATAGGAAGTATATCTATATATAATTCCAATTCATTCTAAATATCCCCAGATTAATACTTCTAATCCCCTAATATGACCATGCCCCTCATTGATTCTGTACTGCCTGACAAATAAAAATTCATACTCATTAGCCTGGCATTAAGTCTACAATCTGACTTCAACTGCCCTCTCTTTTCTGTTTTTTCTTAACCTACTTCCCTCTTCAGTAACTCTATGTTCGAGCCAAACTGAAATATTTCTCTAACATATCCTGTGCCTACCCCTTGACATTCTTCATTCCATTCCCTAAATCTAGAACATGATCTTCACCTCACCTCCTCATTTCATTTACCAAATAACTATTAAGGGTTTAAGTGCAAAGCTCTGTGTTAATCACTAGAGATCTAGAGTTTAGAGAAGATGTGGCTGGTTGCTGCCCTCATGGGGATTATAGTCTAGTATATAACACAAAAAAAATTATTATATAAAAATTGCATTAAGTAGTCACAAAATAAAGTGCTGAAGCCTAAAGGGAAAAGTTATTACAAAGTGAGGGAGATTAAGAAAAGATGGATTTAGATTCAAAGGATCTGTCTAGCTTGTATGCCTTTAGGTAAGTAACAAACTCTCTACAACTTCAATTTCTTCTGTAAGATGAGGGGTTTAGCCTCGCTGACCTATAAAGGTCCTTCCAGATCTAAATATATTATCCCAGGACTTTATCAGATAATTATAATTATTAACTTAGTAGTAAAGGAAAGAAGGAGGATACTCCAGGTACAAGAATCAGTACAGTCAGAGGCATGGAGGCATGAGAATTCAGGGGGCAGAGAGTTTGGTTACATTTTAAAGTGAATGTAAGTAAAATAAGGCTGAAAAGATAAGAGGGATGTCAGATCATTGCTATATGGAAAAGTCTGGATTTTATGGCATGGTGGGAAGTATACTTAGCACTCCGGAGTCAAAGAAACCAACTTCAAAAGCCCTTTCTTCTGTGTGATCTTGTATAAGTCATCTAACTCTGAGCCTGGGTTTTCATACCTATAAAAAGAGGTCAGATAGTTCCTTCCAGCTCTACATCTAAATGTTATAAAACAGAGGGCACTAAAGATTTTGAGGAGCAGAATGATGCAATTAGATCTACAAATACAATATTCTGGCAGTGGTATAAAGGATGAATAGGGACAGTCTCATCTATTGTATTTTCATTCCTGGTCCTTAGTACAATGTCTGGTATGTAGCAGATGCTTAACAAAATGTTCTTTCTACTCTAGTGGAACTGGGAAGATCTGAAAGGAAGACATAATACAGACAGATGGAAATAAGAGCCTGTGCTGGGGTAATGTGAGGAGAAGCCTTCTTGGTCCCTCCAGTCACTCAGGTCTGCCTCTCTAAAGTTACCTTTTTTTAACTCAGTAATCTATCACCTATCTATCTATTTAGAAATTGTCTCTTCCATTACTATATATGCTCCTTTGGAGCAGACCCTTTCTTTGTAGCCCCATACTAAACACAAGCTAAGTGCTTAATAAATGCTTATTGTCTGACACACAGGAAAGATGTTACAAAGGTAGAATTAACAATGATTGACTATGACAGCTAAAGGAGTAGGAAGAGTCCAAGATAATTCTAAAGGTAAAAATACAGTGGTACCACAGAACATTTTTGTTCATTTCCTCTTTGCTTGTATCTTTGTGTTCTTCATACTGATTTAAATAAGTACATGTCTTAGCCTTCCCCTCACCTCCCTTTTCTAAATGGAACATAGGCTTCCAAAGGATAAAGACTGTCTCAAAAAAAAAAAGCCTTGTGTATACAGTGTTTTATACATCGTTGGTATATTAAAAAATGTTGAGATGAAAGGTAAGTTCAGATTTTTGACTGAGCTGCTGGTAGAGTATCCAGGTGGAGAGATATTACAGATCAGGGATGGGGAACCTGTGGCCTTGAGCCCACATGTAGCTGCAGGCTTCCCACTCCTGTTATAGATAGTAGACGTGGATTTAGAATTCAAGAAAAGTGGTGCGGACTAAAGATTCAGGAATCATCTTCATAGAAGTGAGCACCTGAAGCTATGGCAATGACTGTGACTGCCAGGGAAGAAAGAACAGAGAGGAAAAGAAAACTAAGAACAGATCCTTAGGGAACTCTCACATTATAGGGCTGAGAAAAGGAGTCATTAAAAGAAAAACCAAAAAACAGGGATCTATGAGAACCAGGAGGATGTGTTATATATAAAGTAAAGAAAAAAAGAGACAATATCCAGCAGAAAAGACCATTTTATTAAGCATTTACTATATACCATACATCATGCTAAGTACTAGGAACACAAACACAAGCAAATAAAGCAGTCTATGTCTTTAAGGAGTTTACACTCTAAGAAAGGAACAAGACAAGTCACCAAAAAACACATGGAAAACCAAACTGGGGAGTGATCAATATCAAAAGCTACAGACATTAAGGATGAGGACTAAAAAATGGAAGCCAATTAGACAAATTTAGGCAATTATACAGTGTGTGTGCTCGCCCTTCGTTGCCGAAGGAGCCATGCCATCAGAGAAATAATGACATGACTTGCACCTGCCTTTGTTTTGAGTGAGGGAGGGCTATGCAACGTCACCATCCTCACTTCTCTTCCAGAGCCATCTGAATCCAGTGACCAGATATTCATCAGGATGACTGGAGATGACCCAGGATGAGGCAACTGGGGTTAAGTGACTTGGCCAAGGTCACACAGCTAGTGAGTGTTAAGTGTCTGAGGTGAGATTTGAACTCAGGTCCTCCTGACTCCTGCACTGGTGCTCTATTCACTCTATTCACGACCTAGGCAATTATACGGTACTGTAACCACAAAGACCCGATTTCATAAAATGATAATGATAAGGAAAGTGTCAGTAAAAAAGTAAAAGCATATGGTCAAAAACTTTTTGAAAACAGTTCAGTACAGATAAAGGGAGAGAGTTGTGAAGCTAGGTGGATAGGATAAAACGTAAAGAGGAAGTTTTTTTTTAGGATGGGGAAAATCTGGGATGTGTTTGAGGGAGAAAAGAAATACCCACTGATAAAGGAACAGGAAAGAGGATAGATGCTAACAGCAAGATATTGGAGTTAGGTTTAAATAAGATCCAAGGCATAGGTACAAGGATCAGCTTTACTAAAGATTGGGATACTTCTTTTATAATTAGATGGGAGGAAAAGGAGACAATGAAAAGTCTGGAGGAAAGGAGGAAATTAAGGGAATTCAAATTAAATAATATTAATTTTATTGGTATAGCTACTAGTCTGAAGTGAAGAATATTGGTGCAGTTGGGAGCAAGAGATGAAAAGTTTTAGCAGGAAGGCCCAGATGATGTTGGGTACTACTAATATGTAGTAGATAAAATCAGCTCAATATTGTGACTTTCTACAGCTAGGAGAAAATCAGATTCATAATTTGAAAATGGCAAAAGATCAAGGAGTCAAGGAAATCTAAGGTACTGGCTAGTGAAATAAACTAGCAGATCATCTCCATTAGTTGACATTCTACCATTTTTTTTTTAAGACGGCATAAATAACTCCATAAAGTCTTCCCTTACGCTTTCAGTTTATAATTGGATCTCTTATCCAATTGCCTGGTATGTCACACTTCTTGTATGTACTTGCTACATTTTATTAAATTTAAGCTTTTATTGAACTTATAATATAATATATAATATATTAATATTATAATATATTATATAATAATAATATAATATATAATATAAATGGCTTATCGCTTCAGGATTATAAATTTTCTTCATATATCTATCCTTACACCCAGTAGAGTATAGTGGCAGCACTTTTAAAAATTTGTTCAATGCTTTCCACTGGTGACAAGACATATTTGAAAGTCAATGGCATTTGCCATAACACCTAAGCAGGGCTAAGTTGCCTCGTTCAAAGTTATGACTATGTCCTTTCTAGATATCATCCACTTTTTTCATAAAATCTCTCATGACTGAGGAAGTATGGTATAGAAGAAAGAACATATTCTGTGAGTGAAGAGCCTTGGGATCTAGAGTTCTGGTTATGTCTCTATTTAACCTTGAGCAAACACCCCAACCCAAGCTTATTTTGCTCTGAAAAGAGGGCAGAACTAGATGATATTATCTCTAAAATTCCTTCTCTTGTGATATAAGGAAAGGTTGAACTTGAATTTAAGAGGCCTAAGATCAAAACCCAGATTCTAACACTTAACTGCAGCATATTATGGGGTCATAAAACAGTGCCAGTATTATTTCACAGGGCTGTTTGTGAAGAAAGTACTTTGTAAATCTTAAAAGCTTATATAGGCCTGAGGAATCATATTTACTTACCTTTCTGACCTATAACATTTATTGATACTATTAATCTAACAACTATCACATATTATGTTCTATATATTGCACATATATTATGATGCATTTATACACACAATATAAACATGTAAAATAACAATGAAAGACAAGAGAGGTCAAGTAGTAAATATACAGTGTATATAAACTTATATATATATGTATACACTATAATATACAGTACATAAAAGCTATATACTTTATACCCCTTAAACATAGTTGTTACAGCTATATTTTAAAGTGCCTTATTATTGACTAAGTTACTATACAAAGTCAAAATCCCTTAGTAAGCTTCATAAGAAAATTCACATCACCCAACCCCATCACAAAGGAATTAAATAACAGAACCAACACTTGAACCCAAATCTTCTATCTCCATATACATTTCTCTACACTATATTAGGCTGCTCTAATAAGCCTCTAATATTGTTCAAGAAGTCCTTCTTCCTCTCTTTAAAAAAAAAAAAAAAGGAAATACCGACCTATCTCCAGTCCTTCACCAGCTCCTCAAGATTTCCCCCACAAACATTACTGATTGTTTCTCAGTGATCATATATGCTACTTCAGTACCCTGGTGCATAGTTTGTGTGGATCTAACCAAAGTGCTATCTCTTACTATCTTTAAACCTACCTCTCTTAATTTTTTGTTCTATACTTACCAGGCTGTAAATTGGCAATTCAACCAATAATTCTAAGAAACTATGATTTGCTAATTTGTGGCTTAGTTCTCCTGGCTACCTTTTTCAATCACTGGTGGTTCATTAGCTCTCCTTGGTCACTTCTAAGTGACAGATATACCTTACAATATTTTCCCTAGTGTTTTCACGTTTTGTCATCATCCATTTTTCTCTAAGACTTGATCCTAGTGAAGCAAGAAAAAGCATGAAACATCCTCTAACTCAAGATGTTAAATTCCAGGAGTAGCCCTTAGCTTCTTCTGTTATTCTACTGGGTCTTTTCTGAACCCCCAACAAATCTACACCCCACAGCGTTTGAAAGACATCAGTCTCAAAGGGGATATGGAAAAAGAAGATCAACTCTTTTGATAGCTCCCCCCACCAAGATGTAGTGAGCAATTGTTAACACAAATTGTTATTTATAACTTTAAAGTTTGAAGCATATTTCAGATATTTCATTTGACCCTTCTAGTAGGCTTGTAAGACGTTATGTACCTCAGTTATTACCTGCATTTTAGATAAAGCATTTATAGTAAGCACTTATTATGTGCCACTTATTATGCTAAGTGCTCTGGATGCAAATCATAGCACCTAAGATGATCTCTATTACTCAAAGACAGCATCTAAACGGGAGCTGATGGGTAGGGGGATGGAAAGAAGGATCAAGGCTGGAAAGATGTGGAGATATCTAGAGAGGGGAGCCAGGAATGAAGAGAACGCCATTTGGGGTCCTCATGAAATAGTCTTGTGAATTAAGGATTCAACATATCACAAGAGTAGGTCTCAAGGCAGAGGCACCTCCAGAATGTTAACAGCTGCTAGTCTAGGAATAGACAAGACAGGGACGATGAGAATCACATTTGGGGTCTCGTAGTTAAGTGTCTGAGGTGGAATATATTCCCAGGTCTTCTTGACTCCAAGTCCAGCTTGATGCCCCCAACATCCACTAGGCCCATTAGCTCTCTTACCCAAATACTGTTTTTGATCTTCTCCAGCTAAGAGTTTGACAGCAAACCAACCATACTTTCAAAGCAGCTGAATATTTAATAGCTTGCAAAGTACACTGTAACATAACTTATGGAAATTTATTCCTGTGCCTACTAACTGCGCAAATGTGGACTGGCTCTAAACCCCAGTGGGGTATACGAGTTTAAATAGGTAAGATCTGTCTGGATACGATTCAGACAGAAACGAGATTAGTATACCCCAAGGATTACTTCAAAGGGGTAAACCTTATTGCTTGCTATTTGAATACGTAACCCCCTGATTAAGCTTGTGTTAGCTCCTCATTAGCACACAGCTCAGATTCTTAAGCTAGTATTTTAAAACAAAAGATAGTCCCAGGACACAAAATAACTTTCCTTTCCTTTTTTTTTTAAACTGAAAGTTCTTACAATTGGACTTGTATAGCAGGACAACACTTTTCATTTTGTGTGTTACAGGGCTGTGTAACTTGGGACTGAATCCCAATCCCCTACATGACTTCTACTCTTATACTACTCAAGCGTTTAATACCAATCCAGGTTGAGTTTTACAGAGCCGAGGCGGCAAAGATTAAAATTGTGTTCAAGTGAACGAAGTGAAAAGCAGATGGATTACAGCTTTCTTCCCATGGGGATGGGGGGGGGTGCGTAGAGGAGAAAAACTTATGAACCTACCAGCCTTTCCTTCTCTACGGACAGGATTGAGGTGTAAGACTCCAGGTACACCCGGCTACATTTCCTCACAATTTCCAGCCCTTTGACAGTGATGTCCTCGGCGTCTCCCAGGCCCAGACCAATCAGGTAAAGCATTTTCCGCACCGCGGGGGGTGGAAGAGGCTACGGGGACGACGGCAGGCGCCTCTCCCGGATCTCCCCAACGCGTCTGTGAACGAAACGACAACAGCGGCTAACGTGAACGGGATGCAGAGGACGGGCGCCCCAAGGCTTATGCCGGGGCCTCGATTAACCAACAGAAGGCTCAGCCGCCGCCGCCGCCTCCTCCTCCGGAAAACGAGGGGCGCTGCGTTCGATGACCCCCAAGGGTCCCTTTCTTTCTACGGGTCCGACTCTAGAACCAGACGCGCTCAGGAGGCGTCCAGGCCCAAACCCCCAGGTCCGCGCGCTTCATCCACTAAATGGACCCCTATTCATTCTCCATCTCCTCCCCCCGCCCGCTCTTAGAAGGGGACCTCACGAGCCGGGAAGTAAACAGAGACGCAGAGATCCCGGCGCCCAGCGCGCGGAGGAGGGGGCGGGGCGCAGCCAGGGCTCGAACCCCGGATCTTTCTCTCTCTCCTCCCCCGCCCCGTCCCCCGCTTCTCTAGCCCGCGTCCCGGCGCTCTCTCCCTCCCCACTGCGCCCGAGGAAGGGAGTGGGTTACCCGCTGAGGGATCTGCAAGGACCGGGCCTCAGGAACCGCAACTGCTTGTTCTAGGAAAAAGCCTCGGTTACGACCCCACTCCCAACGCTGTCCGTTGACTTACGGCGCCGCAAAGCGACCAGCATTTTGCGGCGCTTTTACGGCCCTAACGGGAGAGGTGGAGAGAGTGGGAAGGGGGGTCGGAAGGATCCCGGATGGAGGCGGGACTAAGCGAGACAGGGGCGGTGTCCTGTATGAGCGGCCCCCGCCCCCTTCCCCCAACCCCGCGTCCTGTTTTCCTTGAGTCCCGTTGGCTAACGGCTTAACAGTCCCGCGTCCTGGGCCTGGATGAGCAAAGACGCCGCCGTACCGAACCGGAAGCGGGAGCCATGAGCCCGGGCCTGAAGCTGAGGAAGGCTGCGTGTCCCCGGGGGGGCGGGGCCTGGGGGGGCGGGGCCAGGAACCTCAGCGAACCTCTGCCCCTCGTGGGCGGGCAGCGGGTTCTTTTCTCCCTTCTCTGCACGCGAGGGTCTGCCCCGGGGCTCTCCTTTCACCCAGGCTCAGAGGTGTCACAGAGCTCTCCTTTCGGATCCCGGAGGCGGTGAGGTGACTCACGGTCTTCTTACCCCTTTGTCCCCCGTGACTTCAAATGAGAGGTCTTCGTTCACCGGGGCAGAAAGGGGACTGCCCCGCTCCAGCCGTCCCTCTGTGTCTGGACGTCCCCGCTCTCGCCTGTTTTAGGGGGCGGCCTAGCGCAGGGATTCCCCAGTGGGGTGGAAAATCCTTTCTAGAGTGAGTAGATGTTCTCTGATGTCAAAGAGAATGTGCTTTTAGCGTAAGAAAATACCCTTTATTCAAACTGTCCCGCACCAGCAACGAGGCACAATCGGGTATTTATATCCTTAAAATTCTGAGTTGTTTGTACTTCATAAGGTCATAGGGGGTGGTGTCCCAGGGCACTGATCATTCAGCAGCTATTTCAAGAGGACGTGTTTTATGAAATGACATTGTAGGTACGAGATATTCCAGCACACAAACTTAAGTGGTCACTTTTCCTTTTTCTTTTTTCCTGGTTTGGCTAACTTGATGGAGAATCTCTGGGTAAGAGAAATTTCTTTAAAAAAAATAATGCACAAATATTTTGTTCCAGAAAAAGGTACAGGTGCTGGCTTAAAGGCTATTTTGTATAGATGGGGATTATTTTTTAATATACACCTTTTCCGTAGTTATTGAGAGAAAAAATGTTTTTTTCACTCTTCAAAATGAGTACTTTCCCGCAATGTTCTTTATGATTTTGTTTATTTAGAGAGAGCAATACATATTTATTTGTTGTTCAGTTTCAGACTTTTGTGACTCCATTTGAGATTTTCTTGGCAAAGAGACTGGAATGGTTTGCCATTTCCTTCTCAAGCCCATTTTATAGACGAGGAAACTGAGGCAAACAGGGTTAAGGGTGCCCAGGTTAACATAGCAAGTGTCTGAGTCCAGAACTCAGGAAGATGAGTCTTCCTGAGTTCAGGAAAGGCACTCACTCTATCCGCTTTGACACCTAGCTGCCCCCACTAACCTCCTATCTACCTCCTTTTTTAAAATAAAGATTTCTACCGTCCTTCTTTTTCCTTCAGATGCAGTGGAGAAGTTAAATGAAATGGCTGGGAGAGCCTGTAGATTTGTTTGATTTTTTTTCCCAATTTTAACAATACTTATCATAGACTGGCAAATATTTTGTCCGGTATTTATTTGCAGAACTCTACTATTGGATGTGAACATTTTTTTTCCTTAATACTTTAAAAATTTTTTCAAACTCTGGATCTCAGTTTCCCTATCTGTAAAATTAGGTTGTTATACCATTGACCTTTAAGGTTCCTTCTAGCTCTAAACCTTTAATCCTGTTATCCCTTGATAATTGCATTTTGTAGTTGTACCACTCCCCCCAACCTTATGTATATCTAGATGATTAAATAAAATAATCCTTTACCTACACCAACAGACTTTCATTGTGCCATGAAGGTAACTACATCGTGGGTTCTCTAAGATTACATGAGTGGAATGTAAAAGAGTGAAGGGAAAAGCGCTCAGTTCAAATTTTCCTTCTGTCTTCCTTACAAGGAGAAGGTCATTATCCGGAAAGAACAAAACAAACATAGCTACTAAGGAGTTCAATAAATCAATATTTATTAAGAGCCTACTATGCTGAAGATAAAAAAGAGGCAAAAGACTGTCCCTGCCCTCAAGGAACTTACAATCTAATAAATGACTTGATACTTAAATAAGGAGCAATGAGCTTGATGAGTTTATCACCTAGAAAAAAACCTTCAGATGTGATTTCTGAGCAGTCAGTGATCTTTGAAAAATTGTTGCATATGATATAGGTACTGCTGAATTGGAGAAAGACAAATATACTGACTCAAAAAAGAGAGAAGAGTCTCTAAAATATAGACCAGTGACATCTTTCCCAGTAATATTCTAGATGTGATTAAAAGGATGTTCTTTAAACAACTAGAAAATGAAACAGTAATCATAAAGACCATGCATGATTTCAATAAGAATAGGTCCCATCTAACCTTCTCTTCTGTTTTAACAAAATTACTAGACTGGTAGAGCAAGCAATGCTGTATTTTATGTGGCATTAGCAAAGCCTTCAATAAGTTACATTTTGCTACTCTTGTGGACAAGATAGACAGTCTTGGCCAGGAGATAATAAGTAACTGAAACTGAATCATTTGCTCAAAAGTTGCAATTAATTTTCTGATGTCAGCCTGGAAGAGATCTCTAGTAGAGTATCCAAAGGATCTGTGCCCAAGCTAATTTTGTATGTTAAGTATTTGGATGAAAGTATAATGGCATCCTCATATGGTTTATAAATGGCATAAAGTTAGGATAGACAGTACAATGATTGATGTAATTTAAAAAGATGTTGACAGAACATTGAAGCAAATGAAATAAAATGAGACTATTGGAATGCAAAGCCCTAAACTTGGGTTAAAAAAATTAATTTCATAAGTGCCATATTAGGGAGGTGTGGAAATACAGAAAGACAAATTGATAGATGGATAGAAAAATTTGTTTCCACTTTGACTGAAAACAATTTGGGGCATTCAATCATTCAGCAAGGATTTAAGTGTTTACTATGTTCTAGGCCTTATAATTACTAGGGATCCAAAGAAGCAAAAAGAGCTCCTGCTTTTGGGGAACTTAGGAGGCAGAACGTGTGAATAACTAGGTATACACAAGATATGTGCAAAATATATAGAAGGCAATCTCAGAGAGGAAGGCAGTAGCAGCCTTAGGGGACTAGGAAGGACTTACAGAAGGTGCAATTTAAGTTGAGTCTTAAAGGAAGCCTGAGAAACAGAAGGGCAGAGGTGAGAAGGCACAGCATTCACGGCATGGGGGAAGGTCCCCATAACACAGACCAGAAATAGAGTGTCACATTGGAGGAGCAGGAAGTGGGTCAGCCAGCACAGTTTGGATTGTTGTGTACATGGAGGGGAGTAAAATATATAAGCTTGGAAAGGTAGAAAGGATCTAGATTATGAAGAGCATTAAATGCCAAATAAAGGTGTTCATATATGATCCTAAACGTTTTAGGGAGTCACTGCAGCTCATCTTACTGGGCAGTGAAATGGACAAATTTAAACTTGAGAAATATTACCTTGCAGCTGAATGGAAAATGGATTGGAACGGGGAGAGGTTTGAGACGTGAAACCAATTAGAAGGCTCTTACAGCAGTCCAGACAAGAAGTGAAGAAGACCTGAACTAGGGAGGTGTGGAGAAGGCAATGTGTATGAGAGATGATGTGAAGGGAACAAGATTTTGCAATAGATTGATCAAGTACAGTGATATTCAAGCCTGAGGAATGGGGAGGACACTGTTACTTTTTTGTAGTCATGCTATTGTAATATGGAAGTTAAGAAGAGAGAATTTGGAGGAAAATATAATTTCTCTTTTGAAGATGTTGAGTTTGAGATGTCTATGGATGTCCCGTGTGAGATGTCCAAAAGGCATTTGATAATGGAGACAGACTGTTTGTTGTTATGCAGTTGACTCATCCTTTGGGGTTTTCTTAGCAGACAACAGTGATTTGCCATTTCCTTCTCCAGCTCATTTCACAGATGACAAAACTGAGACAAAGAGGGTTAAGTGACTTGCCCTGGGTCACACAGCTAGTAAGTGTCTGAGGCCAGATTTGAACTTTCAAAGGTGAAATTTAGATAGTGTGAACCTCAGAGGAAGCTCAGTCAAGGCAGAAGAGGAAGATCTTGGAAGTGGCCATGAGTAATGAGAAGTATTCTGACTCCCTTACCAAGCCCAGTTGGGAGGTAGGGGTGGGGAAAGGCCTAGCAATGGAAGAGAGTATGAGAAATATGCAGCCATTACTGGAAAGGATATCCAAAGGAAGTTGAATGTGAGTTGAGATGTGATGCAGCAGCCAAAACAGCCAATGTTAAGCCACATTAAAAGAGATATAATGTATAAGAATATGGAGATGATAGTCCAGCTAGATTCTGCCCTAGGCAAACTGAAGTCTTAATTTTTGGTCACACTTTTTAGGAAGTACATAATCTGGAGAGTGTTCAAAGAACAACAGGAAAGATGGAGGCCCTTAACTTCATAGGATTTGGAGACTTGTTTTAGGAATTGAGGATGTGAAGACCTTAGAAACAAGACTTGTTAGGGGAGGGGCATATTGACCGCTTCAAATATTTGAATATCCATCATATGGTAGCGGTTGGGCTTGCTCTGATTGGCCCCAGAAGATAGAAGTAGGAACAGTAAGTGGAAGGTGTAAAAAGGAAATTTTAGAATTTATATCAGGAAAACCTTCCAAACAAGCTTTTACAAAAATGGAATAGGATGCCATGAGAGCTCATGGATCCACCCTCATAGGAAGTCTTCAAGCAGTGTTGGAGGAGCACTTGTCAGGCGTGTTGCGGAGGAAATCCTTTTTTTCATCTACAGTCAGATTAGATGACCACTGTGATTTATTCCTTCCAGTTTTTAGGATTTTGGGATAACACATTAGACTCATACTTATATACCAATTTATATAATAATATTGCAGAACCTTGATATATTGTTGGAGGCAGCATGATACAATGGAAAGAGCAATGAACTGGTAGTCATAGGACATTAAGTTCAAATATTGGTTCCTCTGCTGTGTGACCTCGGACAATTAGAAAACTAACCTGGACTTTAAGGTTTGCAAAGAACTTTGCATAGGTTATTTAATTTGATTATCACAGTGACTTGGTGAGGTAGGTGCTATTACCATCCCAATTTTATAGATAAGACTGAGAGAGGATACCTAACTTGTCAACTGGCAGGCAACTAGTAAGTTTCTGAGATGGGATCCAAGCCTAGGTCTTCTTCACTCCAGGTCCTGTATTTTATCCTCCATGCCACACTGCCTCCCTGGACCTCAGTTTCCAAATTTATAAAATGAGGAGATTGTGTTAGATGAACTTTAAGGTGCCTTCTACCTCTATATAGGATATTATCATCTAATTTAGATTGGATTTTGAGACTTTTGTTTTTAAATGATTCAAAAGGAAATTTTAAACAAATACGGTAATAATGATCATATAATTTATTTGTCACAATGGTTATAACTTGGAGAATTGAAATGTACAAAACAGAACTATAGAAATGGTGGTAAAATATATTACTTGGCTTAAGTTAATTTAACAGAAAAAACTATTAACCAATAGAATGACAAGAATCATCTACTGTACTTTTACATTTCAGGTCAATCAGTAATAAAGCATTTATTAAGCAACTATTGTGTGCCAGGCACTGTGGTTCATGCTGGGAAAGTACAAAGAATGAAACAATCTCTATTGGCAAAAAGCTTACATTGCATTGTAAGGGAAAGACAACAAGCAGCGATCTATCAAATCACTCTAGACTTGGAATTATTGAGGCCTTTTTAAAAGAACTTTTTTTTTGAAGCTATTTTTTATAAATTTTGTTAGTAACTCATTTTACTGTTTTATATCTACACTGTTGAAAATTTCTTCCTTTAATCTGAGCCCTTATAATCATATGCAAGAAGATATGCAGATAGTTGTGAGATAGTAATGTTGATTGAAGTGAATTTAATGCCTTTTCCTCTATTTCAGTCACACAAAAGTGTCATAATGTATTATAAAAGGCAATAGCAGAGGTAAGATACACTATTAAATTATCAGAGTTGAAATTACCTTCCGTTCTAGAGAAAGTCATCCTTCAATTCCTCTGAGATTATTGTTGGTCCACTAAAAAGATGTCAGTGTGATTGTCTAAACCCTCTCTGACCTGTACGTGAATAAAGAATATCATTTTCCTATGAAACTAGTCCCTTAACCTTCATATTCACCATGAATGCTTTTGTTAGGAGAAATCTTGATTAATATTTTCAGAGGTTAGAGTTCTCACATTGATGTTCAATTTCATCAAGAAGTCATAATTAAAGTATGGTGTTGCTCTAGAAAAAACCACTCATTTTTCAAGAATTTATAGAAATGTTGAAATTGTTATAATACCATACTTTGGTTAAAGAAAAGCTTAATTTATATTAAAAGCTTGTGTTCTCATTTCATCAACATATTAATCATGTAGAGTTTTGAAATGCATATGGACCAAATAAGGAATAGTATGGTGATTTGCCAGCAAGATTATCCTAACTCTTGCTATGTTTAATAAGACTTTATCATTAATAAATTTTTTAATTCTCAAATAAACTTTTTCTTTGTGGTCAGTCTTGATTGCCAAACTATGGACAGGAAAGCTCATTTGAAAATAGTCAAAAAAATACAAAAAATTTTTGTATTTAGAGCTTAATATCTATCAGTCAGTCAACATTTCCTCATTGTCCACTATGTGAAGAATATTACACTATATAACATGGGAAGATATAAAAGAATTAGAAAATATCCCTAAATGTCCCTAAACTTAGCTAAAGGAATAACAATGTTTGGAATTTCATACAACTCTGTAATTCTGTGATCATGTTAATGTTAATGTAGTGATTGTGCTAATTAATCATTAATCAGGCAGCTTTTGAGGAGTTAACAATCACTTTAATCAAGCACATGTATCATTCCAAGCACATATATCATTCACCTAGTTCAGAGGAGTCAGCACCCTGAACTTCAAAGAAAACCCAGAGAAATAAAAGATCAACAGACATGGCTTCTTCTGCCTGAATTCAACAGACAGATCTAACTATCTTACCATAGTTACTATACAGGGAAGCACCAACATCTGGGTTTTCCAAGCTGGAGGGCTCCTTAGCAGCTTCCCAGAGTCCCTGACTAGCCAAACAAACATTTCCAGTAAGCCCCAAAATAAAACCTCAAATCAAAGTATTTATATCTTTTTTTGAGTCAGAGGGCATCACAACCCTTGAGAACCAGTGCCACATTAACAAAAGTCTTGGACCTTTCCACAAATCTTCCCTCATCAAACTCCTCTTAATAGGCAGGCCTGTTAACTGGTGAGAAAGATCTTTAATCACATTAAAATAATTAACAATACAAATACATATACTGTTTCTAGTTTAAGAAACTCTTGTTCCTATACTTTATTCCTGGTAAAGACTCTTGATTGATGAAGGCAAGATTCAATCAGAGGCACTTGATTATACTAAAACAAAAATAGCAAAAGATCCTCTTTTGTTTGCCATCACAGGCCCTTGAAATTTTGAGAGTAACTTTGTTTTTTCTTGTATTGCATCCCCAGTGCTTAGCACAGTGCCTTGGCCCATAGATACAAATGCTTAATAAATGTTCTTTGATGCCTTCTGAGATCAATCAGAACAAATATAATACCTGTTCCATACGAGAGTTCTTCAAACTGTTGAACAAATCTATTCCCCCTGAGTCTTTTCTTCTCCAGAATAAACTTTCCATTTTCTCCTGTTATTCCTCATATGGCATGAACTCAAGGCCTTTCACCACCCTGGTTGCCTCCCTCTGAAAACCCTCCATCTTACTGACATCTTTCTGAAACTTTCTATCGTACACAGAATTCAATTTCATACTACATCTATGTCTAAGACATTAAACCTACCACATCTTAATGACTGGAATCTATGTGCTTCTGGCTGCCATGCTGCTGACTTATATTGAATTTATAAACTTTTTCCAGACAAACTGATGGCTACCAATCAAACAACAAACGTTTATTAAGTACCTAGTATGGACCAGGTACTAGGTTCTGGAGATCCAAAGACTAAGATGAAACTGTCTCCGTTATGTTATCAAGGGGTTTACATTCTAAAGAGGGTGACAACATACATGTATATGTATAGAAAGCCATACGAAGGACATACATGATGACCTTGGGAGGAGGGGTTCACTAGGAACTGGAGAGAAGAGGGAACCAGGAATGCCCTAATTCAGAAGGCAGTACTTGAGGTGAACCTTGAAGGAAACCAGGGATTCCCAGAGACAGAGGTTAAGGGGGAGGGTGAGCATTTCGGGCCTAAGGAGCAGCCAGTGCTAAGGTTTCGCACTGAATTTCATTTTATTAGATTCATCCCACTCTGCTAGCAGGTTAAGATTTTTTTTTGGATCTAGACAAAATTCATATTTATTTTGTATTTATCATTCAGTCTTTTCACTGTCATCTCCTGGATGCTCTCTTTGAGCTCTCCATGTCTTTCCTGGGTTTTTCCCTCCCTGTCTGATATTTCTTCAGTTTTCTTTGTTGGATTATATCCAACTCTCTCAGGAAAGGTGTGATCCAAGTTTCTGTCTTTGGCTTTCTCACTATCCCCTAATGAGCTCATCCGCTCCTATGGGTTCAATAATTATCTCTGAGCAGATAACTTCCAAATCTATACAACTAGCCCTAAATTCTCTCTTGAATTTTATTTTTACTTCAGCTATATTCTGGACATGTGATGATGATAGTAACTCCACTAATTTATCTGTCCAACTGCTTGGATAGATATCATGGATTTTAGAATCATTTTGGATCTTTTGCTAATTTGACTTAAGGCCTCTTTATTCTTTTTCCTCCAGAGACTCATCTCTCTGGTTTCTGGGAGACAGCATACTATAGTAAAAAAAACAAAACAAACCCAAAACAAAACAAAACAGAAGTAGACTCAGAGAAAAGAGAAAATTGGGTTTAGATTCTCCCTTTAAGGGGCAGGAAGGTGGCTCAATGGCCGGGGGTGCTGGGGATTGAATTAGGATGATCAGAATTCAACCATTTTCAGATACTTTGTAACTGGGTGACCCAGGGCAAGTAATTTAACCTCTATCTGCTCCAGGTTCTTCAGCTGTAAAATGGGCACAATAACAGCCCTATAATGTAGGGTTGTTGTGAGGTACAAGGCAGGTGCCATATAAAGGGTTATTCTCTTCCCTTTCCTCCATCTTTGATGCTTAATAAGTAGGTGACTATGGGAAATACTCTAAATATTTGTAGTTTCCAAGCCTGTAAAATGGATATAATACCTGTATTTCTTACTTGACTTGATTAGTGTGAAAATAAAAAGAGATAATGCTTTTTAAACCATAAAACTCTTCACTCTTACCTTCCTAAATTTAGGTGCTTGTGTGCTTTACCATAATTGGGTCTTGCTTTTGCTTTTAGTTTTTCAGTGTTCAACTGACCCATTGAGCCTGCTTAGATTTCAGTCTGGCCTGATCTGCCACTATCCGGATTGATTATTTAATGGCAGACAGCTAGGAGTTGAGAAAAATCAGATTTGATCAGAATATGATCTGGAAAATTGAGGGAATGCCTATCAATTGAGGAATGACTGACTGAACAAGTTGTGGTATGTGAATGTAATGGAATACTATTGGGCTATAAGAAATGATGAATAGGCCGATTTCAGAAAAACCTGGAAAAACTTGAATGAACTATTTCTGAGTGAAGTGAACAGAATCAGAACATGGTACACGACAACAGCAAAATTGTGTGATGGTTGACCATGACTGACCCAGCTCTTCTTAGCAATAATACAAAGATCCAAGACGGTTCCCAAAAATTCATGATGCAAAATGCTATCCACATCCAGAGAAAGAACTGGTGGAGTCTGAATGTAGGTTGAAGCATATTATTTTCACTTTCTTTTTGTGCATGTATTTTTCCCCCTATTCTTTTTCTTCTTTTACAACATGACTA
Organism: Bettongia penicillata ogilbyi; assembly: GCA_023548195.1. Taxonomy (NCBI): domain Eukaryota; kingdom Metazoa; phylum Chordata; class Mammalia; order Diprotodontia; family Potoroidae; genus Bettongia; species Bettongia penicillata. The sequence continues at coordinate 1,074,463 of JAJHZJ010000779.1, read as the reverse complement.
ATGTGGAAATATGTTTTACATGATTGCCCATGTATAACCTATATCAGATTGCTTGCTGTTTTGGGGAGATGGAGCTGGAGAAAGGCAGGGAGAAAAATTTGGAACTCAAAATTTTATAAAAAATGAATTTTGAATTGTCTACATGTAATTGGAAAAAAAATGGTGTTTGCTGTAAGAAAAAAAAATATCCAGAGATTAAAAATGAAAGTTTTGTAATTCTGAAAGTGACTTCTGGTAACTTTTATGTTTTAGAAGTTGGTAACACTAGTTCATTGTTGTATCTTATTTCATTTCAAAACATAACTTTTCCTTTTCCTTGATAGAAGTGTGTCGTCAGCACTATTCTTGCGTTCATTAGCAACATTGACACTAATTTAAGCTATGAGCAGACAACCATGGTTTATAACCATTTCTAGAAGTATAATCAAATACCACTTATAATAAAGTTAATTTGAAATATAGACTTTAAAAAAATATCGTGGTAATTAAGCACAAATAGTATGCAATTTGTGGAAATATCTAAAGTTTGTTCTGCTGTCAAACTAAACATTTTTAAAAGTCCTGTGGTGGGAAAGGTTGAGGTTTGTATGGATGAATAAGAAGAGTGGAAAGATGCTTTGAGCCTTCTCAGAAGGTGTGTGACCCTTTAACCAGGATTTAGATTGGCCTCTTGACCTTATAACAGGAGGCTGGAGTGTTCTTAGGACCTTGTAGCTGTTTGCCCTTCATTCTTCAAGAAGACCATGACATCAGGGAGGTGATGCCATGACATGTAAGTGAACTGGATTTAAGTGAGGGAGATCTATGCAAAGTTACCAGCCTCACTTTCTCCTCTGGAGTCATCTGGGTCTAGTGGCGAGATACTATGTTCTTAGGAATACCTTACTTCCAGGGATCTCACACTGAGATCCTAGCAGTGCTTGGTTTAAAGCAAAGGAGTCTCTTTCTTTCTACAGTGGCAGTTGCCTCTGTTTATTAAAGGGTAAAGATCATATGAGGTAGCTGAAGTCTCAGGCTTGAGAGTAGGGGCTGGTGGAAGGGAAAAATCACAATAATCATTCCTTCCTTAGTGAGAGAAGAAAGCTTGTAGAAAGAGAAGCTTGAAGAAAGGAAAGCGAGTCTTCTTTTCTTTCTCCCATCCTAAAACTGACTATAAAGAAGACTAGACTGAATGAGGGTGATTTAAACAAATCTCCCTCCCTACTCAAATATGCCTTCTAGTACATCCTGAAATGCCAATCATTAGGGCTGCTTTTAGGTTAGAAAACAAATACTTAGTGGGATTTTAAAGTGATTAATCTGGCACTGATCTACAAAGTATATCAGTAGAAAGAGAAACTAGAAGCAAGTAGATTAATTAAGAGATTATTGCAATAATCCAGGTGTGAGGTGTAAAGGAACACAGTACATTAAAATAAATTTAAACTGAGAAGTTCATTTGAATGGCCTTTTGAATTCAATTCTGTGTTAAATAAATCTTAGGAAAATATATCTAAATTTGTTTATGAATAATTCCAAAATTTGCTTCATTCTTTTAGAGTTTTATCAGCAGATAAAGATCTCAAATTGAGTTCATATTATATTCCAGAGGTGGGAGCCAGGGACACATGTCAGTTAAGAGTATTCCACAGTTAGGCTATTAAAGTTTAAAACAATAAAGCAGCTGACCCAAGAAGACCTCTGGCTGAGTCTCCTGAAGGCTGTCAAAACATTTGGCTGATATGCATGGGGACTTTGTTTAGACTCCCCCTTTTTTTTTTTTTGAGATATTTCAACAAAACTGAAATGAGCTTAGGGATTTTCCTTCCCTCAACTAATCAGATGGACACTGGAATGAATATGTACAGCAAGGAAATAGATTACTTACCTCTTCAAATAATTTGAAACACTCCCAGAAAATAGGTTAAGAGCTGGAGTAATGAATTCTATTTGGGGAATGCATTTTTCATAGACTGCTGAACTTGCATAGGTGTCTATTACTTATGAAGAGAGCATAACTAATCATGCATGCTGGTGGAACTTCCCACCCCCAGAGGTGTTTTGCAGAAGATTATAGTCATAGATTTACTACAACTGGTAGGGGGCCTTAGGATCATCTAGTCCTACCCCCTCCTTCTACAGATGGGGAAACAGAGACCAATAGAGATAAAGTGACTTGCCTAAGGTGACACAGGTAATAAGTGGGGGAATTGGGATTTGAATTCAAGTCCTATGACTCCAAGTCCAGTGTTTTTCCACTTAATCACATTAAAATGTTTTGATATTGCAGTGAAATCAATTATAAATTTGATTCCAGTTTTAATTTTTTATTTACTTTTAGTTTTCAGCATTCAATTTTATAAGATTTTGAGTTCCAAATTTGTTTCCCTCTCCCTCCTCTCCCCCATATCCAAGACATCACACAATTGGATTCCAGTTTATTATTTATTTATTATTGTTACTATTATGACTTCAGATAACTATATACCAATTTACAAAGTCAGTTAATAACATTTAAGTGCCAGGTACACTGCTAATAGCCTGAGATACAAATAAGGCAAGAAATAAAGCTTCTACTTTTAGAGAACTCACAGTTTATTGAAGGGAAAACATGAAAACAACTCTAGCTCAAGATATAGAAAGGTCAAATAGATAATCAATAGAAGGAAGGCATTAGCATGGGGGAAACGGGGCAGTGGTGTGGAGGGGTGAAGAGGTGGAAGAAAGGGGGAAAGAAAGATCAGGAAAGTCTTCTTGTGGAAGATTGGGTTTTAGCTGGGTCTTGAAGGAAGCTGCGGAAGCCGAGAGGAAGGAGAGCATTCCAGGCTTGAAGTGCAGTTGCTGAAAATGTTGAGAGCATCTTGTTTGAGGAATTGTCAGGAGTCCAGTGTCATGGGATCACTGACAGTAAGGAGGAGGAGTAAAGTATAAGAAGACTGGAAAGGTAGCAGGGCGCCTGGTTATGAAGAACTTTGAGGACGAAAAAAGGGAACTTCAGTTGTCTATGAAAGGAGGTAGATGCTGTCTCAAAAGCATAAATGAGAATTGATAAGATAGAACTTAACAATAGTCTATGGCAATAGAAGGTCATTGTTAAAAAAACAGACTCAAAAGTTGTAAAATAACACTATATGTCAAGAAGATATAGACTTGTGGAAATCTAAAGTTTGAGGAAGTACACACTATATGCACATATATACACACATACGTATGTATATAAATGTGTACATACCATGTACACAAATATGCATGTATATGTGTATATATGTGTAAGTGTACACACACACACACATAATTGCAGGAGTCAAATATAGATTGTCCAGTCCAATAAAGGATCTAGATAGCATTCTTCAGCCAGAAATTACAAAATCGAATTAGAGTTAAGATATGGGAGTGATGAGAAAATTGCATTTACCTGGACAAATGATAGAGATCTCATTCTACTAAAAGCAGAAAATCAGATGAAATTCTTGATTGGCATTCCTGACTGTGTGGTTGTTCAAAAGGCAGAAGTAATAATGAGAGAACTGCTCTTCTCTTGTCTGAACTCCAAATGCAATGAATAAATAATTATTAGCATTTCAGAGTTTGGGGTAGAGATCTGAGAACTCTTTATAGAAGTGAGGTTGGAGTTATGTTGTGAAGGACTTTAAAAGCTAAACAAAAAAGAAGCTCATATTTGATCCTAGAAGCAATAAAGATATGCTGGGAGTTACTGAACAATGTGGGCAGATATTTGCTTCAAGTAAATCACTCTAGCGTACATGTGTAGGATGAACTGGATAGAGTGAGAATTGATGGAAGGAAACCAATTAGGTCACTATTGTCATAAGTAAAGTAAGAAGTAGTAAAAACCTGAACCAAAGTGGTAGGCATGTGAATGGAGAAAAGGAGTAAGATGCAAGAGATGTTGTGAATGTAAAAATAAAATAATTTGGAAACTGATTGGTTACATAGGAAGTTACATAGGGGAGTTGAGACTATTGCCTTGTTGACAAACTTGGAAGATTAGAAGAATAGTGGTGGTCAAGGAAAATGACCTTTGTACTGGAAATTACAAAACAGAAACCACCAATAAGTGGTTAATACCCAAGAAAAGCAAAGAAATAGTAAGAGAACACCTAGCTGCCGTAGATGAATTCAAGTTACTTGGACCAGATGAACAACATCCTTGGTGTGGAATTACCGTCAGTGATATTTGAAAGATCATGAGAGATGGAAGAAGTACCACAAGATTGTAAAAGGGCAGATGATGTCCCAATTTTCAGAAAAGGGAAGAGACTAGATTATGCAACTATAGACCAGTAAGCTTGACTTCAATTGCTGGAAAAATTCTAGAATAGATCGTTTAAAGAGATGGTTAGCAAACTTCTAGAAAGACCATAATGGCTTCACCCAAGAACAAGCCAAACTCATCTCACTTTCTTTTGTGACAGGATTTTAAACTATTAGGTGATGGTAATGTGGTGGATATAGTTTACTTAGATTTTAGCAAAACTTTTGATTTTGTACCTCATACTATTTTTTGTGGAGAAGTTAGAGAGATGTGTGTTAGATGATAATACAATTAGATGGATTCAGAACTGGCTGGCAGCCCAGACTCAAAAGTAGTTGTTAATGATTACATGTCAACATGGCAGGAAGTCTGCCCTATGGGTCTGTGCTTTGACCCTGTGATATTTAACATTTTTTTCAATGACTTAGTTAAAGGCATGCTTGTCAAATTTGTAGATAATACAAAACTGGGAGGGATAGCTTACAAAGGATCATAGAATTATGATCCAAAAACATCTTGTCACACTAAATTTAATAAGATGGAATTCATTAGGAATAAAAGTAAAGTTTTACATGTGAGTTAAAAAGATCATTTTCACAAGTAAAAAATGCAGGAGCCTTGGATAGATAGCAGTTGTTCTGAAAAGATCTGATATTTTTAGTGTATGACAAGAACCATAGAGCATGCACAGGGATGACTTGCCTGTCCCTGACCTGCTCTCCAGGTGAAATATTTACTGTCCTCAGCAAATAAGGTAGGCACTTGAGAGATGTGCAGTGGACATGAGCAAGATGTCACTATATTACACTGGAAAAATTGCATAAAAAGAATGCAGTGAAGGATGTCATCATGGGATGTATATACCTAGAGAAGGAGTTAGGTTGATCTTATAATGAGAGCCAAGGACAACTAATGGACAGACTGTGCTCCATTACTATTCCTCTAATGTCCAGAAATCCAGAAGAAGGATCTATGACAATGGATAGACACCCCCACCACGCCCCTATTGAAAGTTTAAGTGAGGAAACTAATAGTATGGAATGAAAATGGGTTGCCAAAAACTGCCCACAACAGTGCTTTTGCAGATGTATCAAAGTATCCTAGGAAAGTTATTATTAAAGGAGGACCAAACTATTTGTTTGAAGATATTTATACAAGTACTAGTAAGTTTAATTGGTTTTGATATTATTTACAATTAGTTACTTATTTTGAAAATATACACACCAAAATAAAACAATGCCTAGAATGAAATCAGTTGATGTGAATAGAATTTAAATATAAATTAATTTGGAAGGCATCATACTATAGTACTCTATAAAAGCTTGTCACAGGATTGTGAATAGTCCTAATATCAGTACCGGTTGCAATTTTTTCACTCACTAATTCACTGTATTCATGAGTTTCTATGACCAAACCTTTAGCTGATGATCCTTTCTGAACTACCTGAGGGTGGTCCCCATAAGAAAGCTACAAAGTCATCATCTTCACCTGAAATCTTTCTACGTTAGCAGGTTCTTCCAGAGGAAGCATTATGTTAGCATAGCCTTTTGAAAATCTATGTTCCCCTTCATGCCACTATGAGGCATCAGCATCCATTGAACTATCTAAAGACTAGCCAGAATTCTGTTATACAGGAAATAGTTATGATCACTGTCAGTAATGTTTTTATTTCTTCCTTGATTGCCTTAGTTGCCTTTTCTTCCAGGTCCAGTATTAGGTTTCTGTTATTTTGAAGGAATCTGCTGCCCATTGGGGTTAAGAGAAGAAATACAAATCTTTTTAAAGTGATCTTAAGTTTGGCAAGCAATACCCAAGCATTTTGTGGTCAAGCTTTCTGGACATTTTCCTAATGTAAGAACCTTAGTCTTCATTCAGTCAAGGATGTGGTGGAGTCTAAATAATATGATACATAATCCCTATCCAAGGCCATTTGGTTTGCTGCTTTCCAGCCTTAATAATTATATTGCATTTCTTTGGTGATTAAGCTGCATGCTGTAACATAGCACTGATTCTTGGCTCATTCTTGACTCAATTTATTTCTCAAAATAAATTCATTTCTAAGTATCCTTAATTGTGTATTTCATTTTCAAGGAAAATAATGCTTACATAAGTGAGTGAGCTATATGATAATCTCAAAAGGATATATAATGCAAGTGCTTTGTCTGTTTTAAAATTTTCTGTCATGAATATTTAAAATGCTAGAAATGTCCTTTAAAAAAATTCTGATAACAACAGTTAGCTATCAGGGTAAAGTGTAAAGTTAATTTTTTTCCCTCAAATTCCTATAGGGTGGAATAAAAGTAAGCATTTTAAGATATCCCAAGGTTTAAGTTCAGATTTCCCCACAGCATTTTATCATAAAACTTTTTTGTGTGTTAAGAAAAAATGTTTTAACTGGTCTGCCAAATTTCACAATCTGGTCCAAGATTAGCCATAGAATAATGGTTATAGTGGCAGTGAACTCTTTAGCTTAAAAGAGCATGGTAACAGTGATATGGATAGTTTCATGAGTTTCCACTATCCTATCTTAATTTCCATAGCTCTAGGGACTATTTGGGATGATATGGAACATATAAATAAATTTCACAAGAAAAGTAGGAAGTATGGGAAACCTTATAGAACTATTGGTTTCCCTAGTGAGGTACATTTATTGAACAATTAAGAATTTATTAACTACTTAGTTAATGACTTGGTTAACCAATGACTTGGTTAAAGGCATGCTCATCAAATTTGTAAATAACACAAAACTAGGAGGGATAACTTACAAAGGATCATAGAATTAGGATCCCAAAACATCATGACACACTAAATCTAATAAGATAGAATTTGCATAGGTCAGACACTGTGCTTAAGTGTTCTGAATATACAGAAAAAGCAAAAGTACTCCTTGCCCCCACAGAGCTAACTTCTAATGGGACAGACAATGTGTGCATGAATCAGTATGTACAATATATACAGAGGGTAGGCAGATAGGTAGCCTTTGAGAATACAGGTAGCCACCATGACTAGGAAAAGTCTCTTGCAGGAGGTGATGTTTGAGTTGAGTCTTACAGAAAACCAGGGATGATTCTAAGAGTTAGAGGCAAGAAGGAAGAACCTTCCAAGGTATGGATACAAGACAGAGAACATTGTGTGAGAGGAATAGCCAGTAGGACAGGATAGTTGAACCTTCAATTTTGTGGAGAGCAGGAGAATATTAGAAGATTGGAAAGACAGAGAAAGAAGGTACCAGATTGTAAAGTACTTTAAGTACCAAACAAAAGATTTTATATTTGATCTTAAAGGTAATAGGGAATGACTAGAACTTATTGAGTAGCAGGAAGACTTCTGCATTTTGGGAAAGATCACATCAGCAGCTCTATGGAGGATGTATTGGAGTAGGGAAAGACTTGAAGTGGGAGTCAAATGAGAAGTCTAGGTGAGAAGTCATGGGAGTCTGAGGTAGGATGGTGTTTTGGTTAGTGGAATAAAAGGAAAATATAGGAGAGATGTTGTGGAGAAAGAAACTACAAGATTTAAAAATTAGTTGGATATTTGGGATAAGGACTGGGGAAAACATAGGTGACTGGGAGACTAATGGTACTTTTGACAGTAATAGGGAAATTAAAAACAAAAGGTTTAAGTTTTGGAGTGAATTCTGTTTTCAAAATGTTAAGTTTGTGATGCTTACAGGGCATTCAATTTGCTATATCCAAAAGACTATTGATGTGGGATTGTAACTCAGAAGAGAGACTAAGACTGGATATATAGGTTTGGGAATTATCTGCATAGAAATGACAATTGAACCCATGGGAGTTGATGAGATCACCAAGTGAAATACTTTTAGAGAGAATACTTTCAGCTGAATGATGAAGTTGGAACCTAGATTGCAGAGGGTTTAGAAGAGTTTTTGATGGCTTCATGTGGATGCAGTATCTATTGATCAAACTGAAGTGGTACAATGACATGGGAAAGGAATTTGCAACAATTTCTTAAAAGTCACTACACTGCATACCCTTTAACTCAGTATTAGCAGACCTAGTCACTACTAAGCCTACCCCAAAGGGATCAAAGAAAAGTCTCATGAACAAAAATATTTAAAGCAGGTCTTTATTGTAGCAAAGTATGAAAAACAAAGGGGTCACCCATTATTTAGGGAATGGCTGGACCACGGATGAGGTACGCTCATCAGGGTCCCCATCCCTGTGCTAGGCAATCATGGCATATGAATGTAATGGAATATTATTAGTGCCATAAAAAATACTGAAAGAGTTTCAGAGAATCCTGGGGAGATCTAAGAACTGGTACAATGAGGTAAGTACCACTGGTGGAGCAATTTATACAATAACAACATTGCAACTAGGTGGCATAGTGGACAGAGCTCTGGGACCTTCACTCAGGAAGATTCATCTTCCTTAGTTCAAATCTGGCTTCAGACATTTACTAGCTATGTGACCCTGAGCAAGTGACTTAACCCTGTTTGCCTCAGTTTCAACTGTAAGATGACCTGGAGAAAGAAAATGGCAAATCATTCCAGTATCTTTGCCAAGAAAACCCCAAAAGGGGTCATGAAGAGTTGAACAAAACTAAAAAACAAGTAAGCCATGACAAAGATAAACAACTTTGGAGCAATATAATGCCCAACTACAATTCCAGAGGATTACTGATGGAGTGTGCCATGTACATCCTGATAGAGATGGGTGATGGACGTAGGGTGCAGAATGGGACACATTTTAGGACATAGCAAATGTATGGATTTGTTATTCTTGAATATGTACCTGCTACAAGGATTGTGGGGTTTTTTTTGGGAGAGTGAGTATGGAGATCATTTGGAGAGAAAGGGGAACTGATGATAGTGCTGCAAGAAAAGATAGTCATAGAAAACATTTTCAAAAACAAATAGAAAAGAATAGAAGGAAGTTCAGAAGGAAACAAAGATAAGTAGGATAGTTTTGAAAGTTAACAGATGGAATTTATTTTATATGTATATATATATAATTTGAAAAAAAATTGGATATTGAATTTGTTTTACCTGTTTATATATATTTTTGGAATGTAAGTAGTCAATGCTGAATTACGTTCTGCCATTTTTGAAGTTTTCTAATCATAAGTAATATTATTTATATCCAACAAAAGGGTCTACCATGTGTAATGAAATTGCATTATATGGCCAGGGATACAAAAATGAAAAGTCAACATTCTTTCTGACCTTGAGAGCTTATAATTTTATAAAAGAGATTTCTCACACCAATAATTAACGATATTTTGAGCTAGAACTTGATTAGTATATCTGTTAGATTATGGGTACCACATAGTAGAGATTAGGGCAACTGTGAATAGCCCTTGACCCAGTGATACTATTGTTAGGTATCATAATGGTAATTTAAATGGCAAGATCTATCCCATTCATTAATAGGCCTGTGTGACCTACCTGGATCACACATAAGCCTGAGTCACATGAGTCTAAGTCAAATGGAACAGGAAGGGGCAGAGCTAGAACAGAGCTGAGAGGAAATTGGTCAGAGAGCAGTCAGAGCTAGAAGGATGCAGGCAGCTGGCTAGGGTGAGAGAGAGTTTATTTGTGATTTTATTTCATGAAGCTGGTTTGTGGGAACCCTAGTAGGGAGAAGGCTTGGGGATGGTGTTGTCCTCTGCATGTTATTGTGTATAGATTTTTGCTGCTATGATGGATTTGGCTTTCTGGTGTCTGAATAAATGTTTTGGTTCTGTCTTCCATGTGGAAAGTCTGTTGTATTTTGTAATTCAAAATTGCACTGGCATATTCATGGCCACTGTGAGTATCACATTAATGCTACAGATATATACCCCAAAGAGATCCAATAAAAAGGAAAAAGATGTGTGTGTGTGTGTGTGTAATGTTTCTTTATTTATTTATAGTTCTTTTCATAGTAGCAAAAAACCCCATAAATTGAAAGTGCCCACTTATTGGGGAATGGCTAAACAAATGATGACATATGAATGTAATGAAATGCTATTATCCCAAAAGAATAGCAAAATTAAAAGTTTTAGAGGAAGCTGGGAGGACTGTTATCCACTAATATGGAACAAAGTGAACTGAACTCGGGGAATAGTTGATGCAATATGATAAGGAAAACCAAATTTGAAAGACTTTAGAACATTGACTGATACAAAAACAAACCAAAGCTTCAAAGGACTGAAGATGTAGCATACTAATCCTCTCCTGCCAGAGGGGTGATAGACTTAGACATTCCCCTTTGGACATTAGCTATATGGAAATTTATCTGGCTTGACTGTGTATACTTATAGCAGTTCTTTTCATAGTGTCAGAAAGGTGGAAACAATAGTGGTGCCCATCTATTTGGGAATAGTTAAACAAATTGTGGAATATTTTGCCACATGTATTCTCTGCATGTGTGTCTCATTATCATTATTAGAAGTTTGAACCTGTTATCCCAGTGGACCTTATATATGCAAAGGGAGAATACATTCTCAACTTGGGGGAAGGTGGGGTTGTACCATTTTTTCTTATTAGGAGATTCCCTTTTTTAATAGCTAATTGAGGCTATTGGCTTCCAATCAATGGAAAGCATAAGGGTGGGAGTTCATGAATGATAATACTAGAGAGAAGTAGCAGTAGTAAGCTACCTTCAGGAAATCTGGCTACTAATGGGAAAGTAGGCTCCTAAAATTGAAAATATGTTGTGTATTGTATCCTTTTTTTTAAAAAAAAACCCTCTAATTTCTTTTCATTTATATTTCTTGAGCTCAGTTTCTTCATTTGTAAAATGAGAAGTGTTGTTGAATTAGATGGCTCTATACTTGTGATCTGTGACTTCGTACTACAGAACTTTAGTACATTCTTATTACCAGAATTCATGGATCTGAAGATCCAGAGGTGGGGCTATCTAAAGGGGAAACTGAATTACCCAGTTTAGTAATTTTTCAGTCGTGTCTGACTCATCGTGACCCCATTTGGGGTTTTCTTGGCAAAGATGCTGGAGTAGTTTGCCATTTCATTCTCCAGATCATTATACTGATGAGGAAACTGAGGCAAACAGGGTTAAGTGACTTGCCCAGGATCAATAGCTAGTATCTGAGGTCAGATTTTATGAGTTTCTTGATTCTAAGCTTAGTGCTCTATCCCTTGCACAACCTAGCTGTTAAACTAAATCTGAAAGAAGCTGAGGACAGCTAGGTGGCACAGTAGATAGAGTGCCAGACCGGGAGTCAGGAACTCATTTTCCTGAGTTAAAATCTATTACTGGCGTGATCCTGCACAAGTCACTTAACCCTGTTTGTCTCAGTTTTGTCATCTATAAAATGAGCTGGAAAAGGAGATGGAAAATCACTCCGGTATCTTTGCCAAGAAAACCCTAAGAGAGGTCATGACGAGTCGGATATGACTGAAAAATGACAGAACAAACAACAAAAATAGACTGATAGGAGGAAAGGTACAGGATCAGTTGAAGTGTGTTTCTGTGTTGTGTTTGTCCTTTGTTTTCAAAGAGGACCGTGACATCAGGGAAATGATGATGGGACTTGTAGTTGACTTTGATTTGAGTGAGGGAGGCCTATACAAGATCACCAGCCTCACTTTCTCCTCCTGAGCCATCTGAGTCCAGTGGTCAGATGTCAACAGGACGCAATGGGAGACCCTGTCCTTTTTAGACTAAGGCTTTTTCAGGTTCTCACTTTGAGTGAGGAAACGCCTATTCAGTGAATAGGCTTCTTTAAGAAGTCAGTCAAGGGATGACCCCTTTAATTAAAAAAACAAATCAAATTGGGAAGGGAAGACCCTCAGGGTTGCTAGTCAAAAGAGAAACAGTTACTATGGACATTCACGCTGAGCCAGAATGGCCCAAAATAACAGCAAGGTGTCCAGCCTGACAAAAAGTTTGCTCAATTTGCACCACTAAATTGTTTTTTTGTGTGCCTGGATATTTTTCTGTCCTACTTTCCAGGTTCCTCTGGTCCCTTCATCTGGAATGCTTTTGTGGCTCTCCACCTTCATTTTTCTTCCTAACTGGCTACACTAAGCAGTGGTTCATACCATTACCCTTATTTTTGGTTCATTGAAATTAATGATTTCTCTTGTTTTGCCACCTTAGGTCTGTGCTGTTTTCATAGTTTTAAGGCCTACCTGTTCAGAAAATACATTGAATTAATAACACAGATTTTAGAAATACATAAGACATTTTAAAACTTAAGGTTTTTTTGGGGAAAATTGTTTTGCTTTTAAGAAATATTACCTTATTAATGAATTTGTTGTCAGAAGGGGTACCATAAGTCCAGTGTTCAGGTTCCCTTTCTATCCATAAACTTGGTGGTATAAAACCTTTCTGAGTAAATTTAAATTTAATATATAACCAAATTGCACTATCATAACCATCTCATCAGAATCTGAAGAAGAAATAATCATAGAAAATGAACTCTTCTTTGATAGATACAATGCTACCTGATTAGCTATTTTCCTGGAGTCCTTTATTTGAAGAGTTTGTCTTTCAAAGCTTTTGGAAACCGTTACTTTCTTTAAAAGGAATAGTTTAAAGTGCAAATTTTGTAGTGCTAGTCGTCTAGCCTGAATATTTCCAACATGAAGATTTGTCCATTTTGGCTAAAGAAAATTTTATATTTGATCCATTTAATGTGACCAACTTTAACTTCCCAGGGAAGGCCAATTGACTTGGTTCTACTGAGGAGAGGAGAGTAAATTGCTCCTTATTTGAAGATGTATTAACTCTTTGAAGAAATAAGAGTTCCAGTCACTGTATTAGTGATAATTTACTAAATGGCCTCTATTGGCTTTAGACACAGCTCTAAAAGCTTTAATGCTAGAAGGGTCTGATCCATTACACTGCTAACTTCTCCTTTGAAGACTCTCTTTTAGACCTACTATTACTCTCCTAGTCTGAACAAAGTCTTAGGTTCCCATTATATCCAATAATGGATTGATGCCTAGTTGATTGATTCTTGTTAGTGACTGGTCCCTGTGAAGGCCAGATAAATAGAAATTGGCATTTGAGAATCTCTTTAATTTTATCTTCCAGCTATATTTTTTTTAGATTTGCACCTATCGTGTATTCATAGGTGAACTATCATTGTTAAAAGTAACAGCTGCCTTTCTCTTCCTTTAATTCTTTATTTCACTCTCTTCTCTTTGCAGTGCTTTTTAAAAATTCCTATCCCTTCCTTTTCTCTTTTTTTATCCCTTTTCCCATCTCATTTCGCTTTACTTCTTTCATCTTTTCTCTCCTTTCTTAAAAAGTGTTTCCTTGTACTACTTATTAATATCTTTTAACCAAAACAATGTTTTCCAAAACTTTTTGACCATGCATTCCATCAGCAAAAGAATTTGAATACTCATCTTGAATATATATATATATATATATATATATTTACTTATTTGTAAATTATATGCATATACTATTTTACTAGTATGGTATATGTTATAAAATATGCATGAAAACAGATATTTAAAAAGATGGAATAAATAATGTTTAAATACAAGTTTTGTTATTATTTAAAATTAAAATTTTTTTTTCCTCTTGCTAAAATGATACCAATAACAATAACTTAGTGAAAGCAATATGATTGAATTTGCTTCAGAATTTTAAAAATTCTCAGTTTAATACTTAGTGATACAGTAACATGTCAGAATGTGCTGAAGGTGAACACAGCATGGTCAGAATTCCAAATTACTTTCTAGAATGTCTAGACCAGTTCATAGTAGCCCCAGTAATGGTGCACCAATTTGCCTGCTTTCTCTAGCACTCAACATTTGTCATTTCATTTTTTGGTCAGTTTTTCTAATTTGATGAGTATTGAATGGAATATCAAAGTTGGTTTAATTTTTATTCCTTTAATAATTAGTGATTTGGAGCATTTTTTCCTATGCTGTTCATATCCTTTGACCATTTTAAAAATTGGAAAATGGTTCTTACTTGAATGGACACTCCATACCTCCCCCACACCTGTCCATGAATGACTTCTTCTAGATTAAGTTTATATAGTGTAAGGACGGAATTGAAGCCACTCCATACAATTTTAGCCTTGATTCCTCAGTTAAGTAGATCTGTGTAACAATCTACCATACATAAGTCCTAGACTGAGTGCTAAAAAGTATTTGATATTAGAATCATGTGCTGATGGGTCAGGAAATCTTGGACATATAAGAGATTGTAATTTATCAAGGCAATTGAGAATATATGGTATTCCAGAAATTCCAAAGTGTGGCTTAACAGTTACTCTACTAAGGAGGAACCACCTGTGGGGGAAGGAGATGCCCCAACTTCAGACAAATATCTTTTCCTTCTCCCATCTTTTGACTGGAGAAGTGTGGAGATGCTTGTTAGTATTGAAGAGTGTCGAGGATATTTGATTTCCCATCTTTTCATCAGAGTTAGCATTGATGTCACAATAGTGACATCCATGTCCTAAACAAAGATCTTGGGGTCAGCTGGCGGCAGGGCCTGCAACACTGGGAACCAAGAACATATGGATTCATAACTTTGTAATAACCAAGGACAGACAGACTAGACACAGCTATATCAGAAGTGCAGCAAAGACGCTATGCCATACCCAAGTTCCCACTTATTGAGGGCCCAGGAAAAAAAGACTCAAAGCAACCCAAGAGTTGTGACTAACCTCTTTGCTACATGTGCTTTCTATGCCTAAGACTACATTCCCTTGGACTTCTTTATGTATTTGAGGGAGAGTGTGTCACAGACTCTGGGGGACATATTTTGTAGCAACAATTCTTATATTATCTTAGTAAATACTAAAATCATTTTAAGGAATTTACTAAATTAATTCTCAGCTGAAAATCTAGGGGGTGAGGAGGAAGGGAGAACATTGGTTGGGGCTTGAGCCAATGCAATTAGAGAATCATATCTAACCCCTCAGGGGTACCCCTAGAACTTAGGAGATGAGGAAGGAGATATAGCTAGCTTAAACCTGGAAACCCTACTCAACTTTGAGGGTGAAGGTTGGGAAAAGTAATGACACCTAGACTTACATGGGTTGTAATTGCATGTATCTATTACTTTGTAAGTAATGAGAGGGTTGGACTATATGAGCACACTGCAAAATTACTTCACCTCATGATTTTAATTCACATCAGTTAAATGGATTTTTTTTTTTTGCTGTGTCCTAGTAATTTCAGCTATACTATAGTATGACTTATCAATGAAAAATGATGGACGTGGATTTTTTTTTTGAAAGGAGGACTGGAAATAAGTTCTTATAACCCTGGCTTTCTGCGTTAATAATACCATTATTCTTTTAATTGTTTTTTACAGTCACCTTATGGTATGTAAAATTGGGATAATGCTTGTTCCTTTTACTTCTTTGAGGCTTAGATATCTCTATTAAATATTTAGTATAAATAGGAAAATAGATTGATTTTTGCAAAGTACTTTGGTTTTTAAAAATGTATTTTCCAGTCACATGAGACCCTTATTGTAGTCTTAATGCATATGTTTTAGAACTCAAAACCTCAGAAACCATTGGTTATAATATGTCGTCACTGAGCCCCTTTGATGGGGGTGGATACATGTACTTTGTGAAATTGTTATTTTTCCTACACCTGCCTACCTCAAAAGAGCCAAAAACATGAAGAATATTTTAGCATTTGTGAGACTCTATTTATGCTTTAAGTGAATATTTTTTTTTTTAAATTTTGCATTCAAAGCCAATACTCAAAGATGCACTAAATAGTATTACAGAATCTTAGACCTAAGTGGGTTCTTAGCAGTCATCTTAACACCTTAATCTCATAGCAAAATCAGGGCTTGAGCCTATGTCTTCTGGCTTCTGATCTTTTGTTCCTTCTGCTCTACTCTACTGCCTTTGTAGAAATTATTTATATGCATAAATCTTCCCTTAAAATGCTCTATAGAATCCAAAATATTTGATATTTTATTCAGTTTTTCCAATATAATTACACCTAAATTTCTGAATTTGTTGCTGGAGGTAGAAGTTATATAAATAATGAAAAACCATAATAATATTTGAGAGCTAATATAATTTATGCAAAAAATGATGTATACTCAAACTTAAAGGCATTTTCTTACAAGCATCCTACTTTATGGTCAGAAAAGTCGGTTACATTTAATTTTGGCATGTCATGTCAATTTTTCGTATGTGTTGAAAGTCCATGAGTCATTTTTATAGTGTTTTGGATAGTCATTTCTCTATTTTTCTTACTTGACATTTTCAGGTGTTTCCAAAGACTGATTCTTTCAGAATTTTGCAGAGCTTGGTTGGCTTAAATAGATTACTGTTTGTGATGAACAATGTCTTTTCTGCAAGAAGTGGCTAAATGATATCATCTAGGAAATATTTTTTTAACCAATTTATTTGTTTTTAGTTTTCTACAATCACTTCCATATATCTTAGATTTTCTCCCCCTTCCTTCCCCCTTCCTCCCTGAGATGGTTTGCAATCTTATATAGGTTCTACACATATGTTCTTATTAAATATATTGTCACTTTAGTCATGTTGCATAGAAGAATTAAAATGAATGGGAGAAACCATAAAACAAAACAAAACAAAACATAACCAAGAGAAAATGGTCTGCTTCATTCTACAATACAATTCTATAGTTTTTTTCTCTGTATGTGGAAGGCATTTTGCCTTAAGAGTCCATTGGGAATTTTTTAGGTTCTTGCATTGCTGTGAAGGGCTAAGTTTGACAGAAAAATGGATGTGCCAGAGTGAGAGGTAGTGACTAACATTTGCATAAAACTTTAAGGTCTGCAAAATGCTTTAAGTACATAATCTCATTTGAATGTGATGTAATTACTTCTGGTACTAGTCTCCTTATGTTATAGATTAGTGTCAGAGAGGTTAAGGGACTTGCCTATGGTCATACAACTAGTCAGTATCAGCATAGGTAGGCTGACCCCCAATTTTTTTGATTTCCAAGTTATTATTTTTATTTATTTTGTATTTTACTCCAAGCACTAAGCCACAATGTCTCATGGTAACAGATGGACAGAGAGCTGCACTGGTACATATACAACATTAAGACCTAAGGAAGGTCCTCTTGTGTGTTGGGTTTATCTTTTATGGAAGACTTATGGAACAATATGAACAAGGGATGAATAGAATGAGGCAATGATAGTTTGCAATGTGATAGCATCCAAGGAAACAGTCACATCTGTGAAGTCTGGGGTTCATTGAAGTACTGACTTATTGTGGCATTGATTAATTTTTCCCTTATAAAATTTTTTTCTTTTTAAAAACAATATGGCCCTGTGATTTCTTTTTAAATATTCTAAAATTTCTCTAAATTTTTTCTTTTATTAAATTTTAAATGTTCAGCTAATAAAATATACCCTCTTTTCTTCCCACTTCCATTCTCTCCTTCATTGAAAAAAGAAAGAAAACCAAAATAATTATAACAGATATGCATGGTCAAGCAAAAAAATCCCTGGATTGACCAGGTCTTAAAAAAAATATGTCTCCTTCTGCACTTTGAGTCCATGACCTCTCTGTCAGGTGATGGATAGCATGTTTTATCATGAGTCCTTGAAATTGTGGTTAGTAATTACATTGATCTGAGTTCTTGACCCTCTCAAATCTTTTTTTCTAAATGTTGTTATTGAATAAATTATTTTGGCTTTACTAAATTCACTCTGTGTCAGGCGTTCATACAAATCTTTCCAACAGCACAGTAATACTCTATTTTATTCACATACTATAATTTGTCCAGTTATTCTCCAGTTGATGGCTGCCCCATTAGCTTCTAGTTCTTTGACATCATAAAATGGCCTGCTATATTTTTGCATATATGGTCCCTTTTCCTCTTTCTTTCATCTTTTTGGGGTATAGACCTACTAGTGCTGTCATCAGCACAAAAATAATAAATGAATACCAAGGAGCTCCTAAGATCATCAAGTGAGGTAGTATAGAGGGCATAGAGAAGAATGCCCAGGACACAGTACTGTAGGAGACTCATGGGGGCATGAACCAAATAAAGATCCAATAAGGAAGACTGAGAAGGAGCAGTCTGATAAGTAGGATAACTGGAGAGAATAGTGTTCTGAAAACCTAGGGAGGAAAGAGTATCAGGGAGAAAAGGGTGGTTAATAGTGTCACTGACTTCAGAGAAGTTAAGAAGGATGAGTATTGAGGAAAAAAAACATTAGATTTGGCAATTAAGAGATCATTAGTAACTTTTGAAAGAGGAGTTTTGCTTGAATGGTGAAGTCTAAAACCTGATTATAGAGCTAAGAAAAAAGTGAAAGAACATGAAGTGAAGGTATCCATTGTAGATGGCCATCTCAAGGAATTTAGCCACAAAATGATCTGTACCCCACTTCTGTATTGTCAGTGGCAGAGCTGCCAGTTGGCACCTATTTCTTCTCCCTCCAAAACACAAACTCCTTTCTGCACCTTCTTTTAGTCATACATATCCATGGAACCTGTGCTAAAATGATACATGGGGTCCCCTCCTTGCTAGACTCTGTCTCTAGTGTTTATAGATCTCCCTCTTCATCTGACTATTCTTACTTGGCCTTCAAAAATGACTCACTGTTTTTTTTTTTCTTGGATTTCCTGATTAAGATTCAGTTTTGTATGTTTTCTAGGTTTTGTGGCATAGTTGTGAGGAAGATCTGAGCTGTATTGCTTTCTCCAAGTACATCATGTTATCTGGTATCCTTGATTAACTTTTTAAAAATTAAAATAGGATATCACATTAATATCATCTTTAGAATCAACTTTTCTATTAAATTTTCTATTAAAAATATACACCTACTTGATCAATGTATGGCATGAGAGAAGGTATGCTAAAACTCTTAATGAAAGACCCCCCTCCATAATTTTTTTAACTTAATATTAAAATACACTATTTTTGTTTAAAGTAAGCTGGTCCTATTAATAGGTAATAGGTGGGTAATAAAAGTATACTCAACTACCTTTTAAAGTTACTTTCTATATTATTTCAATGGATTTATTATCTGATCATCATGTAATATAAGTGAATGAATGAATGAGTGGATGGATGGATGGATGGATAGATAGAAAAGCACTTATTAAGTACTTTCTGCATATCAAACTTTAGACTAATAGGGAATATACAAAAAAACAAAAGCAAACATAGGTCTTATCCACAAGGAGTTTTCATTTTAATGGAGGGAGAGAACACAAACAAGGAGATCGTTAGTACAAGAGTATTGTGGTTAAGAAAATTACAAGGTTTATCTGTGTAACCATGGGGGAAAAGATTGACATATCTTTCCAGTTGCAACGGAAGTATTTAGGGGCACCCTTCCCCATATTCTCATTCTTTGCCACTCAGAAAGAACTATAAATATTTTTTCACATCCTTACTTAGAGTTAATGACCCTCTTAATATGCCCACCTCTAAATCCCACCTCTAAATCTTTTTTCTCTCCTATTCCCCTGTTGAGTAAAATGTATTTCTGTTCCCAACTCTCTGTGTGTACATTCTTCATGTCTTTTGCCACTTCAGACAAGTATAAAGTTTGAGTGCCAGCTGTTTCCTGTGCAGTCAAAAGACTATAAAATTAGAAGAAAAAATAAACTATCTTGTAGCCAAACTCTCCTGGACAACAGATGGAGAAGAAAGAAATTTAAGAATCATTGGACTACCTGAATGCCATGACCAAAAAAAATATAGTCTAGCTATCATATTTTAAGAAATCTTAAAAGAAAACTGCCAAGATTTCTTAGAACCAGAGGGTTAAGTAGAAATAGAAAAAATCCAATGGTCACCTCATGAAAAACAAAAACACTTAAAACGAAAATTCCCAGGAACATCATAGCCAAAATTCAGAGTTTTCAATTCAAAGACAAAATACTGCAAGTATGCAGAAAGAAAGAATTCAAGTATTAAGGAACTACAGTCAGGATCACATACGATTTAGCAGCCAGAGCAAAGAACTTGGAATACAGTGTTCTACAGGGCAAAGGATAGGGACTTACCACCAAGAAAAACTCACCGAGAAAAACTGAGTATAAACGCTACCAGGGGGAAAATGGATCTTTAATGAAACAGAGAAGACTTTTAAGCATTCCTGATGAAATGAACAGAATTGTATAGAAACTTTGAAGTCAAATATAAAAGTTAAAAGAAACCTAACAAAGTAAACACTAACGAAGAATTATAAAGGACTAAACAAGGATAAACTGCTTGTGTTCAAACATGGGAAGATGATAATCTGTCCCCTCTGAACTCTCCCATCATCATGGTGCTCAGAGGCAGTTTAATTAGGCAAGGCCTGGTTTTGTTATAGTTTGAAGATTTTAAGAGAAGAATGAAAAGAGAGGGGAAGAAGCAGAGAAGGGAAAGGGAGGTTAGAGGAAACAGTCTACATAATCAGGGCATGCAAGGAGATATCTGTATAAACAAGGATTCTAGGTTTGCTGGTTATTTAGACTCTTATCATTTTACAAAAGCAACTTAATGGGCTAAGACAGAGGAAGGAGGAAAACCACCCCACATATCATAAAATGTAGCTAAAAAGAAAGAAAAGAAGTAGAGATGCTCAGAAATTCATAGCAGTAAAAAATTAAGAAACCAGCAATAAATTCCATGACCTACCTAAGATAAATATATAAAAATGATAAAAATGATATAAAAATGATACACAATATATGTTATAAATAAGGTGAACAGGAGATTCTAACAAAATGAGACAAATTTGAACTCTCACCAAAAAGGCTTGATGGAATAAGACCTTTGGATCTGGAATAATATCTCTAATTTTAAAATAATAGATAAAACAGAAGATAGAGGATAATCATATAAGATTCATTCATGAAGAAATCCATAATAAGAAGAAGGAAACATTTTGGACAGAATTTGGGTGAAATTCGAAAGAGGAAAAACAAGAAAGAAAATTGTTATCAGAATATACTGTGGACCAGAAAGAGGAAACAGCTGATTTCACCACTTCTCGTGGGTTCAGTTAACATCCTTTCATAGATGATTTCCAGTCATAATCTGTCTCTAAAGCTCTAATCCTACATTACCAGCTGCTAGTTAGATATTTCTTTCTGGATGTCCTAAACTTGTCCAAAACCAGAACTTATTAACTTACCCTTCTACCATCCTTCTTTCTAACTTCCTTATTTCTTCTGAAACAACCATCAGCCTTCCAGTTTTGTACTCTTACAGTCATTCTCAATTCTTTACTGTCCCTTGCCCCCCACATCCAATTGTTTGTCATCTTGTTGATTCTTTCTATCATATCTGTTCTCTATTTCCAAAAAGCCTTCTCCCTAGTTCAGTCCTCATCTCCTCTAATATTGTAATAATTTCATAGTTGATCTCCCTACCTCCAGATTTTCTGAAATCAGCCTGTTCATTCTTTCTTATTGCACAATAGTATTACATTACATTCAAATACCACAATTTGTTCAACCATTCCCTCATTGACAGGCATCCCCTCAATTTCCAATATTTTGCTATCACACAAAGGGCTGCTATAAATATTTTTGCATATGTAGGTCCTTTTCCCTTTTTAATGATTTCTTCAGAATACAGACCTAGTGGTGGTATAGCTAGATCAAAGGGTATGCATAGTTGGGTTGTCCTTTGGGCACAGTTTCAAATTGCTGTCAAGAATGGTTGGATCAGTTCATAACTCTACCAGTGTGCATCAGTATCCCAATTTTCCCACATCCTCTCCAACATTAATCATTTTCCTTTTTAGTCATATTAGCCAATCTTATAGATGTGAGGTGTTATCTCAGAATTGTTTTAATTTGCATTTCTCTAATCCAAAGTGATTTAAACCACTTCTTCATATGCCTATAGATACCTTTGAATTCTTCATCTGAAAACTGCCTGGTAATATCCTTTGATCATTTATCAATTGGGAATAACAATTTTTTTTCTTGCCTTAATGATCATTTTAAAATGTTAGATATTTCTTTCTGGATGTCCTAAACTTGTCCAAAAAGTGGAAGAGTCAAGAAGGGGAAGATCCCTTGTAGATCTGATTCACACTAGCAAGAAGGAACTGGTTGCTGTGATAAAACTGATAGGAACCTTGATGAGAAGTAACCACTCCAGTTTAGAATTTCCAACAAAGAAAAGAAAGAGAAACAAGTACAGTCTATGCCACTATGATCTGGGAGCCCAAACAAGTAATCCTTCTTTGGGATGCATTAAGAGATGCATAGTATTTGGGACAAGGAAGGTAGTAGTACTACCATACTTTGCTCTGGTTAGATAACAGCTAGAGCATTACATTCAGTTGGGATGTCATATCTTGGAACTCAGGTCCTCCTGATTCCTGCACTGGTGCTCACCTCAGACACTTGACACTCACTAGCTGGGTGACCTTGGGCAAGTCACTTAACCCCAATTGCCTCATCCTGGGCCATCTCCAGTCATCCTGATGAATATCTGGTCACTGGATTCAGATGACTCTGGAGGAGAAGTGAGACTGGTGACCTGCACAGGCCTCCCTCACTCAAAACAAAGTCAAGTGCAAGTCATGACTTCATTTCTGATGGCATGGTCTTCTTTGGCAATGAAGGATGAACATAAGTACATACATACATATCTTAGAGAGGACAATAATAAACTGGAAAGCATGAAAGGGAAGGTACCCAAGAAGATAAAAAGCAATTACTGAGGAAGAATTCATAAAATTTGTTTACTGTCCAGGAAAAACAAAAAAAAATTCTTCTCCGTATCCTCCGTAAATTTGCTAGAACAGTCTCTTAAAACAGACCACATAATTCCCTTGTTCAAAAACCTTCTACCAGTCCCTGCTGCCTCCAGGATGAAATACACATTTTTCAGCCCCCATTTAAGGTCCTTCATAATCTAGTTGCAACCTAATTTTTCACCCTTTTTTTTTCTTGACTTACCCTTGTTAACTTCATGCTCCAACTGTTTCTCAAACTAAACAAACATGTAAATCGATAAGCTCTTCCCTGTACCTTAAAGGTACTCCCATACCTGTATAAGCAATCCTCTATAATGCACTCTAAAAAGATCCTAGCTCACTTGAAGTCCTTTTCTTGGGAATTCCCCAAGCACAAGTCACCTCACTCTGACTTTGATCTTCCAGAGTTCACATTATTCTCTTTACCTATTGTACTAACACCCCTGGGTTTCTTTCCTGATTGGTGACTCCTTTCTACAGAAGAATATTTTGGGAAGGACCCCAAGAACACCACCTCACTCTCTCCTCAACTTTTTCTGGACTCTACTTCCTTCTCCTCTGTCACATTGCCCCCTTGTTGGTTCACCTCCTTCCCTCCTGCTTTCTAGCACACTCACACACACACACACACACACACACACACACACACACACACGTGTGTGTGTGTGTGTAGATATATTTTATATATATATATATGCCTACATTATATATTATATATATACATAATTCTAAAAAGGGAAATACTATATGCGTGCATGCATGGATGCACACACAAACATACACACACACACATAGTAGAATTAACGTTTTTTGAAGGTAAGAACTATCTTTCTTGCTTGTGTTTGTATGCCCAGTGCTTAGCACAATGCCTGGTATATAGTAATTACATACTAAAAGCTTTGTTTTCATTCCTATCTATCCTTGAAGACTTCTAGTGACAAGTAACCTGGTGCTTTGAGAAATGGCCTACACTATGTTGGGAGGCAGCCCATTCCATTTTTGTCTGACTAATTGTTCAAAGCCTTTTATGTTTGTTTCTAAATTATCCTTTGCAGTATCTCCCTATATTTTCCTGAGTACTACCATCTGGAATAAGCATAACAATTGTAATTTCTCTTCCATGTTGTATTCTCCAAATGCTTGAAGACATCTATCACCTACTCTGTCCCTTTCCTCCTGCCCCCAGCCTTCTCTTCTCTGGGCTGAATATTACCAGAGGCTCCTCATATGACACAACTGGAAGAGGAAATAGTTCAGAATAGATGCTAAATTTTCAAGGTTGAAAATGCAGGACTTCTGTCCTCAGAATAATTCAGATAAGGAAGCGAAGGGAGAATTTCTTAAAAGGAGCCATGTGGGTTCACAGATAACTCACCAACTAACTTGGACTTCAAAAATACATGTGCAGAATATGGGAGTGAGGATAGATGATAAATAGCAAAAACATTTTTTAAAGTTCTTTTAGAGAAAGAAGATTTAAGAAGGTATAAGATTGCTGCTTGATATGGTGGGGGGGGGGGCTATTTTAATAGATTACCAAAAGAAAAGAGATGCTCAACTTATTTTGCTACTCTTTTTTCTACCAAACAGAATGATCTTTATAATGGAATAGAAAGAAGTAAGTGACTAATAGAGAACTAATATAAATGACAATAATTAGGAAACTAGTATGAGAGCACCTGGTATTCTCTGTGAATTCAGGTCACCTGACCCGGATGAAGTATATCCCAGCCAATGGAAAAAACAAACTGGCAGATGTGACTACTGAGCCATAGACAAAATTCATGAAAAATGGGAAAGGTACAAATTTGATCCCTATTTTCAAGAAAAAGAAGAGAATGAAGTCTGTAAACTACAGGCTGGCTGGCTTGACTTTGAATCCTGGCAAAACTTTATAAGGAAAAATATGATTGTACAAAATGATCTGCAATTCAGAATACAATCCTGTATGTAGAATGGGTATTTTTTTTTTACATTGAGAGAGAGAGAGAGAGAGAGAGAGGAAGAGAGAGAGAAAAGAGACAGATGGAGAGAGGGACAGAGAGAGACAGAGAGAGAGGAGAAAGAAAGGGAAAGAAGGAAAGGAGAGAAAGGAAGAAAAACATTTATTAAAAGCATTTACTATGTGGCATGTACTGTGCTAAGCACAATCAGACACATACACATATGCATATAAACAAACACAAACACAATCAAGGAGCTTTTGTTTTAATGGAAGGCAATACATAAAGGGAAAATTGGGAGGGGAGAAAGTAAAATGGGAAGGGGTGTGTGTGTGTGTGTGTGTGTGTGTGTGAAAAGAATTGACTCTACAGTAGGAACAAGGTGGATGTCAAAGAGATGTAAGGAGAGTGAAGTCAAGCATGTCTGGGGGTCCCACCTGAACCAATGAGCTTGGGTGGCAGTTCTACTGATTCTGAAAGCAGGGCTTCAAAGGAGATGTTTCTTCATGATGGGAAGATTTCATTCAACATAAATTGCTGTAGAAATTGTCTTTCTCAAACAAATTTAAAGATTTTCAACAACACAGTAACAACATAGAGTAAGACTATTTCAACTATTGATTATTTTTATCATTCCTAGATTTTTAAGCACTTATAGTTTAATACAAATTGGGGGGTCTTGCTATAGAAACCATTGATTTTTGACTCTTCAGAAAGGTTTTTATATTTTTGTGATAAAAGTTTCATTTCAATAAAGTAACGGAAGCAGTCGGATTCTAACTTGTAGCAAGCATCTGTTGTTGCAGCTGCTGCTGTTTTAGGGAGGAGGGAATATTGTTTTGAAAGTTTTAACAATGTTAGAATATTTTCTCGAGGTCATTCTCATTCTCTGTATTGTTAAATTCAGTGACATCACCTTTTATCAAGAAGTCTTTGTAAGAAACAAGAGACTTTTTAGTACTTGAAGTTTCCTGATGTGTGAATGAATTTGATTCCATGCACCCTAGTATATGCAGTCTAGAAATAAGTACCCATCTTTGCCTGGTTTAAATAAGTATAGATATAAATTTGAATTTTTTAAATGTTCCTTTTTGTTTTTCAATTTCACTCAATTCCCAGAGTCTCAGAAGGGGATATGATAATATTAGGGTTTTTTTTTTTTATAACTCTTGGTTTTGATAAGATTTTTTCACCAACAGGGAAGTTTTATTTAGGCCTTCAGTAATAGTTCACTGGAATGCTAGGTTTTGATTTTGATCAGCTGTAGAAAAAGAACGTGGAGGAAAAAGACCAAATCAGTGAAGGAAAAGGAAGCTTGACTACAAGCCAAGAGATAACATAGATGCTAATGAGTGTTAAAAGACTGTTTTGTCTCTTAGCATGACAACAGCAGCTGTGTTTTTTCAGCTTTCTCTTTATTATAAAAGATGTTAAGAGCTGTGATTTATAGAAAGTAAATGATTCACTTCCAATAAGTGAAAGCACCTGGACTCAAACTGGCCAACTCTCAGAACATATTTTGAAACCGTATTGCCAGAAGAGGCCTATCATTCTGACTTAGCCAGAGTCATCCTTATGCACAGGGTAGGACGCCAAGGGGTGCTGCCGAGGTTTTTAAGTGGGGCTGGGAAAATTCTGATGATTTGCTCCACTTCGTGTGCGTATGTGTGTGTGCGTGTGTGTGTGTGTGTGTGCATGTGTTATTGATGTTCGTACCTTACTGTGAGTAAAAACTGTGAAAAAATTTTGACCAAGAAAATAGAAAGCATAAAGGTATTAATCACTTTGGAGAAAGGAGGAGGAATGGATGGAAGGTTGAATGAATGAAAAAACATTTAATAAGCTCTTACTATGTGTCCTACTATGTGCCATATTGTTATGACTAGCACTTCTAGTATAATGCTGAATAATAGTAGCGATGGTGGACATTTTTGCTTCACCCGCATCTTCAGAAGGGCTTCTAGTTGATCCCGATAGCAGATAATGTTTGCTCTTAGTTTATATGGATACTACTTATCATTTTAAGAAAAACTCCACTTGTTTCTATATTTTGTAGTATTTTTTTTTAAAAGGAATGGGTGTTGTATTTTGTTCAAAGTCTTTTTCTGCATCTTCTGAGATAATCATATGATTTTTTTTGTTATTGATATAGTCAATTATACTTAGTTTTCCTAATATTAAAGCAGCCCTGCATTCCTAGCATATACCCAGTCTAGTCATAGTGTATGATCTTTGTGATATATTGCTGTAATCCCCTTACTAGTATTTTAATTGTGCATCAGTATTCATTAGTAGAATTGGTCTATAATTGTTTCTTTTTTTTCTGTTTTTACTCTCCTTGGTTTAGGTATCAAAACTACATCATCGAAGGAATTTGGTAGAACTTATTTTTTCACACAGTTTATTTGTTGTTTAATCATTTTTGAGTCATGTCTGACTCTTTGTGTGACCCCTTTTGGGATTTTCTTGGCAAAGATACTAGAATGGTTTGCCTTTTGCTTCCCAGATCATTTTATGGATGAGGAAACTGAAGCAAACAGGGTTGTGACTTGCCCAGGATCACACAGCTACTAGGAGTTTGAGACCAGATTTGTACTCAGGAAGATGAGTCTTCTCTGATTCAAATCCTGACATTCTATCCACTGCAACATATTGGAATTATTGTTCTTTAAATGTTTGATAGAATATGCTTTTGCTAGGGAACTTATTTATGGCTTCAATTTCTTCTTCTAAGATGAGATTTTTAAAATAAAATTCATTTAGATTGCCAGTTGTGTTGGCATGTAGTTGGGGAAAATAGTGCCTAATAATGGCTTTCATTTAAACTTCATAGGTTGTACACATCCTTTTCATTTGTGATTTTGGTAATTTAGTTTTCTTCTTTTTAAAATCAAATTAGCTAATTTTTTTCATAAAACTAGCTCCCAATTTATTTAGTAGTTCAATGGGTTTTTTACGTTCAGTTTTATCACTGTCCTCTTCAATCTTCAGAATTTCTATTTTGGTGTTTAATTTGGGATTTTAAATTTGTTTTTTTTTCTAGATTTTCTTTTAGTTACCTGCCCAATTTGTTGATCTTTTCTTTCTCTTTTATATGGACATAAGCATTTAGAGGTATAAATTTTCTGTCAGTACTGCTTTGGCTACTTCCCACAAATTTTGGTATACTGTCTCATTGTTGTCATTATCTTCAATGAAATAATTGTTTCTATGATTTGTTCTTTGACCCATTTATTCTTTGGGTTAGATCATTTAGTTTCCAATTAAATTTTAATATATGCTTACAAACCTTTTGTAGAATGTATTTTTTTTTGCATTGTGGTCCAAAAGGATACATTTAATATTTCTGCTTTCCTGCACTTGTTTGTAAGGTTTTAATGCCCTTAATATGTGGCCAATTTTTGTGCAAGTGCTGTGCACAGTTGAGAAAAAGGTATATTCATTCCTATCCTCATTCAATATTCTCCAGACATCTATCATAATTAATTTTTCTAAATTTCTATTCCTCTCCTTATTTCTTATTTACCTTAGGACTAGATTTATCTAAGTCTGAGTGTGTAAAATTGAAGTCCCCTACTAGTATAACTTTACTGTATATTTCCTCTTGTAATTAATTAAATTGTTCCTTCAAGAAGTTGGGTACAATGCCATTTGATGTATGCTCAGTACTGATAGTAATTTATTGTCTATAGTACCTTTTTTTCCAATATATTTTTACTTAAATATTTTAAATTACATGTACAATTTTTTTTGACATTTATTTTTTAAAAGTTTTGGGTTTCAAATTCTTTCTCTCCTTCCATCCCGCAACTTCTAAGAAGGCAAGTGATTTGATTCATTACATATATGAAGTCATGAAAAACATATTTTATGGTATCTTTTAACAAAATATAGTTTCTCTACTCTTTTAATTAATCTATTTTTTGCTTTTGCTGTCTTTGAGATCCTAATTACTACCTGTGCCTTTTTTAAAATTTCAGCTAAAGCATAATAGATTCTTCTCTCACACCTTATTTTAATTCTGTATGTATCTTACTATTCCAAGTGTACATCTTGTAAACAATATATTGTTGAATCCTGGTTTCAAAGCCATTCTTCTATCAACTTTCATTTTATGGGTGAGTTTATTCCATTTACATTCACGGTGCCAATGTGTGTTAAACTCTGGGAATACAAATACAGAAGTAAAGACAGTCCTTGCCCTCCAATCAAGGAAGACTGTATTACCAGTGAAGTGGTGGCCTGTGTGGTGTGAGCAATATCCTAACCACCTGCCCCCTTGCAAGTTAGATTTCTCCTTAAAAAGTATTAAAACTATTTGTGAGACTTAATTGACCAGGGAACCAAAGACTTAGGTTGTTAACATTACTTCCTGATTGCCAAAGTTAAAAAAAAAATAATAGAACTCCAGGCATAATCTGACTCTTGGTTAAAGGACCATGATGGGCCAATCAGAGGTAGAAGAATTTTGCTCAGTTCAATCAGTTCAGTAAGTCATCTATACATGACCTTGTTGAATATTTTTCTGCTATGGCTAAGTAAATCTTCTTTTGTCAACTGTTAACTGATCTACAAGTGTCTCATTCCAGTGTCAAATATATATTTATATATGTGTGTGTGAGAGTGTGTGTATGCATATGTATATAAATACACACACGTATATATGTATATGTATACAAACACAATCAAACACACACACACACACACACACATATATATATATATTTGTCATCACTCACCTCATGGATGTGATCATTTTGATCTGGGACCCAGTGATGTCAAGGGAAGGGTGAATCCTTGGCTTTCTGTCTTTGTTCTTTCATGTTCAGTTGCTCCTTCAGGAGTTGGGGGAGGGGACAGGTTATTACAGTGTTTAGTTTTGTTTTTGCTGTGTCTGTGCTTTGATTTTCCTTTTCCTCCTTTAGTTCTGCAAAGTCAAGATTGGTCAATAATCAATAAATCAATCAATAGTGATTTCTTAAGCACTTCGTAAGTGCCAGGCACTGTGCTTAGTGCTGGGGGTACAAAGAAAGGCAAAAATGTGACCTCAAGGAGCTCACTTTTTTTTTTTTTTTTTTGGTGAGGCAGTCAGGGTTAGGTGACTTGCCTAGGGTCACTCAGCTAGTAAGTGTCAAGTGTCTGAGGCTAGATTTGAACTCAGGTCCTCCTGATTCCAGGGCCAGTGCTCTATCTACTGCATGACCTACTGCCCCTAGGAGCTCACATTCTTAAGGGGAAGACAATGTGCAAAAAATTATACATAACAGATATATACAGTGTAGATGGAAGGTAATTTCAGGGGTGGGTCACTAGTAGGAAGAGGGAACTGTGAAGGGCCTGCAGAAGATAGAATTTAAATTGAGTCTTGGACAAGCCAAGAGACAAAGGTGAAGAGGGAGAATGGTCTGTTATTAAGCAGTTGGAGCTGATCATACAAGGAAAGACAGAAAACAATCCCTCTTCTCAAGGAACTCATAGTCTAATGAGAGAAGTAACATGCAAACCACCATGTAAAATTAAGATATGAACAGCATGTATTGGAGATGATCAGAGAGGGAAGGTGCTGGCATTAAGGGGAATTTGAAAAGATTTCTTATAGAAAATGAGATTTTACGTGGGATCTGAAGGAAGCCAGGAGGCAGAGAGGTGAGGAGAGAGAGTATTTGAGGCATATGGGATAACAGTAAAAATGCGAATAAAAAGCTTATTACTTTTGCTTCTGAATAGTAGGAAGGGAATAAAGGAATATGTATTAATGTACCACTAGTTATGAACACTGTGCTGAATGCTTTATAAGTATTACCTCATTTGACCAGCACAACAACCCGGAGAAGTAGGTGCTATTATTATCACATTTTAGAGTTGATGAAAGTGAGGCAGATGGGTTAAGTGACTTGATCAGGCTCACACAGCTAGTAAGTGTCTGAGGAAGAATTTGAACTCAGGTCTCCTTGATTCAGTGATCTGTCAGCTGAGCCACCTAGCTCCCTCTGTGGTCAAAAACATCATTACCTTTTAGCCTGCCTTCTGATGAGAAGCCTCTTGGAACCTAACTGGCCTCACCTTGAGATGAGTCACCAGGTATATACTCAGTGTTTCCAGTTTGGTGGAACTTGCCAGAATTTACTGACACAGCCTGAAAGAACCTAAGGTCACTCTACTGTCTTCCCTACCCTTTTGTATTTATGAAGTTATTTCTTAAATCCAAGTGTAGGAGTTTACATTGATTCCTATTAAAATAAATTTTTATTAGTTTCAGGCCGTTGTTCTAGCCTTTTGAAATCTTTTTTGGACCATGATTCTGTCATCTGGTTTGCTAGCTACCCTGACTTTGTTTCTATTGGATAACTATGTCATCTGCTTCGTCATCCAAAATCATTTCTAAATGTGCTGAACAGCAGAGAAGAAAGCCCAGATGCCCATGATGCTCTACTGCGGATGCTGTCACATTACCTTTGGCCTTTGGGTCCTGATAGTTCACCTCTGCAACATCCACACAGCTGTGTTGTCATCTAGTCTCTTTTCCACAAGAGTTCTTGGTTGGTGACTTAAAGCAAGATATGACTGACCAATAAGTGAGGTAGGCAAAGAATGTCTGCTTATGCTCCAAAGACTGAACCTTCATTAGTCAGTCCTCCTTGCTACTCCCCAATTACATTTGTATCTAATTTATATGAATTTTGTATAACCTATATATGTACCTGCTGTCTCTCACATTAGAGTCTAAAGTTCCCAGAGCACCAGGACCCAATTTGCTTTTGTTTTTGTATTCTCAGAAACTGGGAATTAATTGATGGCTTAATTAATGCTTGATTGATGAATTAAGGTCTGGTTTCACCATTGCCAGGAGAACCTCTCTACATCTTAATTTTCTCATTTGTTAAGTCACAACCTTGATACTGTAAGGATAAAGTACTATTATGTGAAAACATTTTCAAAAGTTAGACATGCTGTTTAAATCTAAATGATTAATCTCTATATGGTAGTCATTCAAAAGAGTTGTTTTAGTTAGCTATCTCCTTTGGGGCAAATACTTCATTTCTTAGTTTTATTGGGTTATTTTAAATTATTTAAGTTATAATGGTATAGAAAAAAATTTAATCTGATTTTTAATTCGTATAGTAGATGGCAATGGATACTCATAGGAGGAAAGATAAAAAAGAACTACATTTATACCTTTCAGAAGTTGTGCAACGTAGCACCAGCAAGGTATTTTTTCTTGATCTACATCTTCTGGCAATATGTTGATTCTTTCCCCCTGCCTCCCCACCTTAAATGTGAAATTTGATGACTCCTGTACTTTTACCCTTAATATGCACATGTAGTAGAATACTAAATGCAAATAGCAACATTTTGCTAGTAACTGCACGGTGAAACAAATCTTCTAAGAGCTCAAGAAGCCTTTGTCATTTATTTGAGCTTTACAAAACTGGATTTTTGTGCCTTTGCATAGGCTAGTTTAATAACGAATCTACAGATCATTACAGGAATGTTGTATGACTGTGAATTGCAGGCAGTAGTCCACAAATCTTTGAAATATTGAAGTTGTGGGTTATATTTCCTCTAATTCATAAAAAATTCTTAACAGCATAGCATTGAAGTTGAGGGAAAAAAAACGTGGTATAAATGAGCAGGCTACAGTATGTTACAAATGATGAATTATTGAGGACAGTCACGTAAATGGTGTCTTTGAAGAAATATATGACTGGGGAAAATTATGGACTTGGTTGCATAGTGGGAATGAGAGGCTGACCTTGTACATTGGTTTCTCACAATATGAAGAGAATTCAAAGGACTCCACGTATTGAGAAGAACCTCAGTGGAAAATTTCTGGTAGGACATGGACAAGAGGCGCTTACATTGGTAAGTATGGATGGATTGTGAACTCAGTACTTGGAGTGAATACCCACGTCAATGAGACCTCAGATCCATTAGAGTTTTGGAATAATATATTTCAGTTATCTCTAGCATGTAACTCACACCCTGTACAGTCCTTATGACCTTAGGTTCCAAGTCAAGAAATATCACAGCTGCTGTTATTCATTTCTAATTCTTGGAACAAGATTACAATTCATTGTTATTAATTCTTGAGGGGCAGGGTACTAAGTGAGTCTACTGAAGAAAACAATGAAGAATAAGCCCCAGTTTTATCCCCTAGGGCTATCCTGATATACTTCATGAGGGAAAAGTTATCTTTTAATGTCCAAAAACTATTTAGTGTTTATGTGTATTTAGAATGTATTTGTATGATGAACAACAAAAGGAGCAGACATCTGAGGAGCCGTCCATTACACTCCCTCATGGAGAGAATGTGCTTACTTGCTGTATGCAGTGATGACATTCCATCCCTCCTTTGTGTACAAGAATGCACCCTCCCCACTCATTTACCCCTTGCAATCTCTAGCTCTCTTTGAGGCTCAGCTCAAATCTTTTATGCTACAGAAATGATTTCCTAGTTTTCCCAAATGTTAGCTCTCTCCCAGAAATTATTTTTATGTATTTCATGCGCACTTTGTGCTTATTTCTCTGTGTATAAGCTATTTACCTCTAGTTGACTGTAATCTCCTTAACAGCAGGGACTGTTTTGCTTTGGATTTTTTTTTTTATTTATGCCTCAGTGCCTGGCTCTGTGTCAGGTGAACCAGGCACTGAGGGATAAATGGACAGCTAGATGGAGTAGTCGATAGAAGAGCCAGACCTAAAATCAGGAAGATCTGTGTTCAAATTCAGTCTGAGACTTATTAGCTGTGTGACCCTGGGCAAGAAGCCTAGCCATATTTGCCTCACTTTCCTCTGCTATAAAATGAGATGGAGAAAGAAATGGCAAACTACTTCAATTATCTTTGTCAGAAGAATTAGACATGACTGAAAATAACTGAACAAGCTTAATTGAATTCAGCATGTTCAAGATAGGATTCATGGTTTGTGTAGAGATTAAATTAGGTGACTTCTGAGATCCCTTAAACCTTCATTAATTAATTATTCAATTAATTCATTAATAATTCAATTAATGAATTAATTAACTATGATTCTCAGGATCATAGTGTAATGGAAATATTATTAGAATCAAAGTTAGAAGAGATAGGTTCAAGCACCTACATTTCTACTTACCAGTTATACGATTTGGGGAAAGTAATTTAATCTCTGTACCTCAGTTTCTCACCTCCGTTGAAGAACTGACTTACTTTTAGTCAAGATATTGTTATTACATATAGTCACAAGGGGAGAGACAGACTATATGGACAAACCAACTGATGTCATAGTGAAGCTTTTCAATCCCAACTGAGTATAGCTGAACAATTATAATATTTGAAAATGCTGAGAAGTCAAATCCATCTTCTATGTGGACTGATAAGGGTATATGAATCTGAGAGAGTCAGTAAGTTTTTGTGACTTTGTGAGGGTTTTTAAAATATTCTGAGAAATGTGCAAAATCTTAATGGATGATTGATTACATCAGTATACATGAATACTTCCATTCTTCCTTCTGAAGGCAGTGAATTTTCCACATAAGAAAGCACATTCCC
Source organism: Bettongia penicillata ogilbyi (assembly GCA_023548195.1). Classification (NCBI taxonomy): domain Eukaryota; kingdom Metazoa; phylum Chordata; class Mammalia; order Diprotodontia; family Potoroidae; genus Bettongia; species Bettongia penicillata. The sequence continues at coordinate 1,040,127 of JAJHZJ010000779.1, read as the reverse complement.
ATACCCCTTCAGGAAAACAGCGTCTAGACTATTCATATCATTTTGTAGTAATATCAAGCTGTCTAGAAGCACAGTAAATGTCTAGACTTGTTCCCCTTTCCAAATAATCTTGGTGGTTTTTTTGTTTGTTGGTTTACTTTGGTTCAGAATTGTACTGGATCCCTCTTAGAGCTACAGCTGACTTTATCTCTCTTGCATGCACTGGTTAGGTTTCAGATTGATGCTTTCTTGAAAGTCTGTTGCTGCTGTTGTCAGGGTTCAGTCATGTCCAACTCTTCTTGACCCCACTTAGGGTCATTCTTTGTAAAGATGTTGGAATGGTTTGTCATTTCCTTCTCCAGATCATTTGACAGATGAGGAAACTGAGGCAAACAGGGTTAAGTGACTTACCCAGGGTCACATAGCTAGGAAATGTTTCAGGCTGTATTTGAACTCAGGTCTTTCTGACTCCAGGCCCAGTGCTCTACCCACTGCACCACCAGCTGCCCATTAGAATCTAGTTTTTAAAAGAAAACAGTTAGTAACACTGAATCTTTCATTTTAATTTCTTTTATTTTGTACTTAATAAAACTCCCACATACTAGGTGTAATGTTTACATTAAGATTGACCTATTTTTCTGCAAGAGTTATGACCTTGTATTGACTAGACAGTGATGGAGCCATGATCACATGGCTACTAAACGATCAAGGCTTATAGCACAGACATAGAATTTTCTTCCTTTGTGACACATAGTCTAGGGAGTTTTAAAATACATACTTTTCCCCTCTTAATTTCTGGAAAGGGCAGTGCTGCCACTCAGTAAACCATTTTATGTTAATTAAGCTGACCAAGTAGAAACCTAAGTTCTGTCATTACCAAATTCCAATGAAAATGAGTTGAGAGAAAAGAGAAGCAGCTTTGTGATCTGTTCTGTGGGCAAAGATTTTGAAATTGAATGATTTAAAGACAGGATAAACAGACATTTAAGGCATTTAATTTGGATGTTAATGCTAGCAAAATCACTTTCATGCCTTTCACCAAAAGCAGGACTCTTTGATGGAAGAATTTTATTGAAGCAAAGAACCATTTTCAGAGGAAGGATTGATTGTTAATTCTTTGTAGACATCTAGAAAGCTCACCTAAAATTTCATTTTATTTAGCATGTTAGCACATGTAGTTTCTTATATAGGTTTTATAGTACATAATTTTTTTGAGAACTATACTCTTTGAATTAGTCATGCTAATGTCTGCCTAAATAGATGCACCTAGGAATACTAAATGATAGCATGATAGTAAAAATTAAGATTGTTCAATAAATTTTGTAGCTTACTAGTTATTAAGAATGAGAATTCCTTTACTAATGAAACAAATATTTATTGAGCATCTACTATACTAGGCAGTTTGCTAAACTTTGTGGAAGATACAAAGATGTGCCATAAGTAAAGCAGTGGGTCGGATGATTCAGGCAGTAAGTCATTTCTTTAGGAATTTAGGGCTAATGAACCAAAGTAAGGCTAACTTTTAAAATCAGAATATTAATCCACTCCTGATAAAAGTCTTTCAATAAATACATTGCATATTAGAGTGTTGGAAATGCCAATGAATACTTTCATTTTACTATTTTCATCTCAGTTCTAGTAAGAGATATACTATATGTGACCCTTTTAAAATAAAAAGGCATTTCTAACATCATTAATAATCATAAGAATGTTCTCACCAAAGATATAGGTATTTACTTAACTAATTATCAGTTTCATGGGATTTCCAGTAACAGAAGGATTTTAGGGTCAAAGTATAAGGGACAGAAATCACACAGAAAAAGAAGACACACAAATGCTATGGTCTGACTCACTTAGTTCTCAGTTAGATGGCACCTAGAAGGCCATCTAGAGAAAACCATATTTTAAAAATGATCTCATATAAGCAGTCACCCAGCTTTTATTACAAGATCTGATCTTTAATGAAGGGAAACTCATTAATTTTCCAAGCAGCTCATTTCTCTTATGGGTAGCTCTAATTGTTAGAAAGCTTTCTCCCCTTCATTGTTCTTAGTGCTGTCTTCCAGAGCTTAGCAGAACAGAACATCTCTCTTCCAACATATACTTCTTCAAATACTTGAACATAGTTTTCTGTTTCCCATAAGTCTTCTTCAGCTTGGTCACTCCTGGTTTCTTCAATCAGTTTTCATGCTATGAACTTGAGATCCTTCTTCATTTTCATTTTACTCTTCTGGATTGTCTCAAGCTCATCGATGTCATTCCTAAAGTATGGAGTCCAGAACGGAACACAATATATATGTCCATATATGATCTGACCAAATAGAACTATCTCCAGTCTAGGCCTGGACCCTATGTCTCTCTTAATGTAGGCAAAATTGCATTAAATTTCTTGGTTAGTGGATCACACTCTTGAGCCATATTCAATTGTCAGTCCAAATCTCTTTTAGACAAGTTGCTATCTAGCCCCACCTCTCTCATGTTGTATTTGTGACACTGATTTTTTAAACTCAGGTGTAAGTTGTTACATTTATCCCTAAAAAATTTTATCTAAGTAAAGCTAGTCCAGCACTCCATCATATGGAGATCTTTTTGGATCCTGCTATCCAACACACTATTTATTCCTTCTGCCACTAATGAGAGTATTATTAACATATACTCAAAAAAATCTGTGAGTTCATAGATTTGCATGTTCTCCACTACAGTGTAGATCATGACCCTACCAACATTCTGTCAACTTACTACTATTTGGCAGTAAAACTTAGAATATAACATGCTCCAAGGAATTAAAAATGTATACCATGCTGAGGTACTGGGGGGAACATGGAGGATGTGATCAGGCTGTTACACAAAACTAGTGGGGAACACTGAAGAAAAATGAGTAAATGATTGTGAGGAGACCATAGGGGATGTGGTGAGAAGGAATATGTGAATGCCCAAAGGATCACAAGTAAAGTGCTTTATTACTTGTATGCAAGTATATGGCTCCCCAGACCTCATATGAGCAAGCACAAAAAGTAATGGTATAATTTTTATTGGGATTCATACCCCAGTCAAGAGCCCACTGGAGTCTCTGCCCTTATATCTGATCACTACTGCTGGGCAATCACAGGGACTGAATAGAAGGGGGCTTTAATGGGAGCTAATCAGATGGTCGCCTAGACTATGACCCCTCACCCGCCTCATTGATCTCAAGGGCATTGTAACTAGGAAATTGCTAACCTTGTAGACCTGAATTAGAAGTTTGCTATATTTAGGAGAACCTCACTTTCCTTGCCTAGATAAAGCTGATTAAATTAGTTATTGGGTACACAGGAACTTTCCAGTATACAGGTGGGTCAATCAGTGATGAAACATGAAATCACATCTGTTAGTTAAGGCTCTGCAGTAGGCCAATTCTCACAGAAATGTCCAGGAAACATATGGTAGGAAGAGAACATGGACTGACTAGTCATATTGAGGGATGCAGGATGAAGGCAAGGGTCAACAGGCAAGCATCCAAGATATTCTACTGGTGTTTTTGTGATGTGAGGAGAAATTAAGGCCAACTTCCCAAACTTATGAGAGAACATGGATGAGAGTCAAAGACCATTTTTTTTATAATCAATCAATCAATCAGTCAGTCGACAAGCATTTATTAAGCACCTGCAATGTGCCAGACACTATGGTAGGTATTAGAATACAAATAAAAAGAGCATAGGAAATATGTGTTCTCAAAGAGTTCACATTCCATCAGAGGGATCAACATGTATGTAATAAAAAAGAAATTCAAAAGCAAGCTTTGGGAGGAGTCACTAGTGACTGTGGCTGTTATGAAGAGGCTGAATGGAACAGCAGAAAACAGAATGGGATTGGAGTTGGAAGGCATCCAGTCTAACTCTGGATACAGCCTGCATTAACCAAACGATTTTTGTCAAATCCCTTACCCTTTCTGATATGCAGTTTCCACATGTATAAAATAAGTCTAAGATATACTTCATTCTGTATAGAATTGTTTTTGGGAGAAGGAAGCTTTAAAATTCTCTATCATTGTTGTCTACTGTAACTTAAATGTAATGTATTTCCTCTGAGGAATAGTATTTTCATAGAGAGCTTATGTATCTCTTAAATTTTCTTTGATGGGACTCAACCAACAAGGATTCTATCTTCCCTATTACTGTAAACAGCATCACCATCTTCCCAGTCTTTCTGGATCACAACCTGGTATCCTCATTGACTCCTCACTTGCTCTCACCGCTCCCCTCCCCATATACAATATATTGTAAAGACCTATTGACTTCACCCTTGCAATATCACTTGAATACACCCTTGTTCTCTCCGCTGACACTGCCAACGTTCTAGTGCAGGATCTCATACCTGGGCTATTGCAATAACCTGCTTGTGGTTCTGCCTGCCTCCCCCAACTCCATTCCATTCTCCATGCAGTCACCAAACTGATTTTCCTAAAGTACAGATCTGATGATTTCACCCCCATTCCTTCCTTCCCACTCAGCAATCTCCAGTAGCTTTCACTTACCTCCAGGATCAAATACAAAATCTTCTGTTTGGCTTTCAAAGCCCTTTATACCCTGCCCCTACTCTTCCTGTACCTTACTCCCTGCCACATACTCTTTGGACCCAGTGATGCTGGTCTTCTGACTCTTACATGAACAAGACACTCCCTCACTTGGCTATGGGCATTTCTCTGGCTGTCCCCATGCCTGGAGTATTCCTCCTTCTCCACTCTGCCCATTGACTTCTTTGGCTTTCTTTAAGTTCCAACTCATCCCATTGTCTACATGGAAGCCTTCCCAAATCCTCTCAATTCTTGTGCCTTCCCTCTGTTTCCTATTTATCCTTTATATTGCTTGCTTTGTATATATTTATTTACAAGTTGTCTCCCTCGTTAGATTGTGAGCTTCTTGAGAGCAGGGACTGTGTTTTGCCTGTTTTTGTTTCCTCAGCTTAGCACGGTACTTGGTCCATTTTTCAGTCATTTCAGTAGCATCTGATTCTTTGTGATCCCATTTGGGATTTTCTTGGCAAAAATACTGGAATGGTTTGCCATTTCCTTCTCTAGTTCACTTTATGGATGAGGAAACTGAGGCAAGCAGAATTAAGTGACTTGCTCAGAGTCACACAGCCAGTCTGAGGCCATATTTGAACGCAAGTATTCCTGATTCCAGGCCTGGTTCTCTATTTGTTGTGCTGCTTAGCTGCCTTACCTGGTATGGCTTAGGTGACTGGGGTGTATGGGTATTGAAGGAGGACTAGCACCTCTAGTATGAGGGCTCTGAGCCTATTTCAGAGTTGCTCATCTACCTTTTGGCATCTGCCTGGCACTCAGCTCACCCCACAGGTTCCAAGAAGCTGTAACATGAGCAGTGCCCAGACCCTAGTGAACTGTCTTGACAGACAGTCTAAACGATGTTGAGGGTAATGAACAGACCACAAACCTATTGGTGAATTAAGTGGGTGTCTACCACAAGTTTGTGAAGATTGCCTTCAGTGGAATGGGTAGATGGGTAGAAGAGAATAATTGGTTCCAATAGCCATTGTGGAATGCTTAGAGCTTGGTCAGACATAAAATATACCAAGGTCATCTGCTGCTTCCTGGGACATTACCTTGTCTTGACATTGTCTTGACTTTTGTCTTGCCACTGGACTTCAATGACTCTAGAAGAGAGAGTGAGACAGAGGACTTGGTGCAGCTCTGCTGGTAGAATCCTAATAAGGCTGCCTCCAGTCCCAATATTCTAACTTCCTTATATGTCCCACTGAACAGCAGGCCTACTGCCCCTACTTAGCCACCCCTTCACCCAACTCAATATCCTAACTTCTTTATAAATGCCTCTCTGCTCACTAGAACAAAAGGTGTGTTCATAAACTCATATTTCTCATAGAACAGCAGGCATGTCCATGTGATGAGATCCCAGCCACTGCCTCTAGCTAGCCACTGCCCCCAGACCCATTTCCCACAGAAATAGCAGGTATGTTCATGCACTCAGCCACAACCACATCCATCTAGTCTCAGACAGGACCACAATAGTCAGCCGATCAGAAAGCAGCACCACCAGGATGCCCAAACAGGATGTGGACCCCAAATCAACAGAAGGGACTTTCCCTAAGTAGGCACTTGTGCAATAATAGTAAAGAACTGACCTATACTGAACTTATGATGTAGAGAGGTTTATTATAATATTATCATACATACATACTGTACCCCAATGAGTTTTTCTGTATGCATTGTGGGTAATCACATGCACAGTTCCACCACAGCTGGGATCCTTCCCCTGTTACCTAATCCCTTAACAAACCCTTCCTGCCTTTCTAACATTCATAATTTCTGTTATGTAATTACATCTTTACCCTATAAAAATTCATCTTGCTTTTTCTGGAGTTGCTGGTTCCTCTTGGAACTTAGCCCACTTCATGAGAGGTGTCAGTTTCAATAAAAGCCTATACTTGGAGTAGAGGTAGTCTGACTCTGAATTTTTTGAGATGGTTCCACCACAATACATCATGATACAGCAACAGATTTTGGCATCCCTGGGTGAGCAGAGTCTCTGATTCGGACCACTCACCCTCTCTACAAGGAGCAGAGTATAAACCATAGCACTGCCTCACTTAAATCCAATTCATACAGGAATCAAGATATCACCCTGTGATATCACTGGTCCTCTTAGAAAATGAAGGACAGACAATAAGAACAGTAACAGTAGATGATTAATAAATATTTACTGGTTGATGAGTTAAATCAGGAATCTTAAAGTAATGAGGAGACAAAGACAAAAGCAAACCAGTATAGGTCTTGCAAAAAACTTAGATTTTCAATATGTATATGTATAGTCCCATCTTAAGTATATGCACATATATGTATAAAGCGGGGAGGTCTGTAATGGCAAGCAAAGTAGGATCTTTTGTTATTTTTGTTTTAGTATAACCATGTGCCTTGGATTGTATAATGAGATTAAAGATCTTCCCTACCCATTAGTGGGCCTGCCCATTAAGGGGAGTTTGATTAGGAAAGATTTGTAGGAAGGCCTATACCTTTTGTTAATGAGCCACTGGTTCTCAAGGTTGTGATGCCTTTTGGCTCTGAAAAGTGTACAAAGACTCTGAAGTGAGGTTTTACTTTGGGACTTAGTTTTGGAAGAAGGTTTATGTGCCAGATGAGACTCTGGGAAGCGACTAAGCAGCCCCCTGCCTTTGAAAACCCAGATGGTGGTTTTTCTCTGTCTGATAACTATGTATGTATGTAATAGTCAGACAGCTGGATCTGTCTGTTGATCTATGATGTGTGTATTGCTTATATTAGGCAACTGGAAGCACTGCTGGTTGACTTTGATTTCTTTGTATTTTCTCTGAAGTTCAAGGTGTTGACTTTTTCCCCTGAGTTAAGTGAATTATATATATATATGAGCTTGACTAGATTGTTGACCCCTCAAAAGTTGCTTTCCTTTTAGAAAAACAGATCTAAGAACCTGTGATAGCAGGCCCTCCTGCGTATGTCAGGGTGCTTGCTTTTACAAGGGTTGATTGAGTCACTCAATCAGATCACCCCACCTCACTTTACTTAATTTAACTGACAAGGTGCTATTCCTTGATCCCTCTGTTAAGTGAGAACATATCTCAATTACATTGATCAGAGACATGGACTAGAGATAGATAAGATCTACACATCTCTGGTCCATCAAGGCTTCATCTTGTTGCAATGAAACGTCCGTTCAGATTGATGAGGCAATTGGTTATGCCCTTTGGAGCCTGCACAAAATCAGAAAGTTAGTTTGGAATTGAGGATTTGAATGTCTGGCAGCTTAGTGGTGAAAGCCTTCATCTATACCCCTAAAAAGGAATTATTTTGAGGGTAGAAGAAAGAGCCCTGACTTTGGCCTTTGGTCTCTGTCTTGTATTCCCTCCCAACCCCTAGACATGCCTTGCTGGAAGAGGACCTCCTGAACTTCAGAGGGCAGCAAGGTGGGGTTTTTTTCATCAGTATCCTAAGCAGTGCCCCTAGGACAGCAGTGGTTGTGTCTTAACCAGGAACCGAGAATAGACTACATACACTCAGGAAATGTAACTTCAAGGATGTGATAAGGAGCCACACAGAATAACTATTCCATGCTGAAGGGTAACTTAGTGTTACCCTCCAAAGGGGAGAAAAGGACTTTCAGTGGCTAAGGGCTTTACATTCTCCCTTTACCATGTGTGCTCTATAAACCTGAGCCCACTTGACCCTGGACTTGGAATGTTCTCTTGAGAAGTGTGTCACAGACTTCTGGTGGAATGTTTTGTACCAACTGTTGGTCATTCTTGTTAAACCACTTTAGTCTCTTTAGAAAAAGCTAATTAAGTCTTGCTGACTAATTGATAACAAAGATAATCATGGAGATGCATTCGGGTAGGGACTCATGAGCTATACATATAGCATTGGAAAAAATCACCCTCTAACCCCTCAGCGCTACTCCTATGGCCCTAAGCAAGATGTTAGACATTCTCTGGAGACTTGGCCTGCCCAATGTGAGTTGGGGTTGAAAGATAAGCCTTTGCTACATAGGTATATATGACATATACAAATCAAATATTCAGAAATCAGTTATGGAACATCTATCTATATATATATGAATATATGCTCTTTCTATATGAATATATGTTCTGTTACTTTCTTTGCATATCTGTTCTTATATAGTTTTATTTTCACCTGGGAATATATGTGTGTGTGTGTGTGTGTGTGTGTGTGTGTGTGTGTGTGTGTGAAGAGGGACATACACACAGACAAATTAAGTCTCTCTAATATTTTTGTGAAAAAGTGATTAAAAAACAACCAGATATTCAGGTCTTTTATGCTCTGCCTAGCAGCCTCTGCAGCAGACATAAATTTCCTGCATTTTAAATGTCAGTGGTGTATATTTAATCGTTGAGGTTCTTTAACCTCAACCTGTTATATGCCATTAACACTTTTGTGTTGACTGCATGTAACAACATTCTAAAGATGAAAAGCATTTTTTTAATTTTAATAGAGTTTTTATTAACTATATTGAGGGAGATGTTTTGTCATTACCATGTTTTTATTTACTAGAGTTGTATTTGACTAAATCAGTTCATCAAAATATTTATTAAGTGGGTACTATAGGGAAGCTATAAAGATAAAAAGATCTACAGTCTTTGTTCTCAAAGAACTTAAAATCTAATGAGGAATGAGACATATACAAAAATTAGTATAATAGATAAAGAGATGCAGACAATATGTTAGGAGAAAATAAGCAAACCTTTATAAGATGCTATCAATTCAACAAATATTTTTAAGGGCCTACTTTGAAGCCCTAGGAATATATACCAGTAACGGTAAAATTAGTCTTTTGACCTGATTCAGGAGCTGTCATTCTACAAGAGGGATATAGCTTATATATAAAGTAATGTCTTTAGATTTTGTAGTGTAATTTGCAACGTATACAAAGAAAAGATTATGTAGAAAAAGGAGAAAACATTCTCTTCCCCTTCAATAAGCTTGGTGATACTGTAAAGTCAAGTTGTTATTTCACAGGGTGAGAAAAATGAGTGTAGGAAATTGTACAACATAAATCTGCTTTAGATTCAGAGACCATCATAGGCAAGGGTCTAACTTTAGGAACAGGAAAGTGGAATGAAGAAAAGGACATTGTCAAGAATGCAAAGTATGAATAATCTTTGTGAGTACTCTTTGCATTTACCACCGTTTTCACTATTACCATCTTAATTTGGGACCTTTGCATTCATGTGTAGACTGTTGTAACAAGCTTCTAATTCGTTTTCCTACCTGTACCCTTTCTCAATTGTGATCGCTCCTACGCACCACTGCCAAGTTTGTCTTCCTAACGTGTAGCCAGACATGCCTCTCCCCTATTGAAAAATCTGTGATTTCTCATTGCCTTTCAAATAAAGTCTACATTTTTAGCCAAATCTTCACCAATTCATCTTCAACCTACCTTGCCAATGTTATTTCACAGTATTAATTTATCCGTCATTTCCTCAACAACTCACCATCCATTCCTTGCCTTATTCTACCTTTCCCTGGCTCTAGGTCTTTCATGTTTCAGTGCCTGTTGCTGGAATGAACTTTTCCCTTTTCACCCATCTCCAGTTACTGGAATCTTGTTTATTCTTTAAGGCCCATTTTCAATGGCACCTTCTCCATGATGTTCAAATAGTGATATCCTGAGTTGAAACTAATCTATCATCTTTCACCTGGCACGTTGTACCTATGTGATTTACTTATCTTTTTTTGTTTTGCATCACAGTTATGTTTGTGTCACTTTCACTGTGACTCAGTCTCTGATCTTATCAATGAATTCTTGCCCTCTACTTAAGCGAGATGTAATCCATCTTCTTATCTTGGGCAGTTCTTCCTCATATTCTTCCACATATCCTTCCGTGGGGATCCACCCAGTGATAGAGGTTTCTTTCTATATCTTTCTCCATTTCATGTGTAGTATGAAAGCCGTTGAGCTATACTAGTTATCTCCTTGTTGTCTCTCTTTCTCAACCTATGGCCACATCACCTCCTTTCCTGGTCATACATTTCCTGAATGGCATACCTTACATCACTTCTTGGGTTAGGTCACCAATGGAAAAGTACAACAATCTATTGTCCTGTCCATGCAATCCCTCCATTGCTATTTAGATTCCATCTTTTTAAGAAGGTAAATCACCTGGAATATTCTTGTGCTATAAGAAATGACCTGCGGGATGGTTTCAGGATAACCCTGGGAAGATTTACTGATACAAAGTGAAGTGAACAGAACCAGGAGAACATTATATGCAGTAACAGCAATATCATATCAACTCTGAAAGACTTAATTACTCTAATAAAGACAGTGATCCAAGATAATTCTAAAAGTCCCATGATAAAAATACTATATACTTCCAGAGAGAGAACTGATGAATTGAGTGCAGATTGAAGCATACTTTTTGTTTATTTTATATTTCTTTTGATTTTTTTCTTTTGCAACATGGCTAATATGCAAATATGTTTTGCAGGACTTCAGCTGTATAATTTAGAAATTGTTTACCTTCTCAACAGGTGGCAGAGAGGCTTGAGGGAAAGAATTTGGAGCCCCAAATTAAAATAATTTTGGAGTGGAAAAAAACGTGAATCACCAGGAGTAGATTCTTTAGGCATGTGAGACTCTTTGTTACATCCTTTATTTGTATTCTGGGAATACAATAACCCTTTATTTATTCATGCAAGATTGAAAAATAGCCACCTTGGTATCCCTCAGCAGAAAATTATCTCCTTTTCTACCCATCTTATTTTCCTTTCATCCTAATAGTACCTTTTTTCCTGATGCCATCAGTGGATGCATGTCATTCTTCCTTGGAGTGTAAAAAGTTTCTACCTCCCCAGAGGACTCTCACACTCTATATATTTGAGGTCTGAACCACTAGCGTGCCATTTGGGGACTTTTGTATCAGCTAACTATATACAGGAAGTCAATTCAGTTGGGTAAAGATTTCTTGGCATTTACATCACCTGTGGAAGATATTATCAAGTAATTTTCCAGCTCTTGGACCATTTGTATTTTACATTTGAGGAGCCAGAAGCACATAGCAATTAAGTGACTTGTCCACTACAGTCACATAAATTATTTAGTAACAGAACTGAGTGAGATTAGAACCCAGATTCCCTGTCTCAGGCTTTGGCAAATATTCTTTTCATGAGATCACATTGCCTTTGCTTAGTGAAAGAAATGGAGGCTAGGCCTCCAGAGCTCATGCAACTGTCCTTAGAGTTTGTTGAACCTAAGATCACAGAATCTTAGATTTAAAGTTAGAAGGACACACTTATTTTACTGATATGGAAACTGAGATCCAGAGTGGTCAGTGACATGTCCAAAGCCACACAGGTAGTAGAGAGCAGAACTGGGAATATAGCCATGGTCTCAATTCCAAATGTAATATTCTTGCCATATTAGTAAATAGAGTGGCTAAACATGTTCACATCTTCACTCTGGTGCTTGTCATTCAATGAATATTGAAAGAGGATGCATTTGTGGCCCTTGTCTAGCTATACATATATATATATGTATATATATATACATATGCATATATATCTAGCTAAATATAATGTGCTTAAGAAAGTGAGATAGGTGACCTTGGTATTGTTATTTACTCATAATTGGCTTAAGCTGTTTATTCTAAAATATCTTTTTTGTTTTAGTTTTACAATTCATATTTTATTAACCACAATATCTACAATGAAAATTACAAATACGTATGCATGAAGCCCATTATTTATTCAATCTTTGCAAAGCAAGTTTTGTCCGTATGTGGTTTTCTTTCATGGTACCTATGATTTCAAAGTACAGGGTACTATGTGTGACCAACTTCCTCTATGGGAGAACTGGCTAGTCCCTAGTTGGCAGAAGTGACTACTGTTTGATCACCTATTGACCCATCTATGTACCAGGAAGTTTCTATGTATCTAATAATTAGTTTAATAAACTATTTAGGCAAGGAATGGAAGATTCTCCTGACTGCAATCATTTAGCAAGCTTTATGTAACCCACATATACAAGATTAGCATGCTTTTCTTGTCACCATGCCCTGTGATTGATAAAGTGAAGGGGAGGTATTGTAATGCTGAATAGCTGATTGATTCCACCTTAAAGTCTCTGTCTCTCACTCAATCCTTGTGAATATGTCTTTCTTAATAACTGCCTCTCTGAATTTAAGATTTGTAATATTGAGTTATCTAATGAGATAGACCCCCTTTCAGTCATGCAATGGTCCCAATGGGTTCTGGTGGCTCCCAGGTTAATCACTACTAAGGGCTAAGATCTCTTCAAGCACTAAATCTGAGAAAGAACTCAAACATCTTCTTGTCTACATTTTATGCCTTCCCAACTTTCCCTGGCCAAAGGGCATCACAGACATCTTGCTTGCTTGCTTGGAATATATAGCAGTCAAGTCAGTTCCATTAATACACCAATGTTCCCAGAAAGGTTATGATACAGAAAATGTTGCAGGTCATGCCAACTAAATGTAAGAATACATTGTCCTTGCCTTCAAGGAACTTATAGTCCTGGGGAGGAATAATGAATATAATGAATATAATAATAATATATAATGAGACAATAAGGAAAAATATTAGCTTTGTGTTAGGAAACAGTGAAGGAAAGCTTCACTGTTAGTTCTGTGTATCTTAATCAGTAACTTCACCTCACTCACTTGTCCTTACCACTGTAAGGTACCAGTAACTCCATATAGCCAAATAACATCAATTTGATATTTCAAAGGGATATTTACTTTGGAAATCTAGCAAGAAAAGAAGTAGAAACATTTTCCCACCACACCTTAGAGGCATACTCTTTCCTATACATACCACTTTTGTCTCTGGGAAGAGTTGGCTCAAACTTAACACAGTTTCCATGTGTCATTAATCCTACAAAGTTCAGATCAAATGCAGCTTTGACACCACATGAATCTTCAACATGGACTTGATTCTCAGTACCTGATTGACTCCCTCTTCTGACTTTTCAGAACTCACAAGATTATAGCCTCAACTTCCTTCACCTAAAAAGAAAAAGCCAACACCAGGACAGGCAAAGAGCAGAGGGCTGTATTCCATGGACTACAACTCCTCAAAGTGGATGATGATGATGATGAAACTCTACCTTTTCTCTTTCCAACCGAATATGGGAATGGATAACAAATGGGTTTAGAGAATCAGGTTGGGAAACATCAAAGAAGGACCTATTATGGATCTCTTGATTAAAATATATTCATGATTCAAAGGAATAAAAGAAAAGGAAAATACTGTGGCATAAGTATGGTATGGAGCTTAGTGTAAGGATTCAGCATAGGTAATAGAAGTAGTAAAAGCAAGGCTAAATAGTGATGGGAGTGTTGTGGGAATTGGGAGGTGGGTCAAGTATACCCACAAAAATATATATCATCATATATGTTTCTAGGTATCATTTGCTTCTGGTTCTGTTACTTATCCTCAGGTCCTTATTCTCTATGTTTGTTTTTTTTTTGGGGGGGTGAGTGGGTAAGGAGTTGGGGGGTGAAGGATGTTCTATACCCATATATTCAGGCGAGTATATGGGGCTTTCCTACCCATTTTCTCAGAGCCAATTCATGAAAACAGTGAAAAAAGTTTTGTTGTTTTTCAATTGTATCTGACTCTTTGTGACCAGATTTGGAGTTTTCTTGGCAAAGATACTGAAGTGGCTTGCCATTTCCTTCTCTAGCTCATTTTATAATTAAAGAATTGAGGCAAACAGGGTGAAGTGACATGCCCAGAGTCACACAGCTAAGAAGTGTCTGAGACCAGATTTGAACTCAGAAGATGAGCCTTCCTGTCTTCAGGCCTGGTGCTTTATCCACTGCACCTCCTAGCTGCCTCTGTGAAAGAAGTTGGTATCATATATATAACTGGTAGCAATGAACTGAATACCATTGTTCTAAGTCAGGGATCCTCAAATTTTTTATTCAAAGAAAATATGTGTTAGGTTCCTTGAGATTAATTGAGGGGTGGAAGACCTCATTGCAACCTGCAGTGCCAGTGAAATATTCACAGCATTGATAGCAACTATGAATATGCCAATATAATTCTAAATTGCAAAATGTAACAGATTCTTCCCATGGAAGACAAAACCAAAACATTTATTCAAACACCAGAAAACCAAATCCATTGTAGCAACAAAGAAATCTATACACAATAACAATGCGGGGGCAGTACTATCCCTAAGCCTTCCCTCTGTTAGGCTTCCCACAAACCAACTCCCTTAAATCACAAACTCTCCCACTCATACTAGTTGCTGCCTGCTGTCTCTTTCCCACTTCTGACTGCTCTGATTCACTTCCTGCTCCATCCATTCAGCAAACTCCTCCCACCACAGGCTGTACGTGACCCAGGTAGGTCACATGGGCCTATTAATGGATGGGAAAGATCTTCCCATTTAAATTACCATTATACAACCTCTTCTCCAGCACTTAGCACAGTGCTGAACACATAAACATTTAATAAATGTTTACTGACTAACTGCCTACCACATTATAGATGCTGTATTTGATAGGTTAACCAAATTTTATCATTTTAGAATACAAATATTCTCAAACCAGATTGGCATAAGACCTATGTTATTTGAAAAGAAGCTTCTTTGAGAAGGTACCTAAAATCAATTACTCCACTCTGAAAACTTAGTTGAATTGGTTTTAAACATGTTAAATTACTAAAGGGCCTACTGACTAAATAAATTATAACAATTTCTTGTTGGAAAAGAAATCTCTTGATGATATAACAAGTGCTTAGAAGCACCACCTCCTGTATTTTTTGCTAGGGTAGAAACTATAGTACCTTTAGTTATACAGCTATCTTAAGCAAAAACACACTAGCTACCAATATGATGATTAACTTCATTATAATATCCTTAAGTTTCATTTTTCTTTTCTTTCTTTTTTTCAAACTTAACTCCTCTGGGGGAACTATGAATTTTTAAAAAAGTGACAGGTAGTGGCCCAGCTCTTAGCATAGTGCTTGACACATCATAAGCACTTAATAAATGTTCATTGACTGATGGTTGACATTTCTATTAAGTGGAATAGGTATTTTTTCCCCCTTCAGTATTTTCCAAGTAACTAAGTGGTTGGTCAGTTGGCCATGATTTTTGGTCTGTTACTATACCTCTATCCTACTAATATTCCTATTTTTATGCTTATTGCTCTTTGTGTCTCTGCCCTTCTCCCCACACTTGGTTTTTAGCAAAGTGATTTTTGAACGTCAAGGATTTAGAGTTTTTCAAGCATAGCTTTTGAAATAAGATTCTAATCTAATTATATTTGGATAAAAAAACTTTATATCCTTCTTAAATTGGAATTAGTAGAACCTAGATAAGCGTTTTATCCAACTCTTATACATAAGAATCTAATCTATAGTGGAACTAAGACAAAGTCAGATCACATTATACATGTGTTTGTTGAATTAAAAATATTCCTCTTGTCCTATATTCCCTTCCCCCACCCCTTAGAGTGAACTGGTGATGCTTAAGTCTAGCATTATTGCAATTTCAAAAAAATGTTATCCACATCTGTTCAGGTGTGACATTTGATTATTGGCAGCAATGATCACAGTAAGTAATAATAGTATTATCTTTTCAATACAAGAATTCATAAACAGTTAAAATTTATAGAAAAAAGAAACTTTTTAAACTGTTACCATAGAATTTTAAAAATAGTATTTCTAAGGCAAATTACTTCACATAGTAAATTTATTGTCATGTATGTTAGTTGTGTTCTTAAAGCTATAGCAGGGTGTAACAAGTGTTACTTTCTGATTTCAATTGAATAACAGAAGAAATGAAATGAAAATCATTTAAAACTAGTTCACACCAGCTAAACTCCTTGTACTATTAACTGCTAAGATCAAGTCGCAAAACATTATTTTAGAGAGAAAAGGTTTAGTGAACCCTAGAAATTGGGTTTGATTTATGCCAGAAAATCTGCCTTTTCACTGCTTGAGATTTCAATGGAAGAAAGCCACAGTCTTTTACTAAATGGTTTCTAAGGAAACCTCTTACAGCGGAGCATCTGAAAACAATTTGGTTGTTAATGAGAAATAGTTCTTACGAGGGTGGGAAAGTGTTGCCTGAAAGGAAAGGCTTCAAGATTTGGCAGCCTCTCCATAAAAGTGTTTAAATAACTGTTGTACAAATTTAGTTTATGAAATTTTTACAGAGATAAACATTGGTAGCTGCCTTTTTGATTTGCAGGTCTGGTTGTGGGCTTCAGCTAACTTATATGTAAAAATTTAAGGCTACGGTAATGGAAAAATAAATATCTGTATTTAAAATGTAGATATGTGAATGCCTTAGTATTTCCAAGTCCAACAGAAAATCTTTAAAAGGTCTATTATGCTTTTCACTGTGTACATGGAATTCTTACATGCAAGCTTGCACTGTATACTATGCAATTCTTGTGGTAGCTTCATAGATGTCCATAAATCTGAAATTATCTTCATCAGAATTCATACTGAACTATTCCACGAAATTTCCATTTTAAATCTAATAAGGTTGAATTTTTTCTTCCTGAGGCAGAAAAAAGTTTACAAAATTCTTTTCCAAGCCGTATTCCATATAGGAATAGTTGCAGTGTTAGAATTTGATATGCTTTGGTTTTGAATCCCCTATGCACATCTATTGAAAGGGAAGCCCTAAATAAAAATACTTATGTGAAAAAACAAACAAACTAGCAAGAAAACTTCAAGCCCTTCTTAGACTATAGTTGCTGAGACCAACTCTTGTAAATAAAATTCCGTTCTATACAGAATTCAGACATTATTGAAGTAGGTGACACGTGATAGAGAAACGTAAGTAAAAGTCCATTTCAGAAGATGCAAGAGACATTACTGATTTTGCATTAAATATTCTCTTTCCCTGGGCACAATTTGGGATGGACAATTCCGTTTGAAATTTTAATTCTCAAATTGTCATGCATCACCTTTTACATTATTGCCACCCATCCCAACCACTATATTTGTTCTTCTGGAGACCTTTCCCCAGTCAGACCTGCCAGGAGTCCTCTTGAAGTTTTGGCACCAGCTGTTCTCCTTATTTGACCTCCCTTTCCTTTCTTCTCGGGTCTTTATCCTTCCTCCTAGTTGGGCAGCTGCTTCCATTTGGAACTCTGTTTTGGGCAGAAAAACACTCTGCCAATGAAAATAGGAAAATGAAGAGAACAGGAAAGGTTGCTTGCAGCGCATGTGCTGCAGCTGTGAGCACCGTGGATCTTTCTACCTCCTGGGTGGAGAAGAAGGCTGAAGAGCAGCGTGGGGCTGACAGGACCAGAGATCCTTCCAGACCAAGAGATCAGTGACTGAGAGCCCCCTCTGCTCCCATCAAAAACCCAGAGAACAAAGAGTGTTTGTAGTATTCCAAAGACCTGAATAGCTGACAGCGGCAGCTATATTGTCCACTCATTCAGTATCCTGTACTGATTCTGCTATAGACTCAGGAAATTTCTTTTTTTCCTTCAGGTCAAGGGGAGAGGGACAGAGAGAGACAGACAGACAGAGACACAGAGGGAGATGGAGAGAGAAAGAGGAAGAGGGAGAGAAATGGACAGAGAGACAAAAGAACATGTGTGTGTGTTTGTCCTTCGTTGCTGTTTGTCCTTCATTGCTGAAGAAGACCATGCTATCAGAGAAATGATGACGTGACTTGCACTTGACTTTGTTGTGAGGAAGGGAGGGCTGTGCAGGTCACCAGGCTCACTTCTCCTCCAGAGCCATCTGAATCCAGTGACCAGATATTCATCAGGATGACTGGAGATGACCCAGGATGAGGCAATTGGGGTTAAGTGACTTGCCCAAGGTCACACAGCTAATGAGTGTCAAGTGTCTGAGGTGAGATTTGAACTCAGGCCCTCCTGACTCCTGCACTGGTACTCTATCCACTGTACCACCTAGCTACCCCATGTATATGTGTGTGTGGGGAGAGAATCAAAGAGAAATAGGGACAGACAGACAAGACAGAGAGAATATGATGGGCTTTCTTTCTGTTCCTTCTACTCCCTCTTAAAAAAAAAAAAACCTATAAGTCACCACGCACACAGGTTGAACAAGGCAGCCTCTTTACAAATATATCCATCAAGATAAATGACACTTGTAACACTTAGCAAGAAAACATTTATGGCACTGGGATACTAGCCCAGAGAAGTATTAACATAAAAATCACAAAATTATTTTATTCTATTCAATATAAATTAAACTCCTACAAAAACATTTTCTAATTTGATGCTCTTTAGAGGTTATGAGGAATATTGTAGTACATTTAGAGAAGAGAGACGCTAGGTTTATTAACCTTGTGTATATGCTATATGCAGTGAATCTGGTGGGTGAGGTCATTCAGTATGATTTGAGGAAGTTGCTAATTTTTTTTTTAGAAGTTTTAATTTGTTTCACCTTTTAATACTAAGTACAGATTTCCGAAAGAGCATGTTGAATTTGGAATTTGAGCAAATATGTCCCACGTTTCCTACTTTCCCTGATTTGAGTTATCAGCATTCCTTTGATGGCCTAAGAAAAAGGAAAGGATGTCATTCTTTTACACTTTTGGTGACAAGTTGTCATAAAATCCTGTTTTCTTTGGTTCCTACATGACATAATAAAAATAAAAATAATTATCCTGCCTCAGCAAAATTAACATGCCTCTTCTTTTCTTCCTCCTTTTTTTTTTTTCACTGTCTCCATAGTACCACAGGCTGGCTCTCCAGTCAACTCAGCAACTTAATTAGATGGCTCCAGATTCCTGAATATAAATTACCTAAGACTGTCTTTACATGTGCCATCTCCTTAGCACCTTATACTAACAAATAATGTAATATAGAAACTAAGTAAATACATTACTGTGCTTGCCTCTGTTACTTAAATGGTGCTTTTCTCTATTACCAGCATCAGATTTTCAAGGACAGAAATTAAACCAGATTTGTCAAATATCATGCTTGAAAAGGGGGTTTGGAGGAATAGATCAGGGGAGCCAGATTCAGTTCCCAGATATTATCTTATCTGAAAATCAGATATGGTTTCCATCTCCAGAAAACTTTTGACTAAGATACAATTTGAGAAATTAATGCAAAATAAAATTTGATGCTATGTCTCTTCTTATTTGGGATGAATTTTGAGTTTATTTCCCCGTATGGTATCATTCTGTGTCTTCCTCTGTGCTTAGGGATTTACAGCCACAATTTCTATGGTCTAGTAAGTGGTATACTTTTTTTGGTGCTCATAATGTTTAAACTGATTTATTCTTTCTAGTTTCTCTTGCTCTGCCTCCCCCCCCCCACTCTTTGAATAAGATCTTTGCTCAGCCAACCACCATTTAAAAAACTTATCTTTTTAGCATTCATGTGGCATGTATTGAGTTGGAGAAGACAATCCTTTCAAGACTAGACTGGGTTTTCTCATTGATTGACTTGGGTATATTTGCATGCAAGCATAAGTTTCTTTGTAAAATGTAGAGATTTGTATTTTCTATCTCACAGAATTGTTGTAAGGGAAATATTTTTTACCTGTTAAGTTTTGTGTAAATGTGAATTCTCCCCTGCCCTTCCTTACTTATTGTTCCAATTAAAGTAGTAACTGTTGGAAGTTTTTCTCCTTTGGTATAACTATTCCTGATAGTATCTTAAAATCTTTTCTGACTTCATTTTTAGGGATCGAGCTAGGATGACTGATCATAAGCCTGTGGAACTGTAAAGTTAAATCACGGTATTCATCTCTTCCAGGACAGACTTTTAACCCTTCTTGTTCCTATGTGATACCAAGACTTTGGTCATCAGCTTGAAAACGAAACAGAATTCTTATTGTATTGGATACTTAGGCATGTGAACCTTTAGATAATAAAGATATTTGCAGAGGATTTTAATTTTAATTCAGAGAGACATTTTAAAAGTGCTTACTGTGTGTAGCACATAAGGCATCATGGTACAATAGAAATGGTCAATTCTACTGGCCAACAAGTCCTGGATTTAACTCCCTTGTTTGATACTTACTGACTGTATGACCATAGGCAAGTTACTTAACCTCATCTTCAAAATGAATATAATGGGGGGTGGCGGAGTCAAGATGGCGGAGTAGAAAGACTCACATATGCTAGCTCCGAACCCACAGCCAATGGATTTAATGTAAGAAGAGCTCCCCACAAGTTCTGGATCACTGCAGGGTGTGCAGAAACACAGAGGAAGAGATTTCTGTTCCAGAGAGCCCTGGAGAGCCGTCCCCAGGTCCGTCGCGCCCTGGAAAGCGGAGTCCACCCCAGTGCTGCCCTGGCGGGGCGGCCCCAGAGGAGCAGATCTGAGCAGGCTTCAGGGACGGAATCTCTAGCAGCTGGGAAGGTCCCTCCGCCCACAGACGTTACAGGTCAGTGAGAGAGACGATTGAGCTGGCCGAGAGGGGAGCGGGGTGTCTCCGTGACTCGGGCCCCCTCGGGAGGCAGTGGCTGAGGCAGAGTCAGGGGCAGGAAGTGGCGGAGGCAGGGGCGGCAGCCCGGGACTCCCCAAGCAGCAGACAGGATCTTCATTACTGAAGGTCTCTGCATAAACCACCTGAGGGAACTGAGCCTGGGAGGCGGCCCTGCCCCCACCCCAGCACCAGAACTTAAGCTCACATTGAATAGCAGTTGCGCCTGCCGCAGAAAGCCCATTTGAATCTCAGACCCCAAGCACTAGCTGGGCGGATCTAGGCAGGGGTGGACAGAAATCTCAGAAATCAAGTAACTGGCTGGGAAAATGCCCAGAAAAGGGAAGAAAAATAAGACTATAGAGAGCTTCTTTGAGCAGGTGCAAATGTTGCCTTTCGGGTCTGATGATGAGGAGATATACTTGCCATCAGAGAAAGATGTGGAGGTTGGGGCCTCTGTATCCCAGACATCCCAGGGGGATGTCGGGTGGGCTCAGGCCTTGGAAGAGCTCAAAAAGGATTTTGAAAAGCAAGTTAGACAGGTGGAGGAAAAACTGGAAAGAGAAATGAGAGAGATGCAAGAAAAGTATGAAAAACGGGTCAATACTTTGGTAAAGGAGACCCAAAAAAATGCTGAAGAAAATAACACCTTCAAAAATAGGCTCACTCAATTGGCAAAAGAGGTTCAAAAAGCCAATGTGGAGAAGAATGCTTTCAAAAGCAGAATTAGCCAAATGGAAAAAGAGGTTCAAAAGCTCACTGAAGAGAATAGTTCTTTCAAAATTAGAACAGAACAGATGGAGTCTAATGACTTTCTGAGAAACCAAGAAATCACCAAACAAAGCAAAAGAATGAAAAAATGGAAGAGAATGTGAACTATCTCATGGGAAAAACAACTGCCCCGGAAAATAGATCCAGGAGAGACAATTTAAAAATTATGGGACTACCTGAAAGTCATGATCAAAAAAAGAGCCTAGACATCATCTTCCATGAAATTATCGAGGAAAACTGCCCTGACATTCTAGAACCAGAGGGCAAAATAAGTATTGAAAGAATCCATCGATCACCACCTGAAAGAGATCCAAAAAGAGAAACTCCTAGGAACATTGTGGCCAAATTCCAGAACTCCCAGGTCAAGGAGAAAATCTTACAAGCAGCTAGAAAGAATCAACTCCAGTATTGTGGAAATAAAATCAGGATAACTCAAGATCTAGCAGCTTCTACATTAAGGGATCGAAGGGTGTGGAATAGGCTATTCCAGAAGTCAAAGGAACTAGGACTCAAACCAAGAATCACCTACCCAGCAAAACTGAGTATAATACTTCAGGGGAAAATATGGTCTTTCAATGAAACAGAGGACTTTTAAGCATTCTTGATGAAAAGACCAGAGCTGAAAAGAAAATTTGACTTTCAAACACAAGAATGAGAAGAAGCATGAAAAAGTAAACAGCGAAAAGAAGTCATAAGGGACTTACCAAAAGTGAACTGTTTACATTCCTACATGGAAAGACAATATTTATAACTCTTAAAACTTTTCAGTATCTGGGTAGTTGGTGGGATCACACACACACATGTACACGCATGCACACATACACATACACACATGCATGCACATACAGAGATAGAGAGCACAGAGTGAATTGAATAGGATGGGACCATGTCTTAAAAGAAATTAAGGTAAATGGTGAGAGAGAAAGGTAGGGGGAGGAGAGAGGGTGAAATGGAATGGGGTAAATTATATCTCGTTCAAGAGGCAAGCAGGAGACTTTTTAGTGGAGGGAAAAAGAGGAGAGGTGAGAAAAAAAAACAAGAAGTTTACTCTCATCACATTTGACTAAAGGAAGGAATAAAATGCACACTCATTTTGGTATGAAAACCTATCTTACAGTACAGGAAAGTCGGGTAGAAGGAGATAAAGCAAGGGGGGATGATGGAAGGGAGGGCAATGGGAGGAGGGAGCAATTTGAAGTCAACACTCAGGGAGGGACAGGATCAAAAGATAGAATAGAAACAATGAGGGCCAGGATAGGATGGAGGGGAATTCTGTTGGTCTTACACAACACGACTATTATGGAAGTCATTTGCAAAACTACACAGATAGGGCCTATATTGAATTGCCTGCCTTCCCAAAGGGAATGGGTGGGGAGGGAGGGATGGGGAGAACTGGGAACTCAAGTTTTAGGAACAACTGTTTAGTACTGTTGTTGCTACTAGGAAATAAGACATACAGTTAATGAGGAATAGAAAGTCATCTGGTCCTACCGGACAAAAAAGAAGATGGGGACAAGAGAAGGGCGGGATGACAGAAGAGAGGGCAGATTGGAGATAGGGAAAATTAGATTGCTTGCTGTATTGGGGTGGGGGAGGGGATAAAAGGGGAGAAAATTTGGAACCCAAAATTTTGTGAAAATGAATGTAAAAAGTTAAATAAATAAATAAACAAACAAATACATAAATAAATGAGTGAATAAATAAATAAGAAACAAAATGAATATAATGATATTTGTTATATCTACTTTATGGGACTTTGTGAGACACAAATAGAATAATATATACACATATTTCTCTCTGTCTCTCTCTCTCTCTCTCTCTCTCTCTCTCTCTCTATATATATATATATATATATATATAAATGTACATATGTATATATACACAGATATCTTTACAAACTTGTTGTTTTGTTTTTCAGGGTCCAGATACGGGGATTTCTGCCAATTTCCCTTCACCCCCAACCCCCCATAGCGATGACTCAGTGTGAACTCTACCTCAACCCACAGTGATTCTGTCCAAACATAGGGAATAAAGGGGGAATAGAGGACACTGGTATGGAAATCACAGTTGGAGGGTAGTACAAGGCAGAGTGAGCTAGAGGGGAAAAGAGCATCTGGCAGAAGATAGGACTGAAACAAAACTAAGGACAGTCTTCTTTCCCAGGAGTTTACTTAGGCTAAAGATCCAAATCTCTATAACTGCCATATCCTTCAAGGTGGCAGAGGATTAGTGAGAGGGTGCAAATAGAAGGGGGAAGGACCCAAGAGTGAGGATGAAAAGATGAGGAAAGAAAAGATTGAACAAAGACATAAGCCAATGTAACCACTCTGAAACAAACTTAGGTTAAGCGTGTTGCAAACAATTGTTAATTGTTGAAAACAATTTCATGGATTTATAGGTGTACAAGGGAAGCTAGGCGGTATAATGGACAGAGAGCTAGGTCAGAAGTCAGGGAGGCTCATCTTCCTGAGTTCAAATCTGACACTTACTAGCTATGTGACCCTGGGCAAGTCACATACCTGTTTGCTTTATCTGGAAAATGAGCTGGAGAAGGAAAAGGCAAATCACTCCAGTATTTTTGCCAAGAAAACCCCAAATAGCATTTGGGATTTGCCAAAGGTTTTTAAGAAGGGGGATGCCATGGTCAGATCTGTGATGTCAAAGATTCTTTTGGCAGTTCTGTGGAATTGAGGCTGAACAGGGGAGTGTCTGGAATCAGGAACACCAATAGTCAGACTATTTTAATAGTCCAGATGAAAGGTAATGAGGGTGGTAAGCAGACATATACTGGTCATGTTGTGCAGCTAGAATTGATAAGACTTCATACATGGTTGCATATGAGTGGTGAGGGAATGTGTGTGCTAGTCCTTCGTTGCCATAGAAGACCATGCCATCACTTCTGCTCCAGAGCCATCGGAATCCAGTGACCAAATATTCATCAGGATGACTGGAGATGACCCAGGATGGGGCAGTTAGAGTTAAGTGACTTGCCCAAGGTCACACAGCTAGTGAATGTCAAGTGTCAGAGCTGAGATTTGAACTTGACTCCTGCACTGGTGCTCTATCCATTGCACCACCTAGCTGCCAAATGGTGAGGGAAAGGGAAGAGTCAAGGATGATTTTGAAGTTGTAACATGGGTGAATGGATTTAATAAATGTAATTTTAGTAAATGAAAGTTGTATGCATGGGTGAATTAACTTAATAAATGCTCACTGAATTGAACTGAGTTCAGTGCCTTCATTAGAAACAGGGAAGTTTGAAGGAGGGCTAGGTTTTAAGTGAAATATTAAGTTCTTTTTGAATTGTGTTAAGTTTGAAATGCCTATGGGACATGTAGGTAGAGCTCTCCAACATACAAGTGGCAATAGAGGACTATAATACAGACATATAGATCTTAGGAAAGAGATCAAGACTGGATATATAAATTGGGAATTCATCTCCATGGATATAATAATTAAATACATGGGACCTGATGAAATCAGCATGAGAGTAATATGTAAAGAGAGGAGAAGAACTTAGATTAAGGGGTAGAATATAGCTGAATCAGCAAAGACTGACAAGTGATCAAAGAAGTAAGAAGGCAACCAGGACAGAGAAGAGAGAAGAGAATACTGCAGAAGAGGGAAAACTGAGAGTGAAATCAAGTGAAATGGAGGCTGAGTAGTTAAGCAAGTTGGGAACAGTATTCAGTTTATTTTTACTTGCTAAACTAAAATGATGACAATGGAATTGCTGTTACTTGATAAACTGATCATTTAACGTGTCATAAAATCTGGGACTGAATTTGCTAGTGGAAAAAAAGAAATAAATGTTCTATTTATGTAGCTAGATTAACTCTTTTAATATACTGAAGGAAGAACAAGTAAGCCTTGATGCATAATGGTCCCAAGTACAAAAATGAGAACCTAAAAATAAGAGATTTGGTCGTTTCTTTTGTATGAAAAAATCTTTCAGTTTTAAGCTGTTGAAATCCGTGAATGGGGGAGGATGGTAGGATTTTAGTTATTTTTCCTGCTTTAGATATTTCTCAGTATCTGATAACAGGGATCCCACTTGCCATGCCATCAAGATATGAAACAAATATTTGAATTAGTTCCTCACAATGGGATATATACTACAGAAACTTCATCAGGCATTTGAAAGTACACCTCAGAGAACACATTATAGAGGCAGAGACTTTTTAATAGGTTTAGAGTTTCAAGAGAACTTAGAAATAGCCTAGTCCAACTACTTCATTTTAAAGATGAAAAACAAGTAACTGAAGCCTAGAGAAGCTAAAAAACTTGAGTAAAGTCATATAGATAGTAAGGAAACACAGAACTGAGATTAAAACTCAGACCCTCTGACTCCAAATCCATGCTCTTCCCTCTACATCATGATCCTGACATGACTCCTGGATTTGAGGTGGCAACTCTGTACAAAAGAATTTGTCATCACAAATCATGTGCTATAATGCCAAAGGTCATGAGGTTTGGAAATGGAGGACCTGGTTGGGAATCCAGGTTTTGATACTCACTGCCTGTGGGACTTTGGCAAAATTATCTCACTTCTCTGGGCTTCAATTTCCATCTGTAAACTGAGATATTTTTGTCTGATGACCACTTAGGTCTCTTCCCAGCTCTAAATCTATGATCCTTCCTTTAAGTGTAAGGGAATAGGGAGTGCAATTTGTTTACAATCCATTTACAACTAAAAGCATTTTGGTAACAAAATTCTTATTGAATATCACTTATCCTTTTAGTATGTTTAGTATTATAAAGGCTGCTGGAAGAACACTATATTTCGTTTAGGATTTCACAGCAAGAAGGAGATGGAATACATAGAATCATTTTAGCATTAATTGTAATTTTTCATGTTGGGAACTTAGAAAGGGAGAAAAGGTCAGAGGACATTGTATGGTGATAGCAGAGAATTCTGGAAACCGCAGGAGCTGGGGAGAGAAACTGATTTGTTCCTAACACTTTACCATAATTGGGATATTCCTCTCTTCAACCCTTTTTCTTTCCTTTAGTAGTCATGGATGACACCAGGTTTGATTTTCACAGCAGACTGGTACAATGTAAAGAGTGATGGATATGGAGTCAGAGGACTTGGGTTAAAGTATCAAGTCATTTAAGCTCTCTAGGCTTCAACTTTATCTGTAAAATGAGGAGTATTTGGGCCTGATGGCCTCTAAGGTTCCTTGGAGCACTGAATCTGTAATTTTATGATCTTCTCAATGACAATGGCAAATAAAAAGGTGTGAGTCTTCTTTTTTGTCTTAGCCCCCCTCTTCCTCTCATCTCATAGGGATTGTAGTTTGGCTTTTAAAGCACTTGTTAACCTGTCCCCCATCCTTCCAATTTTGTTGCATTTTACACTGCTCTCCATGTACTCTGTGATCTAGTGGTATTGATTTCCTAGCTGTTCCCATGACACTGTCCACCTCCCAGCTCCATGAATTTTCACTGGCTGTCCTGAAGGCCTGGGTTCTGTCTTCTTTGACTCTGTCTTCCTGGTGTCCTTCAAATCATCCTTTGCTGGTTTCCTTCAGATCTCAGCTAAAATCCCACCTTCTGCAAAAATCCTTTCCTTGGTTCACCCTATAGTTAGTGCCTTCCCTTTGAAACTCTCTTCTATTTGCTTTAGAGGCAGCTAGGTGGTTCAGTGGATAGAATAGGAGTCAGGTGGACCTGAGTTCAAATCTCATCTCAGACACTTCACATTCACTAGCTGTGTGACCTTGGGCAAGTCAATTAATCCCAATCACCTCATCCTGGGTCATGTCCAGTCATCCTGATGAATATCTGGTCACTGGATTCAGATGGCTCTAGAGGAGAAGTGAGGCTGGTGACCTGCACAGGCCTCCCTCACTCAGAACAAAGTTAAGTGCAAGTCATGTCATCATTTCTCTGATGGCATGGTCTTCTTTGGCAACAAAGGACGAACACACACATCTTCTTTTTGTTCTATGTAGTTTCTTTCCATGTCATCACCCTCATTAAGATTGTGAACTCCTGGTCTCTGATGGCATGGTCTTCTTTGGCAACAAAGGACGAACACACACATCTTCTTTTTGTTCTATGTAGTTTCTTTCCATGTCATCACCCTCATTAAGATTGTGAACTCCTGGAGGGCAGGACCTATTTTTATCTCTCTTTTTGTACCCCTAGGATTTAGCATGATCCTTGGCATATATAAATGCTTACCAAATGCTAGTTAACTAGACTTAAGTTACTATTGTATCAGAAAAATAACAATGAAAAAATAGAGCATCTTTCTTTACTTTATGGCCTAGTCCTGTGGCACCATAAGAGAACAACAGGAATTTCTCTAACGACAGGAATTTATCAGTTTGTTGCACCCTGAATTTGATGACAGCAGATTAGATAGTCCTGAAAACAAAGTTGAAAGTAGCTTAATATGCCTCATGGTTACAGAAGTATTATATAAGTAAAATCGGCTCACTTAACATCCTGTCAAGTGGAAATTTCTATTAATAGACAACTTTATACTTCCTTAATATAATAATAATTTGTGTTCACTATAATACTGCTAAAGTGTTGTGGGATCACCAAATACCAGCAAAGATTAAATTGTAACTATAAGTTGAATTTCAAGTATACTTTGTTTTAATTATTTAAAATTGATAATTCATATATAGTATTTCTTGATGAAGCGAAATTCTGGTTTAAATAGAACACTCCTATTCTCTGATTGTCTTAAATGATAAGAGTTTACTAAACATGTAGAAAGATCAACAAGTTTTCTCACTGTTCTTTTTGCATTAACAATGGAAGAAAGATCAGGGTATAAACTGCAACAAGGCTTCCGATTAGTTCTTAGCCATTGGTCACAAGGGTCTTTATTAGGATAGCTTACAGAAGTAGTTTCCAGTCCTGAGATCTATAAACTCATTGTTTAGGTACTTTCTTAATTTAATCATAGTTGGAAAGATGAAGTAGATTACAGATTAAAGACCACTTTATGATCTATTCATTCTCACAACATCCAAGTGAAAGAAAGGTCAATATTGCCATTTTTTTATATGAAAAAACCGAAAGGTGAAGAAACTAACCACATAGTGATTCAGCATTGCTAATAAGAATTTAATTGCTGATATTCTTTCAAAAGTCATACTGTTGTCTTGGTAATTGTTAGCAAAGGAAGACCACTTACTGCTTCTTGCTAGGATGAGTGGAAATTCCTTAAAGTTTCTGCTTAGTCTTTGGTTCTTCAGTGAGACTTACTTAGAATGTAATCATTCAGTTCACTCCATCTTCTGCCCTGAGATGGCATGTGGATAAAAAAAATCCATATATCTTCAAAGAAAAACTTCAGGGAAGGATGATTTTAAGAAGGCTAATTGAGGTCAGAAGGCCCTACCTTCTTCTCTAAATTGCTCTTTAGTATTTACTAATGTCATTAAAAAGGAGTTCCAAACTGATGTAGTAAGAAATAATATGAAAAGCACATTTTGATAGAGTAGTTAGAGCATGGTTTGCTTTGTTCTCTAGTGTTCTATAAGCAGTGTATGAAGCCCTAAACTGAGGGCTCAGTCTGGTCTTGGAGATGCACCTGGGTTCTGGAGGACTGTGCTAGTAGAATTGACTGTATGTTCTGGTAGAGTCTCCTTAACTAGGAAGGTTCTGAGGACAAGCTCCACAATGGACCCAAACCAAGTTGAGGGTGTTAGGAGGATGCTTACCTCAAGCATCTGAAGACTTCTCCTGGCATAATGGGTGGAGAAGAACAGTTTGTTCCCTTGGCCATGAAGGTGGCTGAAGCAAGTGCTGTGGAGTGCTTAGAGCTTGGTAAGAAACCAAAGTTGTCAAGGTCATCTACAGCAACACCCGGTCATTGATAATCCTCCAGGTTTTTGTTTTGCCACTGGACTTTGATGACTCTGGAACAGAGAGAGTAAGGCTGATGATTTGCTCAACTCCACCTCATTTAAATTCAATTCATGGACAAATCAAGACATCACTTATTTGTGATGTCATTGGTCTTTGAAAGTGAAGGACAAAAAACAAGCTAGCTAAGGACAGGAAGTCTTGCTAGATGATGAGATTTTTGGCTCCAACAACCCATCTAGTAAGTCATTGATGGGTCTAGGTCTGTATTAGTAGAGTAAATGTTCTCAATGATGAAGTCCTAGGGTACGTCTTCCAATTTCAATTTTGATAAATATTTATCAAGCACTTACTATGTGCCAATGGGCAACTAGGTGGCACAGTGGATAATGTGCCGAGCCTGGAGTCAGGCATACCTGAGTTCAAATCTGGTCTTAGACACTTATTAGCTATATAACCTTGGGTGAGTCACTTAATTCTGCTTGCCTCAGTTTCTTCAACTGCAAAGTGAGCTGGAGAAGGAAATGGCAAACTACTCCAGAATCTTTGTCAAGAAAGCCATAAAATGCGGTCATGAAGAGTCGGACATGACTGACAAAAAGACTAAACATGTTCCAGGCACTGTGCTAAGTGCTAGGGATACAAAAAGAGCAAAATATAGTCCTTATTATCCTCAAGAAGGAAAAAGAACATGGAGAGTTTTTGATCTTCTAGTAGACATGCTGCCATTTACTCATATTGTATTGTGCTCCCCTCTCTTTGAGTTGTTATTTGCAAAAACACAATTGGATGCTAAAGTCTTTTTGTGTGTGTGCAGATTAGAGGAGCAGTTTCTGTCTTGTCACTAGTTTCTGGAAGACGTCACTTCTTATTAGGTAACCTTTACAATTCAAGCTGCAGATGATTTGAAGATCCATGATAATCTTAAGTATAGACAAAACATTATATCAGTACCTTTTTTTTGTCAGGGTTGAGACCCTCGAATCAAATATATTTTAATTTTAAAAACCTTTTCTTCTTTTGCATAGGAATATAACCTGAATCAGGAGACTTGCCTTTTAATTCTGTTTCAATTTAACAATGTGACTTTGGGCAAGTCATTTCACTTCAGAGGCAGCTAGGTGGCACAGTAGATAGAGCTTAGAATCAGGAAGACTCATTTTCATGAGTTGAAATCAGTCCTCAGACACTAGCTATGCGATACTGAGCAAGTGAATAACCCTGCTTGCATCAGTTCCTTATCTATAAAATGAGCTAAAGAAGGAAATGTCAAATTATCCCAGTCTTTGCCAAAAAAAACTCTGAATAGGGTCATGAAAAGTCAGATACAACTAATAGACTAAACTGCAACCACAAAATTCACCTCTATTTGTCTCAGTTTCCTCATTTGTAATATGAGTCATTTTGGCTAGTTGACCTTTTAAGCCTCTAATAGCACAATCTACCTCCACTGGGCAAAGATTATAGAATTGAAACATTTGTTCCCTGCTTTAACCATTTCATCAACCGTGAAATCAACCACTTTTGCAGTGTTATTAATGCATTAAGGGTGAGAAGGGAAAATGAAACAGGGAAATTTTATAAAATAAAATGTATTCACTGACAATGTGCTAATGGCAGTTGCCTGCCTCTTAATAGTCTAGTCATAATGAACCAGGCTATTGAGAGATTAAAAGACCACAAACACCAGAGTCAGGGCAAGAGGGTGTGGGGGAAGTGGTTGACAGATCTTTTTTTTTTCCCTAACCGTAGAAATCTTGCCTTAACAAAAAAGAAAGAGCACACCAGTGTATGTATTCAAATACTATAAAAAAATAAAAAGCAGATTTATGGAAATGTCCAACCAGCATTTTCACATTGCTCCATTTCTAAAATGTCTGTCTAGTAGTACTCAGTATCATTATATAGATTATCCTTTGTCCAAATCCTATGATTTAGGCTTCGTGTAATAAATTAGATACTTCACTAATAAAATATGCATAAAGACTGACGTTTCAAGATA
The DNA here is from genome assembly GCA_023548195.1 of Bettongia penicillata ogilbyi. Taxonomy (NCBI): domain Eukaryota; kingdom Metazoa; phylum Chordata; class Mammalia; order Diprotodontia; family Potoroidae; genus Bettongia; species Bettongia penicillata. The sequence goes on along the minus strand of JAJHZJ010000779.1, from coordinate 1,008,631 downwards.
TATGAAAGTTGGATGCAAGGAGAGAGGAGAAATAAATTTAGAGGCAATTCTAGTTCATAGCTCTTTTATTATTGAACAAACAAACAAAAAGTTAAAGGCTGTCACCACCAGTTCACCATTAAAAGGTTAAAAAAAAAAGTGAAACTTGCTGTCGCCCTAAATATTGTTACTGGAATCATTATGCATGAAAAAGGGACCACAGTCCATTCGCAAGACCTCTGAATGAACTTCATTCATTCTGTACTTGGAAATGTCTATTCAGCCTCACAGAGCAACAAAAGTCACAACCTAATTTCTTTTGGCGTCATTACCAGCAGAGGAAAAGCTAAATGGTTGTTATGAAAAACCATAGTAACTTTAACCTCATGATTACATAATTCTATCTTTTTATTATTTCAGTCATATCGACACAAAATGATCGAAGAACATTTTAGATGAATGTAGCACACTTCAGGGAGCTAGCAGTGTTTTATATATCTGTGTATATATGTGTGGATATAAAGTTTTAACACTTTCATAGAATTCTTTTGAAAATGACTCAAAGTAGTTTTTTTTCCTCATTGTATAGTTCTTAAAATGTACCAATTTATGTGAATAGAATTCTTAGGAAGTTATTTGTATTATAACCATGTAAATTATTTCAATTTTTATAATTCATGTAAATTTAAGACCATATGAACCTTGAAATAAAGTACAAAATAGTAATCAGCCAATAGATATTGACAGAATTCATTTAGTCTGGTTTGTTTCTGAACCTCTTGTAAAATACTCCTGGTCACAGGAATATTAATTTAGAGCTGGAAGAACATTGAGAGGTCTTCTAGGCCAACTCCCTCATTCACACGAGGAAACCAAAGCCCAGAGAAGTTAAGTGATTTGCCTAATTCCACAGAGGTAATAAATAGAAGGGGACTCTAGGGGTTGAACCGGCTGGAGCTCAAGGCCGGAAGCCAGGAAGATGCATCTTCCTGAGTTCAAATCTGGCCTCAGACAGTTACTAACTGCGTGACCTTGGGTAAATTACTTACCCTGGTTTGCCCGGTCTGTAAAATGAGCTGGAGAAGAAAAGTGGCAAACCACTCCAGTATCTTTGTCAAGAAAACCCCAAATGGGGTCATAAATGGTCATACATGACTGAGAACAACAACAGAAATGGTTTGACTCCACGTCCTCTGACACTCTTTATATTCTTTATTAAAAAACTCTAGTGAGGAGATTTTACTAAGACTTTTTATTATGCTTAATGCATAATAACACTGAGATCATTGAACTCAGAGTTAGAAATTTCAGTCCTGGCTCTGCCAATTGCCAGCAGTGTGACTTTGGACAAGTTATTTAACCTCTGAGGCCAGAAAAATCATCTGAAAAATGTGCAATGTATTATTTATACAATCTACTTCTTAGAAATGTTGTGAGGTGCAAATGAGATTTTACACACACACACACACTTACTTTTATTTAAAATATACCATATAATTGAGTTACAATTATTATTAATGGAGTTAAATATTATAATTGCTAAATTGTAACTGATGTGCTTCCCAACAAAAGGCTTTTGTACTTTGTTTAAAGTATAAAATTAATTTTTAACAAAATTGAGAAATAGGTATCACCTGTTTTTGACACATTGGCATAATGGTCTAATTCCTAGAGGACTAAATTGATAGGGGGACCAGTGTTCTAATGACTTTCATCTGATTGACACTGTTGTAAAACTTCTATGTAAATGAGCAGCTAGAAAATTATTCTTGTTTTGATTTATTCACATAAGGTACCTATGGTATCTCAGAATAAGCACTCTAGTTTTTAAGGAATTTCACGATCTATGTCTTCTCAAAATGATAGCTCACAGGCTTCATCTATGTGTCCCCATTTTTTTTTTCTGGGTAGCCAGATACAATTAGTTCCAAGCAATGGCATATAATGAAGTAGCACAGTAAGAAGATTTACTATACAACATTCCTCCAACAAAGGTGGGCCCAGAATATATACTTAGAAATTTACTTATTAAGACACATACAAATTATTTGGAATACTTTCCTTAGGGTCACTCATGCTAATATGTTAAAAAGGACTAACTCAACTTATAGATTCACCAAAAATATCTCATAGAACTTGACAAATAACAACAAAATTCATCTAGAAAGAACAAAAGATTAAAATTCTCAACAGAAATAATGAAAAAAAAAAAAGAAGGAAACCTGGCAGTGCCATGTCATCAACTGCTACAAAGCAGTAGTTATCACAGCTATTTGATATTGGTTAAAAATTAGAAAAGTTGATCAATATAACATTTCATAAACCTAAAGGTATCAGTTACTGGGTTAAGGATTCACTATTTGGCCAAAAGTTTCCAGGAAAATTGGGAAACCCTCTAGGAGAAATTCAGCCTTTTACCAACATCTCACATCATATAACAGTAAGTTCCTTAAAGAAATTAAAGGAATAGAGGAAGAACACCTTTCACAGCTGAGGATGAAGGAAAGTTTTTAAACAAGAGATCCAGATGACCATAGAAGTTTAAATGGAAAATTCTGATCATATAACAAGAAAAAAATTTGCACAAATAAATTAGAGTAATTAGAATTCAAAGTAAACTGTGATTGTTCCCAAAAATTTTGTAGAAAATGTATAGTATCTTATAAAAGTATTGTATTTAGGATATAAAAGGAATTAGTACAAATATCCAAGAACAGCAGCCATTCCCCAATAGATAAATGGTCAAAGGATATGAACAGGCAGTTTTCAACAGAAAAAAATGCAAGATATGAATAACCATATAACATGTTCCAAATTAGTAATAGTAAGACAAATGTCAATTAAAAGAACTCTGAAGTTCCACCTCATAGCTACCAGAATGGCAAAGATGACAAAAATGGACAGTTACTGGAGTGTTCTCTGTTACCTTCGGGATCAAATATAAAATCCTCTGTTTGGCTCTTAAAAACCTTGATAACCTGGCCCCTCCCTACCTTTTCTGTCTTATACCTTACACACCACCCTCCTGTGCTGTTTGATTTGGTGACCCTGGCCTCCTTTCTGTTCTTCACACAAGACACTTCATCTCCTGCTTTCAGGCATTTTCACTGACTGACACCCATGCTGAGGACTTGCTTCCTTTTCATCTCCGTGTCCTAGCTTGCCTGGGATTCCTTTAAGTCATCTTAATGGATATTCTACGTTTTATAGAAAAGTGTTTTGCTTAATCTTAGGTGCTTTCTTTCAGATATTCTTTTTAGTTTACTATAAATAAATATATATATACATGTACATATGTACATACACATACATACACATCTCTCTCTGTCTCTCTTTGTCTCTCTCTGTCTCTGTCTCTATTATATATATACTATTTGTACATAACTTTGTACATGTTGTCTCCTCCTGTGAGCTCCTTGAAGGCAGAGACTTTTTTTTTAACCTTTTTTGTATTCCTAATGCTTAATACAGTGCCTAGCATACAGCAGGTGCTTGAAAAATGCTTGCTTACTTGATAAGTGCAGCAATGTATTGTTGATAGAGTCGTGAATTTGTCCAGCCATTCTGTAAAGAAATTTGGAACTATACCTAAGAAGTCTTCAGATTGTGTATGTCCTTTGACTCAGTGATACTACTACCAGGCATTTACCACAAAAGCAGAAGGAAAGACCCCATAAAGTCTCAATAGCATTATTTATCGTTCACAAGAAATGTAAACAAAGAGGTTGCCATTCAAATTATAGTTTATTAATCTAATGGTATATTTTCATTTCTTAAAAAATTATGAAAGGAATACATTTGAGAAAACAAGTAAAGAATTGTATGCATTGACGTAGAGTGAAGAAAGAAGAAATATGAGAGCAATTTATACAATATCTTGCAGTATTGTAAAGAGAAATACCTTCGAAAGACATAAGAAGTCTAATCAGTGCAGTGATTAATCAGGATTCCTGAAGACTAGGAGTGATGAAGCATGTTTTCACCCTTGCAAGAAAAATGGTAGACAATAGATACAGAACAAGACGTACATTTTCTGACATAGGCAATGTGTGAATTTGTTTTGACTGTACTTATCTGTGGTCAGGTGTCAATAATAATGCAAAAGAAAGAAGAAAAAGCAATGTCAATGAATAGTTAGCAAATACAAAGAGAGTGGAAAGAAATTCAGAAGGGGGCAGACATAAACAGGGCAGCATTGATGAGTTAAATTTAAGGCTTAAACTACTCTGTAACAGATCTCATCACTTTGGGAGTTCTTTCCAGCAATAAAGATCATATTTTATCCATGCCTGTTCATCCCCTCTGACTCTTCCTCACAGTCTTCTAAAACTTCATTGTAGAAGATTTACCTAATAGCTAGGGTCTTTCTTGCTTTCTCCGCTTACTCTAGGGAGGGTACCGACGACATCCTCTGTCTGTTCACTCGTTATCCCTTGCTTTTACCATGTGACCAGGCCATCTTCACTGCTATTCAATTCCTTGATAATATTAAACTTTATTCTTTATAGGAGTTTCTCTTTAGTTGTATATTGCAACCTGCTCATACCTGTCATTATCTTGCCATTGCCCTCTCTGTGGTACTCATCTTACATTCCTGAGAAGCAGTAATATTCCAAGTCTTGCTTCCATATATCAATAATGGTAAAATGTTAACATATAAAAGATACGTCTTTGTTTTTGGGGATGCTTGGGGTCAATAAAATAACTTAGTAAATTCCTCAGAGCAATCTCAAAGCAATGCTCTTCTTTATTATTTTTGATCCTTTTTTGCAAATCTTTTCCATTTTTCTACTTCTTTGTAGACCTTCTTCTGTTCTTATTATTGAATGCCCTTGGAATGATTTTACCTAGGAGAATATATTGCCAAGATTTTTTAAAACTGCTTTTATCCTCCTGTGATTCTCCTTTATTAGATAATATTGCACATGATCATTACATTTAATATAAATTTTTAAATAAGCTAATTATTAATAGAAATTGAGGGTCAGTCAACCTCAATTTAGTCGGATCTAACTCCTTTTATAGTAAGATATAGTAGAGTCCTTGATAAGTATACTATTTTTTATATTGAAATGTTTACGTTTAGGATATTGGAGGATATGAAATCATACTCTATTTTCTGTTCTTGGTATAAGGATGTGTTCATGTCAAGATTATCCAGCATAATAATATTTTTTTAAAAAGCAGTATATAATGTTCATGACTTTATATTCAAGCTTCTATGTATATAGAAATGTTCATGTTTATTGATTTTGTCAAATTCATAATTAAAAAGTTTGAAAATGACTGCTCTAAGATCCTGAAGTTCAATATTCTAGTTAGTACCCCATGTCAAGGAAACTAGACAGTCTCCAGATTACTATTATCCTATAGAGAGGCTCCACATTTGTAATTCTAGTCCTTAGTATGTGTGATGCTTGGTATACAGTAAAAGTTTGATGAATGCTTTTTTCATTCATCTATTTAAAAAGAGAAACAGATTTGCTGATTAGTGTTTTTCCTGGTTTCCTAATTTGTTGTAAAATTACAAGATATTTAAATACATTATAATTTTGGTCTGAATATTAATCAACATGCATTCATATACTGAGTGCTATTTGAGATGCTGAGACTACAAATTCAAAAGGGAAGCAGCCCCTACTCTTAAGCAACTTAGATTTAGCTATGGCAAAACAACAGGGTCCTGTGATGTGTATCAAATAGGAAATACTAAGTTATTGGAGGGGAGAGGGCTAGGGAGCTGGGGAGGTGGGGATGGTGTGGAGGGAACACCAGGGGAAATCAGGAAAGGCCTTTTGAAAGAAGTGGTTCTTGAGTTGAGCCATAAAAGGGAGCTAGGGCTTCCAGGAAGCAGAAATGAGGAAGGAGGATGTTCCTTAATCAAGGAATGAACTTGTGCAAAAGCATAGAAATAGGAAGTAAAATATTCCCTAAAATTATATCCCTTTAAAGATATATGTGTGTATGTATTAACATGTGCAAGCATACCTATCTGTGTACACATATGAATGCAAAGTATATGTATATATTTGCAATTTATATGCATATCTATCTATCCATGTGTATATACATATACACTGGAAAATCATCCCAACTATAGGCTACACTCATCTTTTGTGCAAGTTAACATTTTTGGTGAAAGAATGGCCTATACTGAGACTGATATGGAAGTTTGAATCTGCTTGTGCCATCATGGAACAGCATCCAAATTATTATAGAAAATGACCTCATGGCGAGAGCACTATTAGCTTAAGCATAAAAACTCTTATGCAGTTTTATAAAGAAGGCATTAATTTGACCCACAGGATCCCAAAAACAACAGGAAAATTATATAAATATCTCTTGGAGAAAAAATAATTGGTAGTCAGCCTTTTTCTTTTCTTTTTTCCTTCTTAATTGCAGGCACCTCGCATCTTGGTGGCTATTCCCATAATGCAGTGATATATGCCCTAAAAGAATGTGATATTCATCACATTGACACAGCCAGATGGTGTGGTTATGAATCTCTTTTGGGAGAAGTCATCGAGGTGTGGGGAGTGTGAGATTCTACAGAAGGCTTAGTTTAGAAAACCTAGGTATGATTTATAGATGTCCTTCAGCTGTTAATATTTTGCTACATTCAGCTATCATTTTGTATTTTTTAAACCGATGGAAATATATCTGTAATACTGTATAAAACTGAGTTTGGGAGATGAATTATCAAGCGAGTGTTTCAGTACCTTTACAGAGTAAAACTCTTATTTCCTTTATGTATTGAATTGCTTTTTTGCCTCAGATTGGTCAGGTCCATCTCCTGTTGTGGTAGGATATAGTAGAGTCTTTTAGAAGTATAATATATTTTATATTGAAATGTGCAGGATATTTACGAGTTGTTTTTCTTTCCTGGATGCCCTCTTAGAATCTATATGCCAATTGTCTGATAGGATGCTGACAATGCCAATAACTTGTGCACCTTTCGATTTGTTATTTATTGGTCAGTCTTTTCTCAGTTGTGTCTTTATGATGCCATTTGGGGTTTTCTTAGCACCATTTTCTTCTCTAGCTCATTTTACAGATGAGAAACTGAGACAAACACGGTTAAATAATTTTCCCAGGGTCACAAAGCTAGTAAGTATCTGAAACCAGATTTGAACTCACAAAGATGAGTCTTCTTGATTCCAAGCCCAGTGCTCTATCCACTGTGGCACCTAGCTGTTGTTAGTTTGCTAAATCTAAATTTGTATTATCCCTATTTTAAGGATAAGGACCAATATGTTTAGTATGTTTTATAATGTTTTTAACCTAGAAACTCATAAGGAATTCTTGATTTTAGGAACAGACAGAAAGAATAAAAATAACATTTTAAGAATATTGAGAGAAAGGGCAAAGGATTGGGATAATGGCAAAGTAATTAATAGTACAATCAGGCCTGATGAATCCATAGAGTCAGGATTCCCTGAATTACCCATTTATTGGATCATTCAGCAATACCAGCTACATTAGTAGAAGGGAACTAATTTATATGCTTCCTGTTGAGGCAGAGTAATGGTCAGGAGGATAGTGGTTTTAATGAGAAAGGAGAGAGAGGGTGCTGAAAGCAAAAATATTAGAAGGATTATTTAGGTCAGAAATGAACATTCACCAGGGAGACACCCACAGTTAGATCCTCTATGATAGAAAGGGATAATTTACTTGTGAAAATGGGAAACCAAGACAGCAAAAGTCTCAAGAGTCTGATTCAAGTGTGTTATTAGCAGAGCACAAGGAAAGATGCTGTGGCCGCATGGTCAAAGTATTGCTGAATGTATTAGTGAAAAGAATTCAGCTTTGAAGCCTCAGAAGGTGAGAGGAAACAAAGAAGGCACCAGGGATGGCTTGGACTCCCCCAGACATTAAGATCAATCACTCAATCAATCAACATTTATTAAGTACCTACTGTGTGTCAGACACTGTGTTAAAGCACCGGGGATACAAAAAGAGGCAAAAGACAGTCCCTGCCCTCTAGGTGCTCCCAATTTAAATGACCTCATCAGTTAGGTCACTAAGCATTTGATCCAAGAATCAATTAATCAATAAATATTTATTAAGTACCTGCTGTATGTCAGGTACTATGATTAGCACATCATTAAGACACAAAGAAGCTGGAATGTTTCCTGTTTTAAATGTGGTCTAGATGGTGATAAATATGTCCAAAGCATTCAAGAGGTTCCGAGGAAGCTGATGCTAAGGGAACCAGTGTTGAGAAACAAGCCATGTTTGACTCCTCATGTTTGCCTTCAAGATGATGAAGTTTTGCAGAAAGATTTGGAAGTTCAGAAAATATTGAAAGATTTGAAACAAGAATTAAACTTTAATTCTTTGATTAAGTCAGTGATTTAAGATCAGACAGAAAAATTTTAAGTCAGACAGAAAAATTTAAATATGAGATATCTCAGCTGATAAATTATGAGGTATGACAAAGCAACAGCTACATTGAGGCAGCAGCTCATGACGCTCAGCTTGTTTTCCAGTCAAAAAATGAAATTGCCAGGGAAATTGTTGGATAAAACAGATATTACATATGAAAACCCAGTAACTTTGTCCAAGACTGAGTAAGATCCTAATTCACACGTGAACCTTGAGGTAACAGTTTTCCTTTCTGGTCTCTTATCTGTAGCATATGCAGAAAAAAAATGAGTTGGAGAGTTTAGAAATACTGGTGATTTTTATTTTTGAGTTATGTCCAACTCTTCATGACTCCTTTTTGGGGTTTTCTTGGCAAACATACTAGAGTGATTTGCCATTTTCTTCTCTAGCTCATTTTACAAATGAGGAAACTGAGGTAAGCAGGGTTAAGTGTCTTCCCCAGGGTCACACAGCTAATAGGTGTCTAAGGCCATATTTGAACTCAGGTCTTCCTGATTCCAGACTCAGCGCTCTATCCACTGTGCCACCTAGCTTCACTCTAGCCACTGTACCAATTACCTGCAGAAGATCCATGTAGAGAGTCTGTAATGTCAGCCATCTTATATATACATGTTGAAACATGAGTACCGTCTCATCTCTAAATTAGATTACGATACTGCAGGAAAAGTGGTCTTTCTATTAGCTATGTAGAATTCAGTATTGAATCATATAATGTTGTCTTGTACTTCTCAATGTTACAAAGTTATTATTCCATTTGTTACTATTAGTGCTATTGTATATTCTGTTATTATTCTACTACTAACTATATAGTATTATCATACTATTTAACCATCATTATTATTGCTAGTGTTATATTATGTTTCTCTATACTTAAAGGATGGTACTTTGTATTATGCTTTGAAATGACATCATCATAGCATTTATAGGACACTTTAAAGTTTGCTAAGCACTTTTAAAATATTATCTAATTTTACAATCACGACAACCTTGGGAGAAAGGTCTTTCCTGCTTTACAAATGAGGAAACTGAGAAGGAGCGAAATTAAGTGATTTGTCCAGGGTCACACAACTGAGGCAGAATTTGAACTCAGGTCTTCCTGACTCTGGGTCCAGAACTTTATCCCCTGAGTCACATAGCTGCCTCGATTACATGTATTATATATGCTATTAATATGGATTTGGTGTACCTTTAAATGATTTATAGGGTGTTGAAAATTTTTGGCCAAGGGAGAAATGTAGCATGTTTTACTTGTTACTCTCTCAGATAGGATAGATATTCTAGCTTTATCTTTAATAGTCAAATGGAGTATTGCTGGAGAATACAGTTGGTGCTGGCATTTGGAAGTCAATTGAAAAATGACTTACTGTGAAGTGCTTCTCCTGATGGAATCGGAGAAAAAGTATATATTTTATCTGGAAAATAGAAGTAATCTGTGGAGAAGACAGAAGTTGACAGAGAGGTGATACTTTTTCCTCTTTAGAACTTTAAAGAAATGGTACAGAGACAATGCTATGAAGAGGCTGAGAAGCTGGCAAATGGTATATTTTGGAAAGAATATTTTTCATGATTACTGAAGAGATAAGTAAAAAGGACTAATCTAACTTATTTTCTGAGAGACTGAATCTAACTCTTATTTTGAGAAATTTGAAGGTTTTTAAGAAACTTTGGTAACTATCTGGAATTAACTTATGCATGAAGGATGATATTTCTAGGCAAATGAAGAGAAAGCATGTATCATATTAAAGGTTGGAGATGACTGTGAGTTTTATTGTCAAAGTATTATGGATAGTTATATTTGTCTTACTTTATTATTGCTTCATTTGTTAATAAATAATATAAAAGTAACTTAGGAAAAGAAATTTCTCTAATACATTCAGAAACCAATATTAAATGAACTGGGGCGGGGCTTAGGGTAATCAATGAATAAGAAAGATTGCAAGCTTAATTAATGAGTACTATATCCTCATATCCCAGGATTCCTATAGCATTTATGATGATAAAATTAAATATATAGCAATGAGTCAAGTGGCAAGCTGAAGGGTGACCTACTAGAGAATAATTAACCTGACCCCATAAATCTGACTATATAAGTAATCAGACCATGAAAGGACTATGCAGTGTTATTTCAACAATGGAAAGAAAGAAATTTCTGTTATTTTATTTTTGTCATATCATGGTCCTATAACTTCTAACTACAAGATCCCAGTAAGAACCTTAACGATGAAACTAAATTTTCTCCTCTTACACCTTTTCCTATTGCACACATGTTTTGGTTCTTTCATTTTGTCCTTAGGGTGGAAGGTGGGAGCTGACCTTTGGAGAAATTAAGCTGCTTATACAAGGTTTCTGAGTAGACATAGTTAGGGCGATAAAAGTCAAATCAATCTCTCTTCTGTTTTTTTTTTGAGAAACTTTTCTATTCAAGCTATTGTTTTGAATTTTCATCACGAGACGAATATGTCTGTAAAATTTGTTCATATTATAGCCTTTTTGGAATATTCTTATCATTTCTCTCTTCTCAATTGGGAGTATTTTCCTTGGAAGGATGTGACATAACAAATACAGAATTTAAGCTATCGATACATAATGTTTTCTTTGATAATCACTTTTTTAGCTAATTTATTTATTTTTAGTTTTCAATACTTCCATAAGTTTTAAATTTTCTTCCCCTTCCTTCCCTCCCCCCTTCCCAAGACAGCATACAATCTGATATAGGTTCTACATATACATTCTTATTAAACACATTTTTACATTGGTCATGTTGTATAGAAGAATTAGAACGAATGGCAAGAACCATGAGAAAGAAAAAAATATAAAACAAAACAAAAAAGAAAATAGTCTGCTTCACTCTGTATTCAGACTCCATAGTTCTTTTTCTGAATATGGATGGCATTTTCTACTCGATAATCACTTTTAAGGAGTTTAGTATACTTATAGATGTTACATAGATTTAGTATGTTATAGATGTTTTCCTACAGCCTTAAATTCCTTTTTACTTTTGGTTGTCTAAATTTTATCATTTTCTAATTTATGGATGTATTATGTTGCCAAGGTAATCTGAGTATGGTAAAGCTCTGGAATGAGTTAGAAGTGCTGGTTTCCATTACTGACTATATTACCAATCCACTAAGGAACACTGGGAAAGTCAGACAGTATGCTTTCCCATCTATAAAAATTATATATATATATATATATATATGTATATACATACATATATATATATATATATATATATACACACACATATGTTCAAATGAGAACTATGACAGAAGACATCAAGAGGTTACTGAGTGGTACTCAGGGATAGGGAACCTGTGGCCTCAAGGCCACATGTGGCCCTCCAGGTCCTCAATCAAAAGGCTATACCTGAGGACCTAAAAGGTCACATGTGACCTCAAGGCCGCAGGCTCCCCACCCCTGGTACAAGTGAACAAAATATCATAATTCATAAAATCTGAAGTTAAAGAAAAGAAAGGATCCACCTCCTCCTCCTCATTCTGTAACTATTACAACAAGTTCTAAGCTAGTATTATTTTTATGTTTATTTCATGCTTTTTTCTATAACTAGTATAAGGTGTTTTTCAGAGTGTAATTTCCAATACCTTTGTGAGGTAGATGGAATAAAGTGTTATTATTGTATTAAGTTCTTAGTCAATGTCTCTGATTGCCAAATAATGCACCAATATAAGTAATAGGTCAAGGGTTTGTGATACTGTAGAGTGTGTGACTCTTGTCATCCACGTAAATCTGAACCTGTCTATAACTATCTTAGAAAGTTTCCTGAAAGGCAGAGGTTCTCAAATTTGTATTCTGACCTCATCACTCACTAAAATGGCTCTCTCAAAAGTGAGCAGCGATTTTTAATCATCAAATCTAATCAACTTTATTTCACTCTCCATCCTTCTTGACCTCTTGGAAGCATTCAACACTCTCTTGCCTCCATGTTTTAGCCCAAGTGGCCAAGTGAATCTTTGTCAAAGTCAAAATTCTATCTTCCGTCTCCATGTATCAATACAGGCCTGTAAAGAAAGCCCTTTCTTCTCCCTTAGAATGCTTAACTTCCGTAAAGGTTTAGCTCAGAGGTGGGGAACCTGCTATCTTAAGGTCACATGTGGCCTTCTAGAGCCTTGAGTGCAATCTTTTGACTGAGTTCAAGTTTTACAGAACCAATCTTTTACTTAAGGGGATTTATTCTGTGAAGTTTGGATTCAAAGGACCACACTTGAGGACCTAGAGGGCCACCTATGCACCTATGGCCTTGAGGTCGCAGATTCCCCACTCCTGGTTAGCTCAAGTGTTATTATATTTTACATAACACATTTTCCTGTCCCTACTCAGTGCTCTCTTCCTCTGCTCAAATAATCCTCTGTTTTTCTGTCTGCATGTTGCATCCTCAGAGTGTAAATTCTTTGAAGGCAGGGATTATTTTATTTTATTTTTTTTACATTCCCAGAACCTAGCACAGAGATGCATGCTCCCTAAACTGAACTGACCTGAACTGTGAACAAAGGCATGAGAGAGGGCCAGAACAGGGTATGTTTAGGTTAAGTGAGTATTAGAGAGAATAATGGAAAATAAAATTGGAAATGTCAGTTATGAACAATTAGCAAAGGACCTTGAATATTAAACTAAGAATTATTCAGTTTACTTAGTAGGTAATATATTATATGATGCAGTGGGAAAAACAATAGATTTGGACCTGAGTTTGAAGTTGTCTTCAACTTTGGATAAGTTACTTTCCCTCTTTGGACTTAATTTATTAATCTGCAAAATGGAGGGTCAAGCGTCTTTCTGCTGCTGTCTTGCTACTCTGCAAATGTGTACCTGTTGTCAGCTTTTTCTCCAGCTGCAATTTATCTATGTCAAGATAAAAGACAATTATGAGTCAAGAAAAACTTACCAAGCTGCAGGTACAAGTGTGCATTGGTAGAAAAAGAACTTCCCAAGAAAGAAGGTGTTTCTTAGGAAAGACTCCATAGTAGATGATAAGAAACTTCACTTTTTCTTAGAGAAACTGGAGCCAGCTATGTGGAATTATAGATAGAGCAAGAACCCTGGAGTAAGGAGGACCTGAGTTCTAATCTAGTCTCAGACCCTTACAAGCTGTGTGACCCTGAAAAAATCATTTAACCCTAATTGCTTCAAAGAAAGAAAGAAAGAAAATGGAGTAAATAATAATATCTTTGATATTTAATTTATATTTGCAAACCTGGGAACACGGATTCATTTTTTAAAATACTATTTTATTTTTCCCCAATTGCATGTTAAAATAAGTTTTTAAACGTTAAAAAAAGTTTTGAGTTCCAAATTCTATCTCTTCCTCCTTGCCTCTCTTTCTCTCTCCCTGAGATGGTAAGCAAGCCTATAGTTTATACGTGTACAATCACATAAAAGGTTTCCATATGAATCGTTTTGTATGAAAGACAAAAAGACAAAGAAAGAAAGAGAAAAATAGCATGCTTCACTCTATATTCTGACAATATCAGTTCTTCTCTGGAGGCAGATAGCAGGCTTCATCATGAGACCTTTGATACTGTCTTGGATCACTGTCTTGCTGAGAACAGCTAAGTCATTCACAGTTTATTGTACCACATTGCTATTACTGTGCACAATGTTCTCCTGGTCCTGCTCACTTTACTTTGCATCAGTTCATGTAAGTCTTTGTAGGTTTTTTTCCGAAGTCCTCCTGCTTGTTATTTCTTATAGCACAATAATATTCCTTCACAATCATATAATACAACTTGTTTATCCATTCCTCAATTGATGGGCATCCTCTAGAGCTCCAGTTTTTAGTCACTACAAAAAGAGCTGCTATAAATATTTTTGTATAATGAGGTCCTTTTCCCTTTTGTTTGATATCTTTGAGATATAGACCTAGCTGTGGTACTGTTGGATTAAAAGGGTATGTACCATTTTATAGCCCTTGGGGCGTAGTTATAAATTACTCTCCAGAATGGTTAGATCAGTTTACAACTCCATCAAAAGTGCATTATTGTTCCAGTTTTCTCATATCCCTTTCAACATTTATCATTTTTGTTTTTTGTGATGTTAGTTGATCTGATAACTCTGATCCATTTTAACAGTTCGAATGTTCAGGCATTGTTGGATGAAAATTTTTTCATTATTATAAATCATGATGAGATAAATCAGCCTACTCTGTCTGGCATCTTAAATTCGATGGGAGCTGACAGTCCGACTAGCTTTAAAAGACTGGCAGAACTCTGCCCAAGTAGCCTGTTTATGGAAAAGCACCACTTGCCATGGGAAGGATGATTATGATGAAGCTCCATGTTTCATTGAGAATTTTTATGAGACCTCATAATGATACCAACTCAATTATCAACTTCTCAAAGTTAAGAATTGAAAAGTTATATGGAGATACTATTTTCTATTGTGTGACTACTTTTTTTTCTTGTTCATGTATCTCAAGAGTTATAAATCTAATATTTTTAAGCCCTTTGTTGAGGCTTTTTTATTTGTTGCTAATACACAATTCATTCTCTGTAGTTTGACAACACTGAATAAGCCTGTAGTTAAAGTTTTCAACAAAGATTAATACAATTTTTATGAGTAAAAATGTAAATAAATAAAATCAAGGGACTGCCTTAATCTTCACCCCTTTCCAACTCTAAATCTTATGATGCTATGAATCAAAGAAGGTATGCATAAGATAGATTTTATTATAGGCTTTTTTTCCTTCCTAGTTTCCTCAAAACTTTACATACTTAAGTGATTATTGAACTGAATTGAATTACATTGTAGGACAAGAACAATTAGTCCATGATAAGTGTAATAAGAAACTATAGGAAAAATGTGAAAGATACTACCAAGATAAAAATAGTAAAATTTAACAACCAATTAGAAAGAAAAAAGAAAAGACTATAGTTATCAGGGTGACTGATATTATGGCAGTCATTCAGTTGAACAAATATCTGTCAAACACCTATTCTATATAGCCATAGTGATAGGTATCAGTGCTTGGCACACAGTAGGTGCCTATTGTTTGGTTGGTGTGAAGGCAAAACTAAACAGTTCCTAATCTCATGGACCTTTTATTCTATTAAAAAAAGATGGGAGATGCAGGTGGAGTGGTGGGGCAGGGGGACAATAAGTATAATGAAGGGAGCAATGGAGACCAAGGAGGGATCTAGACTAAGTATTTTAGGAATAAGTGAGGATAGAGGCTGTATGACTGAGTTAAGCTATGAGGGAGGATAAGGATTCTGAAAGGTGAAAAAAATCAGATAGTATAATCCAAACACTGAAACAATCTGTGGGAATAAAGTCAAACAGCCAAATAGAAAAATCAGGAAACAGTTAATAGTCCAGATTAGGTTATGTGAAGTGGGATAGTGTAAAATAAAGCTGGAAAAGAGACTCATGATTATTTCACAGTTGAAAGAGACTTAGTGGCTATCTATTCCAACCCATACTGAAAGACTTCCTCCTATAATAGTGGTGTTAAACTGGGTTCCCTGGAACTGGCAAAACTCCTGAGTAAGTCCTGAACCAGATGAAAATGGAATTGGTAAATGGTTAACAAAACAAAAATATAATATGACATAGATAATGCTATTTTGTGGTTTTCTAAGTCAAGAAGTTACCCACAGGGATTTGTTTCCATTTGAATTTGATACCACTGCTGTACAACATAGCTTTCAAGGTCATCTGATCTTTGCTTGGTGAACTCTAATAAGGGGAGCCCACTACTTCCTAAAGCAGCTCATTCCACTTTGGGGTACCTCTGTTAGTTAGGAAGTGCAAGCCCTAAATTTGCCACTTTACAACTTCTACCCATTGTTTTTATCTATCCTTTCTGAGGGCAGTTAGGAGGCACAGTGGAGAGAGAACTGAGCCTGGAAGAAGGAAGACCTGAATTCAAATCCATCCTCAGACACTTAGCAGCTGTGTGACCCTTAGCCCTGTTTGCCTCACCTTCCTCATCAGTAAAATAAGCTGAAGAGGAAATGACAAACCACTTTAGTGTCTTTGCCAAGAAAAGCTCAAATGGGGTCACAAAGAGTTAGAGACAACTGAAACAACCAAATAATAAAAATGCCCTCTGAGGCCAGAGTAAAAACAATCCTTCTTTCACATATATTCTTTTAAATACTTGAAAACAGCTATCATGTTTCCTCTAAATTTCCTGTTATAAATGAAATACACCAGCTCATTCAGTCCTCCCGTAATCGGCCTCCATTCTTCAGCAGCATTCTAATTGCCCTCCTCTGGGATATGCTGAATGTTATTAATGTCCTTTCCAAAATGGGGTCCCTAGAATTCATTTTTATAGCTTATTGTTATTTTTTGTTATATATTATAATATAGTATATTGTTATTTTTTCAACTAGCAAGCATCTTAATCTCTCTCCCAGTCAGCGAGTAAAAACAAAATAAAACCAAAAAATAAAGTGTTCAATACATAACTGCACCAAATTCACCCACTAGGTATGTCTGAAAATAGGTTTCTTCCTGCCTTTTAGGTTCATCATCCCTCTGCTAGAAGATGAATGTACAATTCACAGAGGAGAAAATTAGATCTGGAATAAAATAGAATAAAATCATGGAATTATCATCTCCTTTGTCCTGGGCAGCGTGCCTTTTATAATGGTCTCTAATTTTGCATTAGCTATCTTGGCTTCCATTTTCTATTGTTGAAAACTCCAAATCTCATTCAGAGAAAGGCTATCAACCATATTTCCTCTATTTTGAAGTTGCTCTTTTGAAACCAAGTACAGATTGTTATATTTATCCTTGTAAATTTCATCCTATTAAATTCGGCCTAGTGTTCTAAACTGTAAAGATAGGTTTGAATCCTGACTCAATCATTCAGTACGTTGGCTAAAACTTTATGCCATCTGCAGATGCATAAATAAGCATGCCATTTATGCCTTTATCCAACTTAATGATAAAACTATGAATAGCACAGATCCAAGTAGATTGCTAGAATATTCCAAATTAACATTGAACTATTGATATTATTCTTATTTCATTCGGCGGGTTCGGGATCCCTCTAACTATAATATTTTGTAGATCATATCTCTCCAATCTATTCATAAAAAAGCTTTAGGTAAATTCTCTAAAGCTTTTCCTTGTTGAGGATATGTTGAGTGCTATAACCCCATCAAAAGAAGAAATAAGGTTAGTCTGGCATGACTTGTTCTTAATGAAGCTATTCTGGCTCTTCTGATCACTTTTTTCCTTTTCTATATATTTATTAATGATCCATATAATAAATAATACATTCTAGAAATTTGTCAGAAAACAAAGTCAAGCTCATAAGCCTGTAGTTTTCACATTCTTTGTCTTTTTCAAAATCAGGATAACAGCTATGGTACTTCTCCATTTTACATGAACTTTAAGAGAGCATTGACAGTGCCTTAGTAAACATACCTGCCCATGTAGTTCATCTAAGACAGGCAACTTGAATTCTTTAAAAGCAGCTAGGTTCTCTCTTACTGTGTCCTTACTTAACCTGGGTATCAACTCTCTATTGGTCATGTTTATTCTGGCCTTTAGAGCTCAGAGATTATTCTCATTGGCAGAGAAAACAGGAGCAAGATAAGAGGCAGTTTTGCTTTCCATATTAATTAATATCATCCCACCCATCTGCAGAAACCAGTCTTATTTCTCTTTTGGCAATTCACTTTTCCCCAATGTAGCTAAAAAAATATATCTTATTTGTTCTTTGCTCTTACCAGTATCAACTCATTCTGAGATCTAATATCCCAGAAAGAATTTTCTAAGTATTTATTGCGTGCCAAGAACTATGCTTTCCCCAGATCGTTGCTCATGCAATGACTGTACTTTTCTCCTTTTCCTTTGATGAACAAGTTCACCTCTAAACTCTCTTTTATTCTATCCTCTACCCTCAAAGCCCTTTTCCCTTTGTTCTTTTGACGATCATATCTTGCAAACCCTAATCCTGAAGTTACATGCTGCTGAAAAGAACTAGAGAAAATCCTATATACATGCCGATTTTGGTCCAATATAAATTTATGTTATCTCATCTCAACTAGATCCTTATTACAACAAGACATTCTTCTATTCCTCCCTAATTGATTCACAATTCCACTTCACAGTGACTGTTCCAAAATTTCTAATTGCTTTTTAAGCTTCTAATGAGATAAATTCCCTGTGCATCCATATCAGTCTCAACAAATACCTTTTTTCCTCCCCATTTCTCTTGGATTTCTAAAACATATAATTCTTGAGAGCTTCCCATCCAACCTGGGCTTACTTAATTTGTAAATTTTAATCCATGGCATCCTATTTTTTGCAAGCCAAGGCTAATCAGGTCAGTCTGGTACCTCAGCTTGGAACCAAATTAGACACTTATAGAAGAAGATCTCACAGCTAACAAAAGGATATTTACTCAGCCATAGCAGGAGAAGGATATTCAGTATAGCAGCCCAGTGATTCAGCTAAGTTCATTTTTCTTGCTTCTGAGATCCTCATGATAATCCCCCAGAAAAACATTAGGGTCTAAGTGGAACTCTTCATGATTTTTTATATTTGAGAGATCAGGAAGTCATGTCAATAGCCCGTGCTTTAGTCCCATGAGACAATTTATGGCAAAGGGGAGCTAAAGATGATGATGCAGTGTGAACTTCGAAGGAAGACAGGGTGCTGAGTAATTAGAACAAAGGGAGGGTCATGAATTAAAAGAAAGCAAGAATTTTGCTTACTTTTCCTCCTTTCCTGGGCATCAAAGGGCAGGAGAGAAGGAAAAAGCAGCACTTAAGAGGGCAGTGATCAATGAAATATTTTTAAAAAACAGCCGGTTTCTTGGTTAGTCAGAAGTTGGAGATTATTTTTAGAAATAGTCTGCATAAAGCTTATAATCAGATTTTTACATGACACCCATAGTATGAATTTATTCATACTTTACCTAGAATGCCCTTCTGTATAATGCCATGATTTCTATATATTCCTATCTGGAAAATCCCAACTCATTCATTAAGCCTTTCTTTACTTTCATAGACCATAATTATCTTCCTCTTCTGAATATCTATAGTATTTTTCAGAGATGAAAGAAGGAAGCGCAGAATAAAGCATTGGGAGATACCCACAATTAAGAGAGCTACTTGTATGACCATTCAGCAAAGGTTAAGAGGGAACAGTCACATAGTAAGAGGATAGCAATAGGGAGCAATGTCATGAAAACCTGGAAAGGAGATGGTTTTCAGGGGACGTGGACTAAGTGTCAAAGAATTAAAAAAAAGATTAAGAAGGATAAGGATTGAGAAAAGACAATTGGATTTGACATTGGTAACTTTGGAGAAAGGAGTTTCAATTAAATGATGAGGTCAAAGGGTTTATAAATGATCAGAGGCAACCTATATTAATGGTTTACTCAACATTTTTAGCTTAGAAGAGAAGAGATAAAGCTATGAAAGATGGTAGAGTCAAGTGAGTGTTTTAAGGTTGGAGTACATGGGATACTTGTTAGTGGCAGGAAAGGAGTAAGTAGATAAGGAGAGACTGATGAGTAGAAAAAGTGGTGATGATAGAGTGACAGTCTAGAGAAGACAGGATAGGACTGAGGATACACACATATATACAGACACACAAGGCCAAAATATAGCTTCCTCTTACTGCAAAGGTAAGTTACTGGGAAGAATAGTAAAAAAAAGCATTTTTTAAAAATATAGTCCAGGATCAATAAATGTAAGAGATAAAGGTTTGTAGGCTTCTCAGAAACCTCCCATCTATATATCAAGAATAAGGCACTGTATGTAATAACACTTGATGATACCACACACACACACACATACACACACGCACACACACACACACACACACACACACACACACACACACACACACACACACTGGTTATATCTTAAAGGAAAGGAAATAGCTGATTATTCATGTGGTGGTTATTTTAGGATCAGCTGTCTTCTATATACTATGATTGACTGGTTAGAGCAAAGGTCAAAGTCAATACCAAAGCAGGAGAAAACACATGTAGTCCAGGTTAACACTGAGGCATGATTACCTTAACTCTTGTTCCCATTGTTGAGTCCCTAGAATCCAGTCAGCTAGTTTCATCTGTCCTTTAGAGTTTTAGGGGTAACCCTGTGGGTAACTCAATAATGCAGTTGGCTCAACTTTTGCCAGTGTAGTTGCTTCCAAGATTATCAGTTGAGAATCATTTAGTCAGATAATCTTAAATATTTTTTAGAAAGATCTATATCCCAAGATGGTATAAAACATCCCATCACAAGTTTGTGGCACAATCTCCCCCATATATATACTGAATCCTGCATTCATCCTGGACTCAAGCTTAGAGATCATATGTGATAAGGGAATAATTTACAACAAATCCTTGTTGCTGTAAGTCCTTTTCTTCCATTCATGGAATGCTCAGAAAGTTTCCCTTTAGGCATGGTGAAATCTGTTTATTGGGCTCAGTCTGTTGTTGAATGCTGATGATACAGATACTATTAACAGCTGTGGGGATGGCAAAGATGGGAAATCAAGCATCCTTTAGATCCATTTAAAGCTGAAAGTCCTCCTCTGGTCAAAAATGTTAGGTAAGAGGAAACACACTTGATCAAGACTGATACCAAGTCCTCTCCTCCTCTTTAAATAGTTCCTTCTCCATGCTTACACCAATTTCTCAAATTCAGTCCCTTCTCAGCTTGCTTGATAATTTACAGATGATTCCTGGAGTGTGACCCAATTTCCTCAGGTTTATTCTTTCACAATTCTTGTGAAAAGTTAAAAGTCTTTTAACACTTGGTCCAAAACCTATGCAAGATTGCTTGATTGAAATATGTTCTCACCTAGTTAAGCTATCAAGGCCAAAATAGAATGGGGTGGTTTTGAGCCTACCCTTACACATAAAGATGAGAAGAAAGCATAATGTGTGAGTACAACAGTTTTAACTTTACCAACAAACTGTCAATTTGAAAACCAAGACATAGGAAACTGAGATGTAAGTCTAAATGTGGTGGTTTTATTACTATTAGTGTTGAAAACTGCTTGCTATATATCACATCATCTTAAATAATTAAATATCTATTGCCTTAAAAAGTTTGTTCCATTTTTCATCTGTTTACTGACTAGCTAGCTTCATTTTGAATATTGTTGGGATCATGTTACTTAATTGGGTCTCCTGCCAAACCTCCCATAGATTTGGTTTTGTCTCCCTCACTTTTTGTTGTCTTATGAGACACTGGTATTCATGATCTTTTGTCATCTTCTCTAATGTTTTGTAGATGAATTTGGATTCTAAAGTGCTATTGATCCCTCTGTGCTTGGTAAGGAGCTTGTTTTTTGACTAAGGAGATTTCTGGTCACATTCAGTTGGTTTTTTTTTTTTTTTTTGGTAGCAACTACTTTACTTTGGTTCAAGTTTTGTAAGAGATGGTGATGAAGAGTATCTTGACTTTTTCCATTTCCTAATTTTCCACATTGGCAGCTGGTTTGAGTGGCAAGGTTGCATTTATTGAAATTGTTCAGTGTCTTCTTGTCATTAACTTTTCTAATCTCATGTTGGTTTTATCCTTCTAGTCACAAAAATTTATTTATTTCCTCTAATTAACATGTGAAAGCACAGCTACCCTTATTAAGCAAGCTAATCGATGTCCTCAACAAACACTGTGGATAAATAATGAACTTGGCAAAAAAAAAAATGGGATGAGGATATTTAGATGGATCACATTTAAATGATTTCATTATGCTTTTAGTGATCCTAAGCTGTTAACTACCATAGTAGCTCATGTTTTTTATACCAATATTTACAGTTACATAGCCTTGACTCATGGAATTCAATGAAATCTCATAAATCAGAATTGTAACTGATCAAAAGGATCATACAGACTTGAATGATGTGTTTTCAGAAGGCTATAACATTACTAAAAATGGTCCACAATGAGAAGCATAAAAAATACAAAAACATGTGGAGTGTAGCACTGGCATCTATAAAATAGTAAAAGAAGCAGAAGAGGGTGTTAGATGAATATTTTATAGAGGATTTGAATTTAAAGTAGAAAAATTGTATAGACTGAGAAACTGTGGAGGGTTTGAGTATGATATAGAGCAGAATATATGTTTGGAGAGAAAATTAAGAATGCATACCTTTTTTGTTTGTTTTTGTAATGGAGGGATATAAAAAGTAGGTAGTAGATGGTAGATGGAAAGGTATTGAAGATGAGAGGGAATGATCAATGAAGCAAGATCCTGGAGAATGTAGGAGTGAGTAGGATCAAAGGCACAAGTGGAGGGGTTTTGACAATGAAGACTACTTCATCATCTGAGATTTAAGGGAATGAGAGAATATATAGGGCAAGAGAAATGTTGAAGTATAGAAGAGTGAAGATGAAGGAGGGCACCACAAATGATCTCATTCTTTTCAGTAAAGTAGGAGTCTTGATGACTCCTGAAGGAAAGAGAAGGAATGGGTTTAGAATAGGCACAGTTGGGAGGACAATAGTCAGTCAAAGGTGAAAAACAGGATTCTGTGAGAGGTGAGTTGATGTTTCCTATCATGAATTTGTCAGTGCCCAAGCAACATGGTTTTGTGACTTCTTCTGGTAGTACTCTGCAGGAGGCAAGATGGCAGATGGTGAGATTTGCCAGTTTCATAATGGATATTTATCAAAATGCAATTTTTTTTCACACTTGAAGGTTCTCACGCTGCTTTTAGCCACTCTGAAAGGGTATTTCAAGAGTCTTGGTTGTCAAATCTAAAATTAGACATGTGAAATTGGTTTCAGTTCGTGGATATGCACCTGCATTTTATGCCATTTGAACTCCATTTTACTGTTCCATTCTGTTGGGTAGAGTATATTTAAGTGAATTAAGAACATTGTAGACAATGGGGAAAGTGCTTTAAGGTTGTATTTATCCAGTTTGTTTAGAGTGGTGAGTTATCATTTTTAAATGAGTAACTTGGAAGCTCCTGATCCTCTACAATTCTGATTAATTTGGTTTTGAATATATTTGCAAGGTCTCAGATCATCTTTTATTCAAATTTTGTTCTTTACAACAAGAAACTGGCCATTGTTTTCCAGAACTTTTATGTCATGAGGGTAGTTGGGTGTTAATAAATGACATGATGGGGGCGGAGCCAAGATGGCGGAATAGAAGGACGCACGTTTACGAGCTCCGAAACCAAAAGCCCATAGAATTAATGTAAAAAGAGTCCCCCATAACTTCTGGGTCAATACAAGGTGTGCAGAAGCAGAGTGGAAGAGATTTCCATTCCAGGGAGCCCTGGAGACCCGTCCCCAGGGTCCGCGCGCCCCAGAAAGTGGACCCCACCCCCAGCGCTGCCCTGGCTGCGGCTCCAGAGAAGCTGATCCAAGCAGGCTTCAGAGATGGAAGCTCCGGCAGCCGGGAAGGTCCCTCTGCCCACAGAAGCTACAGGTCAGTGAGAGAGAAGGCCGGGCTGGAGGAGGGGAGCAGAACGTCTCCATGACTCGGGCCCCCTCAGGAGGAAGCAGCGGGCAGAGACGGGGGCAGGAAGCGGCGGAGGCAGTGGTGTGGGCGGCGGCTGAGGCGGCAGCGGCCCAGGACTCAGGAATGCCCCAACAGCAGGCAGGATCTTCATTACGGAAGATTCCCGCATAAAACCTGACGGAGCTGAGCCTGGGAGATGGCCCTGCCCCCACCCCGCTCTTTTACTGAAGGCTTCTGCTCAAAGCCCCCAAGGGAACTGAGATTGGGAGGCAGGCCCCCCACCCCGCCCCCACCCGCTCCATTCCTGAAAGTCTCTGCATAAAGCCCCTGAGGGATCAGAGTCTGGGAGGCGACCCTGCCCCCACCCCAGCACCTGAACTAAAGCTCACTGATTGACAGCCGGCAGGAGGAAAGCCCATTTAAATCTCAGAGGCCAAGCACTAGCTGGGCGGATCCAGGTGGGGGTGGAAAGGAATCTCAGAAGTCAAGTAACTGGCTGGGAAAATGCCTAGAAAAGGGAAGAAAAATAAGACTATAGAGAGTTTTTTCCAACAAATGCAAATGATCCCGACCTTCGGATCTGATGATGAGGACATATCCTTGCCATCAGGGAAAGACGTGGAGGGCGGGGCCTCAGTACCCCAGACACCCCAGGGGGGTGGCGGATGGGCTCAGGCCCTGGAAGAGCTCAAAAAGGATTTTGAAAAGCAAGTTAGACAGGTGGAGGAAAAACTGGGAAGAGAAATGAGAGACATGCAAGAAAACTATGAAAATTGGGTCAATACCTTGGTAAAGGAGACCCAAAAAAATGCTGAGGAAATTAACACCTTGAAAAATAGGCTCACTCAATTGGCAAAGGAGGTTCAAAAAGCCAATGAGGAGAAGAATGCTTTCAAAAGCAGAATGAGCCAAATGGAAAAAGAGGCTCAAGAGCTCACTGAATTTAATAGTTCTCTCAAAATTAGAATGGAACAGATGGAGTCTAATGACTTTACGAGAAACCAAGAAATCACCAAACAAAACCAAAAGAACGAAAAAATGGAAGAGAATGTGAAATATCTCATGGGAAAAACAACTGACCTGGAAAATAGATCCAGGAGAGACAATTTAAAAATTATGGGACTACCTGAAACTCATGATCAAAAAAAGAGCCTAGACATCATCTTCCATGAAATTATCAAGGAAAACTGCCCTGACATTCTAGAACCAGAGGGCAAAATAAGTATTGAAAGAATCCATCGATCACCACCTGAAAGAGATCCAAAAAGAGAAACTCCTAGGAACATTGTGGCCAAATTCCAGAACTCCCAGCTCAAGGAAAAAATCTTGCAAGCAGCTAGAAAGAAACAATTCCAGTACTGTGGAAATACAATCAGGATAACCCAAGATCTAGCAGCTTCTACATTAAGGGATCGAAGGGCGTGGAATACGATATTCCAGAAGGCAAAGGAACTAGGACTGAAACCAAGAATCACCTACCCAGCTAAACTGAGTATAATACTTCAAGGGAAAATATGGTCTTTCAATGAAACAGAGGGCTTTCAATCATTCTTAATGAAAACACCAGAGCTGAAAAGAAAATTTGACTTTCAAACACAAGAATGAGAAGAAGCATGAAAAAGGAAACAGCAAAGAGAAGTCTTAAGGGACTTACCAGAAGTGAACTGTTTACATTCATACAGGGAAAGACAATATTTGTAACTCTTAAAACTTTTCAGTATCTGGGTAGTTGGTGGGACCACACATACACATGTACACGCATGCACACACATACACACATGCACACACATACGGAGATAGAGAGCACAGATTGAACTGAATAGGATGGGACCATACCTTAAAAGAAACTAAGGTAAATGGTGAGAGAGAAATGTAGGGGGAGGAAAGAGAGGGAAAGGGAAGGGGGTAACTATATGTCATTTAAGAGGCAGGTAGGAGTTTTTCTTAGTGGAGGGAAAAAGAGGAGAGCTGAGAAAAAAAAAAAACCAAGAAGTTTACCCTCATCACATTTTACTAAACGAAGGAGTGAAATGCACACTCATTTTGGTATGGAAACCTATCTTACAGTATAAGAAAGTGGGGGAGAAGGAGATATTGCAAGGGAGGGCAAAGGGAGGAGGGAGCAATTTGAAGTCAACACTTGGGGAGGGACAGGATCAAGAGACAGAAGAGAAACAATGAGGGGCAGGTTAGGAGGGATGGTAATCCAGTTAGTCTTACACAACACGACTATCAGGGAAGTCATTTGCAAAACTACACAGATAGGGCCTAAATTGAATTGCCTGCTATCCCAAAGGGAATGGGTGGGGAGGGAGGGATGGGGAGAATTTGGAACTCAAAGTTTTAGGAACAACTGTTTAATATTGTTGTTGTAACTAGGAAAGAAGACATACAGTTAATGAGGAATAGAAAGTCATCTGGCCCTACAGGAAAAGAGAAGATGGAGACAAGAGAAGGGAGGGATGACAGAAGAGAGGGCAGATTGGAGATAGGGAAAATTAGATTGCTTGGGGTATTGGGGTGGGGGGAGGGGATAAAAGGGGAGAAAACTGGGAACCCAAAAATTTGTGAAAATGAATGTAAAAAATAAAATAAATAAATAAATAGGATAAATGATGTACTAAAAAAAAAATAAATGACATGATGGAAAAGATGCTTTAAAACAATCCTAGATATTATGTAAGGATGGACTAAAGAATTCATGTATTGCTAACATTAACCAGTGACAATGACTTAAAAAGAAGAAAATGTGATTGATTTTTAAAAACTTAATAAAAGACACATGTTGGCGAATGTTATTAAATTACACCAGTATCCATTTGTTTATTTTTCCCTTTTAAGTCTGTGTATTACATATCCCTGAGAAGTAGGAAATATATATGCTATTTGTGGGCAGTGGTTAAAAAAAATACTATAGCAATTGCATTTTAAAAATTTAATCCTTTTTTATTTCTAAAGATTCTTTTCCTATGTCCTTTCTATAGAAAAAGGAAAAAAGAAAGGGGAATAAAACGTTTTATACCAGTTCTGCTAATAATATAGATTTGACTGTAGAAGAAAATTATACTCTTATTCTTAACATTATTATGAAAACCAAAATATTTTAAAAGTATGTCTTATGAGTTTTAGAAGAGGAATTTTTTCTCTTTTTAAGAAAAGTTCTGGGGGGCTGGAGTTAAGATGGCAGAGTAGAAAGACACACATTTGCAGGCTCTCCCCACAGAGCCCATAAAATACCTGTAGAGAGGGACTTTCAACAAATTTTGGAGCAGCAGAAGTGGAGAACAACAGAGTGGAGGAGATTTCCAGCCCAGGGTGATCTGAAAGGCCCATGGGAAACTTCTGTTGCATCAGATGTGGAGCAGAGCCCAACCCAGCCTTGGCCATGCTGCATGGCTTGGCTCTGGGAGGGGTACGCCTCGGGGGTGGAATCTCTAGTTGCAGCAGCAGCAGCAGCAAATGCCCAGTCGCAGAGCGGAGGTAGATCTTTCAATCCACAGGCACCAAAAGTCAGTGACAGGGTTTTTTCAGCTGGCCAGGAAGGAAGAAGGGCCTTCCCATAGCCCTGGCCTCAGGCAGTGGCCAAGGAGGCCACATTGGCAGGCAGCAGCAGTTCCTATGGCAGCCCCTACAGCAGCCTGCATCTGTTGTTGGATCATAAAAACCCTGGGGGCACTGAGGAGCTGATTATTACCTCAGCCCTGTGTGGAGACCCTAAGGGAGCTGATCTTTATCTCACACTGAATGGTGGTCCCAACCATGCAGCTTATCTGAAAATCAGCCCCCCTTCCCCCCACCCCCACCCCACTAGCTTGGTGGAGCTGGAGGCCAGGTGGCTGTGGAGAGGAAACTGCTAAGATTCTGGGCACAAAAATTTCTCTCTGCTCCCAGATCAGTGTACACACTTGATTGTGTCACCTTGGAGGAACTGAGATCTTACAGATCCCCAGAGTATACCCTACTCTTGACAAAGGACCCAAAAAGTCAAGTAACTGGTTGGGAAAATGCCCCAAAAAGGGAAAAACAATAAGACTATAGAAGGTTGCTTTCTTGGGGAACAGATATCTTCTCTCATCCTTTCAAATGAGGAAGAACAATGCTTACCATCAGGGAAAGACATAAAAGTCAAGGCTTCTGCATCCTAAACATCCAAAAGAAATATTCAAAGGTCTCAGGCCATGGAAGAGCTCAAAAAGGATTTTGAAAATCAAGTAAGAGAGGTGGAGGAAAAACTATGAAGAGAAATGAGAGAGATGCAAGAAAAGCATGGAAAGTGGATCAACACCTCGCTAAAGGAGACCCAAAAAAATGCTGAAGAAAATAACACCTTTAAAAATAGGCTAACTCAATTGGCAAAAGAGGTTCAAAAAGTCAATGAGGAGAAGAATGTTTTAAAAAGAAAAGTTCTGCTAGCTGTAATGTTTTTAGAGATTAGTTGATATTAATGAAATAACTAAACTTTTATACCATTTAAAACCTCAATCTTTGCTTTTAAGAAGCTAATCAATCTATAAACTTTTATTAAGTGCTTATTGTTTGCCAAGCACTGTATTGAGTTCTCAACGAAGGGTTTTGAATTAAGATGAGCATTTTTCAGTCTAAGGCCTCTGGCCACAACAGCCACTTAGACATAATGGACTACCCACTGACATATAATTCACAGTCAACAAAATTCAATTTAAGCAACATTTATAAGGCACTTACCATATGGCATTATGCCAGGAACTGTGCTAGGTGACAAAAATAGATATGGCCCAGGTCATAATCTCAGAGAATTTACAATTTAATGAGAGGAAGGACAAGTAAATGAAAAACCATGATAAACAATGAAAACAATGAAACCATAGTTTTTCAAACAATGAAAAATAATAGCCAACATTTATATAATGCTTTAAGTTTTGCAGAACATTTTACATGTTATCTAATGAGGAGTAAGGTAAGTGAAAAGATGAAATTCAGGCACAATTCTATGAGAAATTAGGGAAGAGAGTAAAAAACAATCAGTTTGAAGGAAGTAACATTGGAGTAAGGTAACCTTGAAGGAAAAGGGTTATTGACAACTGAGGATGTTAAGAGTAAGGGAAGTCCGTAAAGCAGAGTTTCAAGAGACCTAGATTAGCCCAATTTGGCTGGCATGTAGAATACATGAAAAGGAATGTGAAATAAGGTTAGTTAGACTTGAGTTAGATTTTATAGGGCCCTAATACCAAGAAGAGAAGTTTTTTATTTTATTGATTCTGGTATAAGGAAACTACTGAAGATTGCTTTTGTAGTTTGTGGTGGTTGTTTATAAAAGAGTTATATGAACATAGTGGTATATTGGGAAGACTGTCAGACATTAGTGTGGAGTAAAGTACAGATAATAAAATCATTATTAGTTATTAATTAATTAGGAAAATAATTACAGGACTATAATTAATTGACTTTCTTTTTTTAAAAAGACAAAGATAAGTCAGGTGATAGTGATCCTAGACTGGTCATATCATTCTGTGGGAAGGTGAGTAGTGGGGTAGAAATATGAACAAGTGAGTGATGATTTTGAGTACAGTGTGGTAATAACATTCCAGAATTCCATGAGTCCTATTGTTCTGTATCCATTTAACTCTTACTTTATCCCTTGGTTAGAAGAAATGCTGAGACAGTAGCCTTATTTGTGTTCTTTAATCCACTTCTCTCTGTCTATGCTGATGGTGACAAAGAGCTCAGGAGGTTGGGTACCAGTAGGAATTTGGCTGATATTTAAGCTGATTGATGAAATACAACTGATGGCTGCTTGTCTGATTTTTCTCTTTCAAGGTCAATTTTAATTTTTAAGGGCAGACTTGCAAAAGAATTCATTGCCCTTGACACATACTCCTTAAAAATTAGTGTATCCCCAAACTCAATTCTCCATTATCCTTTTTCTATACTCTTTATTGAGATCTTATCCACTTAGAACCAGAAATGAAAAATGACATCAGAAACCAATTCTGTCAAATATCAGAGCAATAATTACTGCTATATCACCAAGAACTCATCCAGTCTTTTGTAGAAGGTAGATGGGAAAATCCAGTAAGCACCATAACCATGCAAATTATGTTTCTGAACAGACCTAAATGTTAAGACATTTTCCCTTAGATCAAGCCAAAATTGTTTCTCTCAATTTTTTAGCCATCACTTTGTACTTTTATTACCAGCATCTAGCACAGTGCCTAACTGCATGGTAGTGGATGAGTTGTCCTTAATTATGGCTTCTGAGTCAAAAGAGGATGAGTATTAATCCTTCTTTCACTCAACTGACCTTTCTTAAAATACTTGTATATATCTATCACATGTTTTCTACTTTAAAATCTAAATATTCCCAGTTATTTTAGTCTATCTTTTAAAAAAATATTTATTTTTAACATTCTTTTTTTAAATTCTGAGTTTCAAATGCTCTCTTTCTTCCCAATCTCTTCCCCACCCACTGAGAAGGCAAACAATCTGATATCAATTATACATATTAAGTCATGAAACCATATATCCATATTAGCTATATTGCAAAAACCAAAAAGCCAAAAAGAAAGAAAAAAAGTGAAAGGATGGCTCCATCTGTACTCAGAGTTCATCAGAGTTCATCTCTGGAAGTAGATAGTATTTTTCATCATGGGTCCTTTGGAATTTTCTTAGATCATTGGCTTGTTCAGAGTAGCACCATTACAATGTTCCTATTATTGTATATAATATTTCCTTACTCTGCTCACTTCATTTTACATCAATTCATATAAGCCTTCCTAGGTTTTCCTGAAACTATAATGCTCATCATTTCTTACTGTATAGTCATATCCCATTACAACCCTATATCATAACTTGTTTACCCATTCCCCCATTGATGACCATTCCCTCAATTACAATCCCTTGCTACCACAAAAAGATATGCTATAAATACTTTTTGTATATATAAGTCCTTTCCTCTTATGGGGAGGTCTCTTTGGGATACAGACTTAGTAGTATTTTTGCTGGTTCCAAGAGTAAGCATAGTTTGCTAGTCCTTTGGGTATAGTTCCAAATTATTCTTCAGAATGGTTGATCAGTTCAAACTCTAACAATAGTACATTAGTCTACTTATTTTTTCTATATCCCCTTTAGTCTTTATCACTTTTATTTTCTGTCATGTTAGCCAATCTGATGGGTATGAGGTGGTACCTCAGGTTTATTTGAATTTGTATTTCTGTAATTAATAGTGATTTAGAGTATCTTTTAATATAACTGTTGATAGCCTTGCTTTCTTTGTCTTTCAGTCTGTCTTAAAAAGTGCTTTTGCTTCAGTCATCTCATGGTCTTGGTGGACCTGGAAATCACAAAATTGTAAGGGACGTCAAAGAATATCTGGTTCATTGCCTTTATAAGATCTTATAGTTAGAGCTGACAGATACTTTAGAATTTATCTATTCTGACCTCCTCATTTTATTGATAAAAACTGAGACCTAGAGAGGTTAATTGAATTGCACAAGGTCACATAATAAAATGGCAAAAATGTTATTTTAATCTAAGTTCTTGGTTTCTAAATCTACCATTCTATCCCATGCCTTTCAGGATATTCTTCAGCTTTTCAATGTGCTTCCTAAAAATGTGGTACCCATAGCTAAAGACAACATTTGAAATGTGGTTTGAGCAGGACAGAGTATAGTTGGAGCACCTCTTTTAATTTCTGGATACTAGGCCTCTGTAAATGCAGCCTAAAGTTACATTAACTTTTTGAGATGACAACCAACAATATTGACTTTATTGAGCTGGATGCAATTCATCAAAATCTTCGTATCTTTTTTCTGCAAAAACTATTGTCTAGCTCCATCTTGTATTTGTGACTTTTTTTAGGTGCAATATTTTACATTTATTTCTATTAAATTTTATTTTTTTCCTTTATAAGACCCCTGCTCTGTGATGCCTCACCATGGCTTTTGGGTGATCTTGAGTTCTTGGCTTCTATCCCAACGAAGCACAAGCTATTGCAACTCAGGTTAAATAACAAGGTTTCAAGTATTGTCTTTATGATAGACTAATCTGCTTTCTGAGGGTGAACCAAATCAGTCACTCAATAAATATTTATGCCTACTATGTGTTAGGAACTGTGCTACGTGCTGGTGATGAAAAAAAGGCAAAAGGCTGCAATAGTACTTACCCTTGATGAGCTCCCAATCTAATGGGGAGATAATACACAAGAAGAAACTGAAAAGCAGGCAGAGGAGAGAGGTGTGTGTTATGGGATCATGATGAAGACCTGCAGGTGGGAAATGATGAGATGGTGCCCTAGGTCCCATCCTTAAATGGAGGATCTGGGAGAAGCTCTCTGATGTCTGCTGGAGCTTCTCCAATTAGAGGGAGGGAATTAGAGGCTCCTAGACTGGGAGATATTGATAAGGTGTGAATTTCAGAGCTGATACCATCTTGGAGGAAGATGACAGAAAATCAAAGACAATAATAAAGTTAAAGAGATCATCTGAGTGTGAAACGATGAGGTGGATGTACTAGATGGACTCCCTCTTTAAGTAGAGGATTTGTGAAGAGTTCTCCAGCGTCTACATTTCACCCTCTCCAATTGAAAGGAGGGAAGGGGTCCCAGGGCCAGGGGATATAGGGGAGATGTAAGTTTCAGAGCTCATGCCACCTTATTAAAATGTAGGTTACTAGAGACAATAGTGAAATCCAAGAGATCAACTGAGTGGGAAACGAAGTCTTGTGAGTAAAACAAGGACATTACCAGCAGGGTGGCACTTGGTGATTCATTTGTTTTCATGAGAGCAAGCCCTAAAGAAAAGAAGGTAGAATGGCATTGAGTCCTATGAGATCTTTATCTGCTTCTGCAGTTACAGTGTCAGGATGATGAGAGCAGAGAATGCTAAAAATAACAGATTTATAACACCATCTACAAACTTTCACTTAACTGTTGGTGTTTTAGGTGTGAGATCTTTGTCCATTGATAAATGAATACCTGATATACTTCTAGAGAAGCCAAAGGAGGTTAAAATGATACTCTTATTGTAACTGAAACTAAGTTATCAGGAAGTTGCACCTATTGACTAGATTTTCCATAGACTTGTGGAAGCTTATCAATATAAAGCAGTTGCCATGACAAGGATAAAAAGTTCCAGAAACTGCCTCATCCAGCAAAGAATTAAGCTTCTTGTCAAGTGAAGAGATATGACAGCCGGGGCAAAACTGGTCTAGAATATTCATATGCCAAGTCAAGGAGAAGCGATGGAAGGGGGTGAGAATGGGAAACACTGTACAGAAAGATCAGCAGGAATGAATAAGTGAATGGATGCATGAAATGAATTTTTTATAAGCTTGTTACATCCCAGGCCCTAAGCTAAGCTCTGGGGATATAGAGACAAAAACAAGACAATCCTTGCTCTCAAGGAGCTTATATCCTAAGGGGAGTGACAATATATATAAGAGTGGAAGTCAAGGAAGGTAGTGTCTGGAGAGTCCCAGGCATGGTGAGTTGATCCATAAAGCAGTCAGTTAACATGCTTTTTCCAGGGACAATGGTAATATAGTGGTATTGATATATTTATTGAGTCTATAGCAAGAGATAGAAACAGGATTGGATTATGCATGTAGGGCATATAGCAATATGGTCAGGGTAGATTGCTAGGTATAATGTGAAACATGTTCTTTCCTGGTGATCTAGAACTTGCTCTGTATAGTAATCTGATTGAGTCAAGAGCACCAGCCTCAAAGCTGGGAGTCCAAGAATGAGTCCCTCTTTCAGGAACTGGGGACATTTTTTCTGGTGGTATAATCTGGAAGCACTGGTCCAAGAAGGGAAACGCAAGAGCATCAGCAACAAAGGAGATGGCAAGTTGACTAGACTGAATGGCTAGATGCCAGTGTGGAATGTGATCTGAGGCTCAAATTAAGCCAGATTATCCCAAGAGCATTTGAGAATAAAAATATGTGTACAACAAACAGATGACAGATGAAGAAAGATCTGACAACATTTCAGTGACCAACTGTTTTCTCCATCACTCACACTGGAATAACCAGATTTTCACTCTGGTATCATAGCGTGTTGCATAAGGGAGTAGAAATGCCACTAAAGAAAATAAAGATGGGAGTAGGAGCTTGACCAGACCAAGTATACAATGAAGAGATTCATGTTGGAAATGAAACAGTTTTCAGATTATTGTGAGATATCTGGGACCAACTGGTGCCAAAGCTAAAACTAGGAATCTAAGCATGTGTGATAAATTTAATTAGAGGAGGCAGACTATCCCTAGAAAATGTATCTATCTATCTGTCTATCTATCTATCTATCTATCTATCTATCTATCTATCTATCTATCTATCTATGTATCTATCTACACATACACACACATACGTTTTGTGCGTGATCATTGGACACCTACTTGTATTCATGAGATCTATTTCCACTTTACCAGCTGCCATGAGCATCTCATAGATATCTCTATCTCATATCTTCCCTCCTAAACCCACCCTTCTTCAAACTTGCTTATTTCTATTGAGAACACCACCTGCCTTGCAGTCAGCCATGTTTGCCACCTCAGAGTCGTTAGTGACATATCTACTGGTTCCGGCTTTTACCATCTCTTAAGTGATTTTACAATAGCCTCCTAATTGGTCTTCTGGCTTTTAATCTCCCTCCTTTCCAGTGATCCTCCACACAATTACCAAGATAGTCTTCCTAAAGTGCAGGGCTGCTCAAGAAATTTAGCTCTTTACCTTTATTATTCCTAATATTCTTCTAAAAGACTGGGCCATACTTTTCTATTCCTCTTTTGATATCAATTCTTGCTTCCATTTTCTGTAATTGTGATACCCTGGTAAAAATTACTTAGTCTTCTCTTCCAGCCTATCTTGTCTAGCAAATTGACTCCTCTATCTTCCCCACTCTCACCGATTGCCAATCTCTAGTGTACTGGTTGCTTCTCTACTGCTTATCTCTATGCCTATGTCTCTCCATCATCAAAAAACCCTCACATGCATGATCCATCCACCAAACTCCTTGAAAAGGTCTTCCACAAGTAGTGCCTCCATTTCCTTTCTTTGCATTTTCTCCTTAACTTTCTGTCTGGCTTTTGACTTCATTATTTAACTGAAACTGTTATCTAAAGTCACCAATGATTTCTTTATTGTCACATCTAATGACCTTTTCCAGTACTTATTGTTCTTGACTTTTCTGGAGACACTGTGGGTCACCCTCTTCTGAGTTTTTGTGACACTAGTCTTTCTGGTTCTCTTTTTCTGTTTATTTTCCTGAATTTCCATCCGGGTCATTCCTACTAACTATGGGTGTCCCCCAAAATTCTGTCCTGGGACCACTTCTCATATCCCACTGTACTACTTCACTTGGTGATCTCATCTGTACCCATGGATTCATTTATCATCTCTATGAAGATGATTTTGAAATCTACTTATTTAGCCCTAACTTCTCTCCTGATTTCAAGTCTTGCATCTCCAAACTGCTTATTGGACAGTTTGAATTGAATGTCCTGCAGACATCTTAATAAAAGGTGCAGACATCTTTTTCACATGTGCAAAAATTAATATCTAGTGTTGTTACATTTTGTCCCTCAAATCATAATACGGCTGCTGTGGGCTTCTGCTAGACTTGTAGTTCTGGGAACAATGGTTAGCACAGGACCTGACACATAAGTGAATAACAAATATTTGTTTTAGATTGGAGCAGTGGCTTATGAATAAGATTCCCTCTCCTAATCCTAACCTTCCATAGACTCTTTTCATAGATGGACTATGAGCCACTATTTAGCTCTAATTACATTAATTCTCTTCCACCAAAATCACTTTTTTTTTGGATTTTTCTATTTTCCTCAAAGATGCCACTATTCTTCCTGTTTCCCAGGTTCACAGCTCCCTTATCTTTGACTCTTTACTCAGCTGCAGTTGGCACCAAAGTTACCAATGTTCTCCTCATTATTAAATCTGATGGCCTCTGCAGCATCTGACACTGATCATCTTCTCCAAGATACTTACTTGTTCTCTCTGTATTACTGAAGTCAATATGGTATCACCTTTAAAATAAAAATTTTATATCTACACACTCAAAAAACTGGGAAATGTTATTTTGTAACCTATTTTAAAATCTTAGAAACAAAACATTTCTGTATGTCTTCAGTCTCATTTGTTAAAAATATTAAAATGCATCACCTGATTAGTTTGCAAAGATAATTGATTGACATCAAGGAAAAATGTAAATTGATTAGTTGAATTTCAATAAAAACCTTTGTATAATTCATGGATTGTCTTGAAAAAATGAGTGTTATGATTTCATAAGCATAGTCAATAATGTGCTTCTTCCATCTAGATCTACATATCTTTGTGGGTTATGTTTTTCAGCTCTGACAACCATTAAAACCAAATATCAAAATAAACTGAACTTAGAACCAAACCTTTGAAGATCTGTAGCACAAAGTATTAAAATATTTTTCCAGCATTGATATTATTTGTCCAAAAATATTTAAAATTCTATATAATCAAAATTGCCCATTTTCTCTTCTGAGATTCTCTGACTTGTGTTTGCTCATGAGTTTTTCCCCTTTCCATATATCTGAAAAGTATGTTTTTCCTTGCTCTTTTAATTCTCTTTTATGATGTTACCCTTCATATCTAAGCCATTTATCCATTTGGAATTTATCTTGGGGCATATTGTGAGATATTGTTTTCTATCGGTCTCTATCAGTCTGCTTTTCCAGTCTTCTCAGTAGTTTTTGTCAAGTAGTCCTTAGCTTAGTAGTTAGGGTTTGGAGGTTTATCAAACATAAAGCTACTGTGTTTTCTTCTGTATGTCATGTGATTAGCTGTTAGATTAGCATGTTATGAAATAGCATGTTTACGAAATTTTAAATGACATGAAACTGGAAGAGATAATTAGTATGTGAAATAATAGAATCATGATAGTATAGTAAATAAAGACATTAAGAGGAAGGAATAAATTTTACTAGATAAAACCTAACAGGGATGTCAAAAATAATAATGATGAGCATTTATATAGAGCTTTATAGTTTGCTAAATAATGTCCATACATTAACCCACTGGATAACTA
Source organism: Bettongia penicillata ogilbyi (assembly GCA_023548195.1). NCBI lineage: Eukaryota > Metazoa > Chordata > Mammalia > Diprotodontia > Potoroidae > Bettongia > Bettongia penicillata. The sequence continues at coordinate 971,811 of JAJHZJ010000779.1, read as the reverse complement.
TACATTTCTACACTTAGGTTAAAAAAAATTTAATTTCATAAGTATGGAGATGAAGAGATGTGATTACCTAGCAGTTCTTGTGAAAAAGACCTAGGGACTTTGGTTCATTCCAAGCTCAAAATAGGTTTTGTGTGTGATGTGCTGCCCAATAAGTTACTGAATCTTATGTTGTATTAGTAGACTGTAGTGTTCACAACAGGGATGTTGATAATACTTGCTATAGGGAGATGGTGATGTATTGTGTTCAGTTCTAGGCATCCACTTTTAAGAGGGTCACCAACAGAGGAAGTTAACCAAGATGCCTAGGGAAAACTCAAATTCATGTTCTATGAGGACTGGTAAAAGGAACTGGGAGTGGATAACCTAGAGAAAAGAAGACCTGGAGTTGGCAGGGTTAGCATGATTGCTGTCTTCCCATATTTGAAGGGCTATCACATGGAAGAATGATCAGAGGTTTATACTGCTTGAATCTTAAAGGCAGAATTCCAACCAGTGGTTAGGAGGCACAGAAGAACAAATCTGAGATCAATATAAAGATGTGTTTAAAAGATGTGAGCAGAAAAAAAGAGAACAATTTATATATAACGACATCGCTAAAAATAACTTTGAGAAACTTAAGAATTCTGATCAATGTAGTGACTAATCATGAGTCTGGAAGACTGGTGATAAAACATGGTACCTCTCTCCTGACAGCAAGGTAACTGACTCAAAGGGAACAGTGAGATTTTCTTTAGACATGATTGATGTGGAAATTTGTTTTGCTTGATTATGTGCAAAGAGCTTTGTTTGTTTCTCCCCACCCTGACCTGCCCCAGTGATGGGATGGGGAGAGTGGAAGGGAAAGGAAAAGAATTTGTTAATTGGAAAAAATGAATTAAAAATAAAAATGGAATAGAAGTTCAGAAGGGCAGAATTGGAACTACCATGCTATGTTGATATATACTGAAACAAGCTATGCATGATAGCTTCATGGTTTCAGATGCCATTCTCTTTCTGCTTTGCTTTGTATGTTTGTTGATACCTGTCAACTTCAAAAAAATGTTATTTTTGAAAAGATGGAATGGCATGTCACTAGAGGCAATGGTTTTTTCAATATGGGGGAATGTTCAGATAGTAGTTCGATGACCACTCATCAGTTATCTTATGTATTTGATAATGGTTGTACTAAGTGACATCAGAGGTCCCTCCCAGCTCTAGGATTCTGTAAGACAAGATGTGAATATACTGCTGTTTTTCATTTGTTCAGCTGTATCTGTTTCTTCATGATCCCATGGACCATTGCATGCCAGTTCTTCTACCCTCTGCTGCTCATATTCATTGTTTCCGTGACATTATTCATCTCATCCTCTGCCATCCTCTTCTCCTTTTGCCTTCAATATTTTCCAGCATCAGGGTCTTTTCCAATGAATTCTGTCTTCTCATTATGTGGCCAGAGTATTCAAGCTTCACGTTCAGTGTTTGTCCTTCCAACGAGTAGACTGAATTAATTACTTTATGTATTGACTGATTTGATCTCCTTGCTATCTCTCAAAAATCTTTTCCAGCACCACAATTCAAAAGTATCATTTTTGTGGCTCTCAGCTTTCATTATAGTCCAACTCTTACACTGAAAAAGAAAACATAGCTTTGACCATATGGATCTTTCTTGGCAAGGTGGTGTCTTTTTTAGTATGCTATTCAGAATTTTTAAGTATGCTGTCCAGATTTGCCATACCTTTCCTTCCAAGGAGCAAGTATTTTTGAATTTCGTGGCTGTAGTCACAGCGCACAGTGATCTTTGAATCCAAGAAAATGAAATCTGACATTTTTCCATTTCTTCTCCCTCTATTTGCCAGGAAATGATGGGACAAATTGCCATGATCTTGGGATTTTTTAAAAAAAATATTAAGCTTCAAGCCAACTTTTACACTCTCTTCTTTATTAATTCTGTCATTAAAAAGCTTCTCAATTCTTCTTTACTTTCTGCCACTGGAGTGATATGGTCTGTAGATCTGAGACTGTTGATATTTGTCCCTTCAACCTTGATTCTAGCTTTTGATTCATCCAGCCTGGAATTTTGCATGATGTGCTCTGCATATAAGTTAAATAAATAAAGTGATAATATACAGCTTTGTTGTACTCTTTTCCCAGTCTTAAACCCTACATGTTTCATTTTCATGTGGACAGTTCCAATCTTATATGGAAGCTTCTTGAAAATTTAAATGAACATTACACATAAGAAAACTTTCATGTTTTATTTCATGGTCAAACATGTTGGACACTAACCTCCACAATGAAATTCTTTTATGCTTCCACAGTGAAGAATCATATTTTCAGGCCTTTGTAAATCATTTTAAAATTCCATACCTGTGTCACTTTTTAAGACAAAAACAGGAACCGGAAACAAATGATTGGGCAAGCTGTTTGTGGTTGAGTGACGCAAAACTGCATTTCCAGAAAGCTGTTTTTTATTCTCAAGCAGCAGGCTGCTCTTTTGGATCAAAAAATCTT